>OV170226.1:7170223-7769154 GCA_921882275.1 Brenthis ino | reverse complement strand
TAATTGGCAATGAATTGATTGAGTAGGAAGGTCTTTTTTCAATGAATGCACTTCACTTTGTATATAGTAGTACTTGGGCGACCGACCTTTGCTCAGAATTTTTTTAGCCAAAAGTATAACTTTCTTTTTTTTTAAACTAATAACTTGTATAAATACAAAAAAAAACAAAAATAAAAACTTTATATCCCACCGGGAACTTGCGTCCTTTCCGCTTGACCACGATGCTTAAGCCCAAGTATGCGAAATTAGTGATCATATATTTTGCGTGCAATAATACGATCAAATGTCCGCCCCCAAACCCCCCCAAAGAAATAAACAAGAATTGCTCATTTAAAGGTATTAGATATAGGGTTGCCATAAAGTCCAAATACCAATATGTGACGTTTTTTTTTTGATACCCAAATCCCAATACGCGTTAACATATTTTACGCCTAAACGCTTTGTTTCAACTACCTACATCAAAGCACGAATATATTTTGTTGACAGCTACCCTCTTATCTCAATCGTAGTGCGTATCAAAAGTATAGAATAAATCAAAATAAAAGTTTTTATTCGAAGTAATCGTAGAGCTTCGATCAGCAATACTACTAGTTATCGTGTCGGCGTAAGAAATCCGTTTATTCGTCTCGGTAAATATAAGCTCACTTGCAAAGTGAGCGTATATTTATTTATTTATTTATTAAAGGACAACCAACAAAAGATACATTAAAATCGGCATAATATTCATGTGTTAACAATTTAATTAATGTTCTTTTAGTAATAGGTTATCACAGCATGCTCTTTTTTTTTTAAAATCACGTCAATAACATTTAATTATAAAATGGAAATTTAAAATTAAATCATAATAATACGTTAATGAATAAAGTTGAAAATTAAATTATAAAATTAATACATGACAATTTAAATATAAACAATTACTTAATTAGACATAATATAATTAGAATAAAATAAGTTAATAATATTTAAATAGTTAGTCCAATAAAACAAGTAAATTCAATTTGGGATTAGAATTAATAGCAACGCTCAAAACAAAGTAATAAAAAAATATATATACATAATTTATCGTAGTAACGATTGGCGATAAGTCGAAGGGTTACAATTCTGATAAATATTCGATAACTTTGCGCTTAAATTGAGGTAGTCTGTCATGGCATATGTCTACGCTTAAGATTTTTTTTGTGATATTATTGTATAATCTCGACATTCTTGGCACAGGGGAATTCTTTCCCAAGTGAGTTCTGTAGACACCTACTTCTAACAAGCTGCACGGATGTCGGGGTATTTTAGGTGGGACGTGGAATGCAAATTTATTAAAAATATCGGAACAGTCAACTTCATTATTTAGGACTTTATAGAGAAAAGTCATTGCTAACATTTCTCTCCTATTTTTAAGACTATTAATATTAAAATGTTTAAGTCTTTCATCATAGCTATTTAATTTTAATTTATATCTATATGATAGTTGCCGCAACAAACGCTTTTGCACAGATTCCAGTCTAGTGGTGTGGCTTTTCTTGTAAGGTGACCATATGAGAGAACAGTATTCAAGTCGACTGCGAACAAGAGTATTGAATAACTTTAAAGTTGTTATTGGATTCTTAAAGGTTTTTGAGGACCTCATAATAAAACCAAGAGACTTATTGGACAAATCGAGACAATGGTCAATATGAGGACCAAAAGTAATGTGACTATCCATAACCACACCCAGATCTCGTATTTGTATTAATTCAGTTAATTCATGTTGGTCAATGTAATATTTAGACAGTGTAATATTCTTCTTACGCGTAAACTTAATATGATGACATTTTTCAATGTTAAGGTACATTCTGTTCATTTTGCACCATTCAGTCAATCTATGTATATCTTCTTGAAGTAAGTACTGGTCATCCATTCCTTTAACGACACGCAATAGTTTTAAATCATCGGCAAATAGGCTTGCGGTGCTATATTTGAAAATATTGATGATGTCGTCAATAAAAATAATAAAAAACAATGGACCGAGATTGGATCCTTGAGGGACACTTGAAAAATTGCAAAACGTTTGCGATTGGTGACCATCTATTACCACGGTGGAAGATCTGCCAATAAGATACGTTTCGCACCATGCCAGGAGCTTGTTTGATATCCCGTATGCAGAAAGTTTTTTTAAAAGTAATCTGTGGTTAACCTTGTCAAATGCTTTCGAGAAGTCTGCATAAACGACATCTACTTGATTGCCCTGATCGATGTTGTCAGATATAAAAGAAACGTGCAGCAATAAATTTGTGTTGGTCGAACGTTGAGACATAAAACCATGCTGTTCTTTATGTAAAGTACTGTTAATATGATTATAAATATGTGCATAGACGAGGGATTCAAATACTTTTGCCATTGAAGATATGATTGAGATGGGTCGATAGTTACTCACCATGTCTTTTCTGCCAGACTTGTGTACTGGAACAATTCTACTTATTTTCCATTTGTCAGGAAACAGGCCATCTTTTAAAGATCGATTGAAAATAAGGAGTAATGGCAAGGAGAGTTGGTACGCGCACTTGGATAAAAATAAAGGTGGTATGTTACCTGGTCCCACCCCCTTATTTAAGTCAAGTCTCTTTAATTTTTTATAAATCAAGTCTCGTGTCAATTCGAAAGTGTCAATATCACTAGATGTATTAATGGCCGTACCTACATTTCTGAACTCACTAGTAATTGTGTTATCATTCTCGTATACGGATGAAAAGTGTTTCGCAAAGAGATCGCATATAGAGTCAACTGTTGTAGCTTTAGTTCCATTGCATGTCATCACGGGTGGATATGCACTCTTGGTTTTACGGAGATTCTTTAAATGGGTCCAGAAATATATAAATGAGATAGATTTTTGATTGAAATGCACCGAAAATTGTGTTTAACTCTTCCCTAATAGCTGGAGAGCTAGTGAACCCTGGGAGTAACGGTCTCCCTGTAAGGTTAGAAATTTGTCTATTTACGATTTATGGCATGCTAAGAGCAATAGCCATGACCTGGCAGGCGTCAGCCCTGCACGTCATCAGCCCCTTTATTTTTTGAACTGTTTAGTAAATTGAGTTTTAAAACTTGTTTCTGTAAATTTGAAAATTTAATAGGATAAAGTTTATTTATTGTACATCTTAAAAAAAAATTGACAGGCGATTACAATAAGCAGAAGTATATGACAGATCAATTAGAAAACCCACAGTTGATGAGGTAAAATAAACTTTATCCTGTATACTTAAAATTTTTATATGTTTTCAAGTAAACGTCTCAGAGTAAATATGTACAATGCCAGGCGGTTTTGCACAGCATAAGACCTTGACAGGCGAGGGGACAGGGAGCTGCTAAGGGCGTGCAAATAAGAAATGTTACATGAACGCATACAGTAAAATATGCAATGTATTTTATTGGGTTTTATGCAATCTACATTATTTTTAACATTAATTTTCTTCAGCATAATCCGAAATTTCGCTATCACTGTTTTCATCATCATCTGATTCTTCAACAATGTTTTCCTCATCTGAAAATAGTAAAAAAATATTTGAATGAATCAATAAGGTTGTTAAGAATTAAATATCAAGCTCAATTACGTAGGACTGCATATTAAATGTTACGGAATAAAATAGTTGTATGTTACCTAAAATGCATTCCTCAGTTTCAGTCGATTGTGCTGTGGCAGTATCAGCAGGTCCTTGTAAAAGTATGTCGTATATAGAAGATGGAACCGTATTCCCCTCAAACCAATTAAAATTGTAACGACTATCAATTAAGTTCCAACCGTTATTTTCAGGTGTAAGAATTGTTGGTTCTTTTAAATTACAATTTCGCCATATATTTGTAACTAGCGGCTCACCCTCGCTTCGCTCGGGTTCGTCGCTAGGATTTAAATAGATATAAATAGTTATTAGCCAGCGTTAATCATATAAATCTTAATTTTTTTTCGTGATTTTTCTGGTGTTTTAATACTTATTAACCTATTTCAGACTAAGAGAAATCCAAAAATTCAAATATCATAAAAATTGTTCCACCCATTCTTGAGTTTTATGTCACGTCAGACGGGAACGCGGTCGAACGGGATAAAAAGTATCCTATGTCCGTCTCCTGGTTCTAAGCTACCTCCCCACCAATTTTCAGCCAAATCGGTTCAGCCGTTCTTCAGTAATATATAGTGTAACTAACACGACTTTCTTTTATATATATAAAGACTAGCGGCTCACCCTCGCTTCGTTCGGGTTCGTCGCTAGGTACGTTTTAAATAGATATAAAAAGTTATTAGCCAGCGTAAGCCACATAAATTTTATTTTTTTTTCGTTAATTATTCTGATGTTTTTATACTTACCTATTCCGGACTAAGAGAAATCCAAAAATTAAAATATCATAAAAATTGGAACGCGGTCGAACGGGATAAAAAGTATCCTATGTCCGTCTCTGGGTTCTAAGCTACCACCCCGCCAATTTTCAGCCAAATCGGTTCAGCCGTTCTGGAGTTATAAATAGTGTAACTAACACGACCTTCTTTTATATAATACTAGCATTGCCCGCGGCTCCGCCCGCGTTCAGATGACCAAAAACTAAATTCTTAGGTGTTACATATTAGTATACTCTTACATTGCAGTTTTTGTATTTTTCCTCAGAAATAAGATATTTTCCCGCGGTAAAAAGTATCCTAGGATCGCGCGCTACATCGCCCGGTTTATATAGCTTGAGCAGGCGGTCGAGCGATGCGGGGCAGAGGGGATGGACTCGCCGTAGGCATCTCAATGCTCGCCAAGCATTAAAAATGTTTCGCTACTAATTACTTCTAACAACGATATCTCAAAAACTATTCATCTGATTGATTTAGTGTAAAGAGCAATTTTAATCTGCATTAAATGACTAAGCTAACTAAAATATTCATTTGGATAAGGATTAATACCGAACTAAAGAAAATAACTTTGAAAATAACGTAATGTTTTTAATTAAAAATGTTAACATAAAAGTGGTTATTGTAAGTCAACCGTAAGAGATAGAGATATGCTATCGCGGACTTTTTTGTAGCATTTTTATAGATTTTGAATTCTCTAGTACATTACTTAACTGTATCTTTGCTAGTTTACGCGGCGTTCGCGTGGAAAGTTCCCATTTGGCGAGATTTTTTGCGACCTCTTCAACATTTGTCGCCGTATTTCAGCTAATTTACATAAAAGCATAATAAATTATATACCTAAACCTTCCTCAAGAATTACTCTTTCTATTGTTGAAAACCGTATAAAAATCCGTTCAGTAGTTTTCGAGTTTATCGCGTACAGACAGACAGGAGGACAGACAGGAGGACAGAAAGACGCGGCCGGGGGACTTATTTTTATAATAAGTATAGATATAGAGATGTAGGCAGTTCTCAATAATTGTTGATGTAGTTCACGTTGACAGGGTGGTAAATTTGATGAATCATAGCTTACTACTTTTTCATAAACACTTTAGGATTATTTGTGTTGTACGTAGCAAGGAACTTTTCATAACGTGCATTATTTAATTTTGAACATTTCAAACCATACATTTGGCATACAAATTTCTCTAGTATCGATTTTTTTTTCTTTCTTCTGTACTATTTCTGCGTTTCCTAATTCTTTGAATGCCTTCTGATATACACTCGATTTCTGCAATATTTGGAATGGTTTTTTTTACCTCTTCTTGAAAAGGACGGACTCACTCGCACTATAGGTATTCACGCAACATCTCTCACTCGCACGCCCTTAGCAGCTGTCCCCTCGCCTGTCAAGGTCTTATGCTGTTCAAAACCGCCTGGCATTGTACACATTTACTCTGAGACGTTTACTTGAAAACATATAAAAATTTTAAGTATACAGGATAAAGTTTATTTTACCTCATCAACTGTGGGTTTTCTAATTGATCTGTCATATACTTCTGCTTATTGTAATCGCCTGTCAATTTTTTTTTAAGATGTACAATAAATAAACTTTATCCTCTTAAATTTTCAAATTTACAGAAACAAGTTTTAAACTCAATTTACTAAACAGTTCAAAAAATAAAGGGGCTGATGACGTGCAGGGCTGACGCCTGCCAGGTCATGGCTATTGCTCTTAGCATGCCATAAATCGTAAATAGACAAATTTCTAACCTTACAGGGAGACCGTTACTCCCAGGGTTCACTAGCTCTTGGACTATAATGATTTGTCGAACATCGGCGGATGTTAACGAGGAGTCGGTGTCAGATGCCTTAGTAAATTTCTGTTTATTTCTAACTGTCACATTCAAAGAGGAGTCGTGTTTATCGTTGGCAAGAGTGGCTGCTGCTCGAACAGGAGTGTTTGAGTTATCTAAGCCGGCTCTGGGACGATTGCATTCAGGACACAGCCAGTTCGCTTTAAAGTCATTAGTAACTTCTTTGTATTGTAAAGTAGTAGTCGTTGCTATACATGCATAGTGATATTTCTTCAAACATTGCGAGCATATTATAAATTCGTTTGAGTTCTGTTGACGGTTGCAACATTCGAATTTCATCTTATTAGTTTTTGTCTTCGTTAATTCATTCATACTGCTTAATAATATTGTTTAATATTCACAGAAAATAAATATTAAAATAATTTATAAAATTGTACTACGTCGGAACCGGGGTTCGATCTCAGAATCGCCGCGCTGGTAGCTATCTTTAAGGCACTAGACCAACAATAGACTTAACGCAACTTGCAAATTTCTTGTATCATATCCTCGCTTAGGTGAGCTCTACATAGGGTCATTGTCGTAGTTGCAGAGGTCATTAACACATTATTGTAACACTGAGTTTTATTTATCACTACTTCACTATTTTTTAAATATTGATTTTATTATAGTTCCACAGTTATTTTGTATTTATATTTATGTTGCAAGAACACTAGATTACACCTTCGTCTTTCGCGTTTATACCCTTTGTCTTTGCACTTTAACAGTTCTTTTTTATGTAAGTTTTTTTAAAAAAATATATGTATAAATATATTAAGTATTTAAAATTGTAAATATCATGATTTTTGATGGAAATTACTACTTTAATTAAATTAAAACGATTTTAGTAACGGAGATGACTTGACGTGTGTCGCACGCGACTACCCACCCACTCAGTTCGATTAGTTCTATTTTTATATATGTAGCAATATACTCTATGGTTCTATTGAAACACTGCATGCGTTAACACGTCCACAATGCCGCAATGTGTATTTAAAAGTTGCAAAAATAATGCGCGAAGAAGAAATTTTTCGGACGGAGTGTCTTCTTTTCGTTAAGTACATGTAGGTAGATTAAGTTAATATTTTAAGATTTAACCTACGAAACAATATAAAAATGAAATTTTGTAAAATTTTAAATCCGCTAAGAACGTTTGGCAAAATTCAAAGAGGCAAATCGAAACAAAACAACGATTTAGCTCACAAAGCTACGAAGGGAAAAAGTACTTTATGTTTTTAATATAAAGTTGATTTTACAATAAATATTATAAAACTTACGAAATGATCGTAAGTGTATGATGATAATTTGAAGATTTGTGACTTTATAACAAGGTGCTATGGTGTTGATTAGGTTGAAAATAAAACTATTATAAGACTTTGTCTTGGTTCATTAGTATACAAATGTAACTGTATAAGTACATATTCGCGCGGATAGAATTTAGCTTTGATTTTGTATGTGACACGTTATCTAGTCGTATTGTTGATCGAAGTCGTATAGTATCTACAGTAAAAATTTTTAATTTAAATTAACATTAGTTTATTATTTCGCCCAGACATATTTTGAGGTCAATTTAACTTTTGAAACGATCTCTTTTTCGTTTTTAATATAATCATACAACTGGGGGCACGTTATTTACACGCATGCGGCTGGAAATTTAACTTAAAAATTATATGAAATGCAAGTTTATTTATGCTGTCAATGAAATTAATATTGTATTATATTTAATTTCAATTAAACGTAACATATATTATGGTAAAACAACTATCTACATATATGTCAACGTAATAAATTATGCATGGGAAGAGAATTTTTTTCTTCCATGGTTATAACGATATATTTTTTTTCACAGTATTTAAATAATATTTTAGTTCTTATATTATTATGACCATTAATCATATAGACTTGGAGTATTTATGTTTAAATAGCCGGTGCAAATTAACCATTTCGGTCCGCCATATATTTTTGACAATTTCGATTGGTGATTACATCTATGAGCTTTAATATATCTTCTCGTATTCGGTCCGGTTATAAAATTTTTCAAGACGCTAGTGTTGTTTTCATTTAATGTTCCATTCGAAAGCTTTTGTAAGAAGGATATATATTCAGGCTTCATTAATTCACCAGATATACGATTCATCTGAAAATAAAAAAAAATGTAAAATGTGATTTTTTTACATTGTACAGTACTTAAATTTATTTTTGTTTAACACTCACTACTATTTTTATTTGAGCATCAGTTAATGGAGTCGTCAAAGGTCCTAATAGTAAAACACTGCTATTTATCCCAAGAGTTTCAGGGTCTACTAAAATCAGATCATCGTTGTCTTTACTCTTTATTTCTTCATTCATAATAAGAAACATAAATTCATTATTATTTTGACTTTTATCTGTAGGTTGTAGTTTATCCTGAGTCTTTTTCGGCAGGAAATTATTCAGGAATTTGAATTGTGGACCTTTCATTGTGGTATGTAGGTTTTTAGAAGAGGTTTTACAACATAACATTTTTAGTTGAGCTACAAGAATATCAAACAAAATTTCTTTTTTTTGATCATTTAGATTTTCACCGTTAGATACATAACGTGGTCGATTATATAAAAGGTTATGGAGTTTCTTTAAAGCAACAAAATTGGCGGACGATTTTTGCTTTTGTGGTATTATTTCTTTGTGTTCTAATTTAAACATTGCCGGTGTATCGTTTGTATTTTCTAAAGATATTTGAAACGTGGCATCGTTTTCTTCTGGATCAATTTTAACATTTTTTAAAGGTTTACTGTGCCCTAGTGCTACTTGAACAACATCGCTTAAGTCATAAATTTCTCTTTTAGGTTGAGTATTAAGTAATTCTATAAGTTCTTTGTCACTTAATTTTGATAAAATATATGCTATGTCGTTATCTGTAATCAATGAGTTTGTAATTTAAAAATATGATGTATAAGTAACTAATTTATAACATTATTTATAATATATTACTAGCTGCTCACCCTCGCTTCGCTCGGGTTCGTCGCTAGGTACGTTTTAAATAGATATAAATAGTTATTAGCCAGTGTTATTAGCCATATAAATATATTTTTTTCGTTAATTTTTCTGACGTTTTAATACTTAGGTATTAACCTATTCCGGAATGAGAGAAATCCAAAAATTCAAATATCATAAAAATTGGTCCAGCCGTTCTTGAGTCTTGTAAACGGGAACGCAGTCGAACGGGCTAAAAAGTCCGTCTCCTGGTTCTAAGCTACCTCCCCACCAAGTTTCAGCCAAATCGGTTCAGCCGTTCTTGAATTATAAATAGTGTAACTAACACGACTTTCTTTTATATATATAAGATTTAAAAACATGTTTGACATCATATTTAGTTCTACGACACTCTATCTATATTATTTCATACACTGAGGTTTTATATTTGATGTATGTATTACAATGAAGTATAAGCTTACACGTATTTAATGATGAAGTCAGTGAGAACAGCTATAGGCTGTCCCTCAGCTGGGGAGTGCTCATAAGTCAGTCCAGTGATGCCGTCGGCTCCAACGATAAACTATATTATACATGTTTTAATGTATTATGTAGATAACAATTAGTTTATAATTTTTTGTATTTATACTGCAGTTTAATTAATAAGCTGGTAAATACTAAACTTAAAACCGTCAGTCGTCTCAGCACGATATTATGTAAGATCACTTGTTACTTCTTCACACAGTAACGGCTCCACGGATTTGAGAGAAATTTTAATGTGATTCGACTGGTGACTGGTGACTACTGACTAGTTAAGATCTGTGTGCTAGCCTACTAATATTATAAAAAAGTAAAGTTTGTAAGTTTGAATGTAATCTCTGAAACAACTGATTTGATTTCGAGAAATTTGTCACTATTAGGATGTTACTACATATTACCGTCAGGCGTCGAGTACCATTTTTTACTTCAATAAAATGTGTTTATTGTCTGAAATCGTAAGAAAAAGTGGCAATGGAAAAAATCTAGCCGTTGAGTTGCTTCATGGGCATGCGCTACTTAATTAAAATAAAGCAATAATTAATAAGACGCACCAAAACAAAGAGTAAATCACTAGTTGTACTTAAAAACCAAAGTAATAACATGTTTTCCAGCAGTGAGTAGGCATATCTGACCTGTATAGTCTTGTCGAACCAGCGGTTGGCGCCGTTGCTGGCGGAGCCGCCGCCGTGTATGGTCTGCGCGGCGGCGAGCGTGCGGCGCGCCGCGTCGTCGCCGCGCAGCCCCGCCGCGCCGTCCAGGCACAGCACGCCCACGCTCCTCTCCACGTCCGATAAAGACGCTTTGTTCACTGAATCTATCGACAATATTTTTTTTTATTATTATAAGCAAACAAGGAACACAACAGGCGCACTCTGCAGGTCAAACGCCTCCCTAATCTTCTTCCACTGCTCCCTATTGTTTCGGACGACCAGAACCAGGGTATGTCTAGTACCCGGAGGTCGACCTGGGACAATCTCCCAGACGTTCTTGGCGTACACGGCAGTATGTCCGTTCGCTGGTAATGTACGCCACCACGCACCCCTGAATGCGTAGCTTGGGTCCCGATCCACTAGGGTTTCTTCGTTGACAGGAGACTATACTTAGAGGCGATGAAATAAAACACAATTTTCCTTTTTTCTCTCTTGGTTTTCGGTTCTTCCTTTTCCTTTTAGTTGTTGCCTCTTCGGTGGCTGTCTTGCGACTGACTCGAATCGAGAAATGGCTCGCCTTTTATTTGGCCCGTTAATACCTTACAGAGAGCCGCGTACTTTGAGCTCGTTTTTCGAATAAAATTTCCCTAAACCGAAACCTTGAGAGTCCTTTTATTTTATGTTTTCAGTAAAACACCTTACACATATTTATTTATTTACATGCCTTACATACTATTATACAATATTAAAACATAATATTCAATATATATATAATTAATTAAAAAAGTCTTAAAACAAAAATATCTAAATTTCTAGGTTGCTACATTTTTACATATACATTTTCCCTTATAACTTTTGAACGGATAGTCCCTATCGACCTAATTCTTGTTTTATTATAAGTTTTATAATAAAATCTATTATTTAAAACATAAACTATTATGCTATTGCAAGAAACAAAAAATCTCATTTTCAAGTTACGTAATTATATGCTAACATTTTACTTACGTACCTATTCCTTTCAAATTAATGTTAAATAGTCTTATATGATTCAAATAAGCAAAAAATACTCTAAACTAACCTTATTACACTAATTAGAACTTATTTTAACGTAATAAATCTAATAAGAATGAGATTTCATATTTACAACAATTATTCATAATACGCTAAAATGACATTGGTCCCTATATTAATACACACGTTACTCGAAGATAGGTTTTTCCGTCGCCGACATTCTCCCCCTCGTGCTTTGCACCAAACTCCTGGACTCGGCGACGCTCCCGGCACCAACAGCACCACTCTCGAACTGGGGCCTCCGTAGAACACCTCCTCTGGTCTCGACGTCGACGACTCTGGTCCGCCCGTCTGGTCCAGGATACACATGCAGGATTCTTCCGCGTGGCCAGATGCATCTTGGTAGGCTGTGATCGACGATCAGTACGATGTCTCCGCTTGCAAATCTGTGGCGCTGACTCTTCCTTTGGTTTTCCTTGGTAGTAGAGTGGGCAAATACTCTCTCAGCCAACGTTGCCAGAAGTGATCGGCAAGTCGCTGCGTAGCCTTCCAGGTGTGTCTGCCCACAAGCTCGTTGTCCTCGAAGCTGCCGATTCTTGCTGCGCCACATGATCGCCCGATGAGAAAGTGGTTCGGTGTAAGTGCTTCTTCTTCAGGGTTCTCGGAGAGGTGGGTGAGGGGCCGAGAGTTGACTATGTGCTCGGCCTCTAACAGGAGGGTATGAAGTACCTCCTCTCGTGGTTGCCTTTCGTTGAGCGTGGCGTCCAGTGCGGTTTTAATGGATCGCACCAGACGCTCCCATGCACCTCCCATGTTTGGTGCACCAGGAGGTATGAACTTCCACTGCACGCCGATCTTCTCCGCTTCCGAGATAAAGTCTTCTTGCTTCATGGTGTCTAGTGCTTCTTTGAGTTCTTTGTTGGCGCCAACGAAGTTAGTGCCATTGTCGGTGTAGATTATCTTTGGCATTCCCCTTCTCGCGGCGAATCGTCGTAGTGCCATGATCATGCTGTCAGTGGAGAGTGAAGGAGTGAGCTCAATGTGTACAGCTCGTGTTGTTAAGCATGTGAATAGAGCACCCCATCTCTTCTCATGGCGTCTTGCTACGGTGATCGTCATAGGGCCGAAGTAATCTATTCCCGTGCACGTAAATGGAGGGTTTCCGTGCATCAGCCTCTCAGCAGGTAAGTTGCCCACTGGTAGTTCTTGAGGTCTTGCCTTTCTTGTTTTGCCCCACTGGCATTGATGTTGAATGGTCTTAATCGCTGACCTCAGTCCTAGCACCCAGAAGCGTTGTCTTACTTCGTTCATTACGGTCGCGTGATTCCCGTGATTGAAGCGGCAGTGAAATTCTTCTATGATGAGAAGTGTTGTCTTGTCCTTGCTGTCGAGTACGATGGGTCGTTTGTAGTCTCTGGTAACACCTCGTATCGCGTCGATTCTTCCTTTCAGTCGCAGGAGACCTTCTTCTAGCACTACGTCGAGCCTTTTCAACTTGCTGCTGCCCTCTAATTGTTTTCCTTGCTGTAGGCACCTGATGTCCTCTTTGAAGCATTTCTCTTGACTTCTTCTTAACAACAGCGTTTCAGCTTGCTCTAGTAGACTTGTTTCCAATGGTATGTATTTCCTTTCTGACGTTTTTGAAGACAGATGTCGCTTCTCAACAATTTTCTCATTCCTTTTTTGTAGTTTTCCAGGTAGGATCTTCTTTGCTGGCGTGGACCTTTTTCCTTTCTTCTGCAGAGTTGTATGAACTGCAGTACTCTTGCTGTAGCTCGCCAAAGTCTTTTCCACGACGAGAACTTTTCGGGATCTGGTGATGGATAGGAGCTGCCTGCAGTCGCTACGATGTCCGCTGCCTTTTCTTCGCCAGTGGTTTCTTTCTTGAATGTTCTTGCCGCAGGCCAGTGAACTTCATCTCTTCTTAGAAACCCTGGTCCGGTGTACCATCGGTGTTGGCAGTCGAAGTGTTCTGGTACGTCACGTGTTGCATCATCTGCAGGGTTCTGCGCCGTCGGTACCCATCTCCAGTCCTGTGGTTTTGTGAGATCTTCTATCTCCGCCAAGCGATGAGCCACGAATGTCTTGAAGGTTCTCGGGTCCGTCTTGATCCATGATAGCACGATACTGGAGTCTGTCCAAAACGTCTTCTTTTCTATTTTCAGATCCATTTCTTCCTCGACCGAGTGTGCCAATCTGCTTCCTAGGAGGGCCGCTTGCAGCTCGAGTCTCGGGATTGACACCGGCTTCAACGGAGCGACTCTTACTTTTGCTGCTACTAAGCTGACGTCATAAGTCCCATTTTGATTTTCAGTTCTCCAATATACCGTAGCTGCATACGCCATTTCGCTTGCATCCGTGAACGTGTGCAGCTCCCCCTCGGTGCGACGTGGTGCCAGACATCTCGGGATCTGAAGGTCTTGGAGCAGCTTCATCTTCTCCAGGTAAGTCTTCCATGACTCGTACTCCTTTTCTTCTATCTCTTCATCCCAACCGACGCCACTTCGCCATATGTTCTGGAGCAGCCTTTTGCCTTGGATGAGAATTGGTGATGCTAGCCCTAGTGGATCGAAGGTCGACATCACGGCGCTGGTGACTTCTCTCTTCGTAGGTACCTTGAGTCCTTGTGCCACTTCATCTGGCGTGTTCCGAAGGTTCGCCCTAAAGCCTATGGAGTCCCTTTCTGTAAACCAGCGTAGTCCCAGTGTCTTCTCTTCCTTCTCACCAAGGTCCACCTCTGTCTTCTCAACTGACTCAGTCTTCACGTCTTGCAGCAGGTCGGAGTGGTTTGACGCCCATCCTCGGAGTTCGAAGCCCGCCTTTTTGTGAATGAAGTCCACCTGCGCTGTAATTCTCTTGAAGTCCTCTTCTGAATGGAAGCTGTGCAGGTAGTCATCCATGTAATGGTTCAGCTCGATTGCCTTTGCTGCCTCTGGGTACTGCTTCTTGTAGTCCGCCGCGTTCCGGTTCTTCACGTAGATCGCTGTGCTAGGAGATGATGTCGCGCCGAAGATGACTGATGTCATTCTGTACTCCTTCGGTGCTACGTCACGACGATCCCCTCGCCACAGGAACTTCAAGCTGTTTCTATCTTCTGGCCGGATGCGAACTTGCAGGAACATTTCCTTTATGTCGGCTGCCACTGCAAACGGGCCTTGCCGGAACCTCAGTAATACCCCGAAGAGCGATTGCAGTAGGTCTGGTCCCGGTAGTAAAGCGTCGTTGAGGCTTCTCCCTTTAGACTTGGCTGCAGCGTCGAAGACGATCCTTATTTTCTTCTTCAATGGATGTACCACGGAGAAATGAGGGAGGTACCATGTCTTCTTTGAATCTTCTTGTCCACCAGGTGCTTCTTCTGCATACTTGCTGTCGATTAGATGCTGGATCTGCTTATTGTATTCTGCCTTCAGCTGAGGGTCTTTGTCTATCTTCTTTTCAATGTTGAACAATCGGTTCTTGGCAGACGTGTAGCTTTCAGGCATCTGTTCATCTTCATTTTTCCATAGAAGTCCAGCTTCAAATCGACCATCTTCTAGTCTTCTGCAGGTCTTCTCTAGGATGGTGAGTGCTCTTCCTTCTGAATCCGTAGTGGGTCTTCTTGGTAGTACTCCAAGTGCTTCGATTGCGAAGTGATCCTTGATGGCTTGATGCATCTCTTCTTCTGGCGTGCTGACATGTAGACACGTGTTTAAGAAGTGCACCACTTTCGTGCCTCCAGTGTCTGACCCGTGGAGCACCCATCCAAGTCCTGTTCTTGAAGCGACTGGTTGTCCTGGTTTCCCTCTTCTTACTTCTTGAGTCACGATTAGCTCCAGTTGTCTTGACCGATGAGCAGCTGTGGTGACTCCCCCTTATAATATAGAGAGTCAGCAATCTTCTTCAAGTGTTGACACTCTTCTATCCTTTTCTTTTCTAGGAACTGCGGTGCAAGCTTCAACTCTTCGATGGTCCGGACTCTTCTCAAGGTCTTCTTGGTCTTCTGATGAATCCCCTTCACCGTAAGGTCCAGCATCTGAGAGTCTTCCTTCCTTATCAGCCTGCCTCCAACAGTCTCGATGACCAGTTCCTCCTTTCTTCCTTGAGCGCCGATTTCTTCTGCTACCTTCTGGTCTAGCAGCGACACTGTTGACCCTTCATCCATGAGGGCCAATATCTTCTTTGATCCTTTTGACCCGAAGATTTCTATCGGAATTATCTTCAGGTATGCCCTTGCGTTGTTGACCGCATTCACCGATGCCATGATGCTCGCCACTTCTTGTGGTTTGTTCTTCTGTTCTTCCGAGGAACTTTTCTCTGTCTCGACGTGCAGCAGATGATGATGCCACCTCTTGCATTCCTTGCACGACGGCTTCTTGCAGCTCTCCTTCCGATGTGTCCCTTGTAAACACTTGAAGCAAACGCGGCTTTTCTTCACTATTGCCCATCGATCTTGCACAGACGCCTTCAGGAACTTCTGACACCCGACGAGGAAGTGTTCACCCTCACACATGGGGCAAGTCTTCTCTGATCTTGAAACCTTTTCTTTGAAGTCCTTTTCCTTAGTTGAATGCGTTGCTTGTCGATGAGTCCGTCTGAACCCGCTCTTCTCTTCTGTTGATGCATAGGCTCCACACTTGTCTGCTTCTCTGTTCAGGAACTTGGACACCAGTGTTAGGTCGGAGAACTCGCCTTCTGTTGTTTCAATGAAGTCGTACCATCGGAACTTGAGTATCGTAGGCATCTTCTCAATAATTTGTTTCACCATCTCAGGTGAATGCAGGTACTGTGGTTTCTTCAATCCTTTTATTGCCGCTACGCTGTTGCTGATCTGGCTCGCGAAGAGGCATATGTCCCTTGGGTTTTCAGAAATCTTCGGCAACGTTTTGACCTTGTCCAACTCTGCCAGCACCAGTGCATCTGGTCTTCCATATCTTCTTTCTGAGGGCTTGAATCACTTCCATCGGAGAGGCTTCGGAGTACAGCAGACTCTTGATAGCTTCTCTTGCGTTGCCCTTCAGTGCTCTTCTTAGCCGAGCCATATTCTGGACGTTGTTGAACATCGGTGCTGTATCTTCATAGACAACCTTGAAGGCCATCCACTCGCTGCTGTTGCCGTCGGAAGTAGGGTAACTCGTGAATGTAGGTTGGCTGTCCTGCTGGTCCTCGCGTGGTAAGAGCTTCCTTCAATGCTGCCGTCAGTGCTTGAATTTCAATCGTAGCTCCTCTCGTTGAGGAGTTCTCTTCAGGCTTCATCTTCTGTGGCTCTTCCAAGGGGTGTGGACCTCGCATCTCTGGTTGAACTTTGTTGCCATCCTCCAGCACAGACGTCTCGATCCAGTTCTGCACCTGTGCTGTTCTGTCTTCCAGGTCTTCATCCACGAAGTCCTCTTCTTCACACTGTGCCATCTCCAATCTGACACGGGCTAGCTTAGTTTCAGCCTGTGCTTGCTTCAACTCCAGGCGTGCCAACTCTTCCTTTGCTTCTAGCTCGCGTCTTCTGGCCGAGGAACTCGTGGTCTTTGTGGACCTGGCGCGACGGACTGACCCCCATCGGTTTCAGGGTCTTGGAGGAGCCTTGAACATCCTTTCCAGGTACATCTTCTTGGCTCTTCCTGGTCATCCTCTGTGCAGCATCTTCTTTGTTGCCTTCCATAGACGCCGCCGTAGTTGCAGTCGTAACCGTAGTCTCCGTCACTGTGGTGCCCTCCGTGGTCGTGGTACCCGAAGAAGTGTTCGATGTAGTTGCAGTTCCCGATGACGCCGGACGCTGACGTGACCCCTTCTGATCCCGACGTTCCATCTGTCGCGTCCCTATCTGAAGGACGGGACCCGGGACGTGAGGGGGCATCCTTCTGCGACCTGGTTACCGGCATCTTGAACGCAATCTTCTGTTTCTTCTGAACTTCTTCTAGCAGGGATCCGGCTCGAAGGACCAACTGTTTCGGACGACCAGAACCAGGGTATGTCTAGTACCCGGAGGTCGACCTGGGACAATCTCCCAGACGTTCTTGGCGTACACGGCAGTATGTCCGTTCGCTGGTAATGTACGCCACCACGCACCCCTGAATGCGTAGCTTGGGTCCCGATCCACTAGGGTTTCTTCGTTGACAGGAGGACTATACTTAGAGGCGATGAAATAAAACACAATTTTTCCTTTTTTCTCTCTTGGTTTCGGTTCTTCCTTTTCCTTTTAGTTGTTGCCTCTTCGGTGGCTGTCTTGCGACTGACTCGAATCGAGAAATGGCTCGCCTTTTATTTGGCCCGTTAATACCTTACAGAGAGCCGCGTACTTTGAGCTCGTTTTTCGAATAAAATTTCCCTAAACCGAAACCTTGAGAGTCCTTTTATTTTATGTTTTCAGTAAAACACCTTACACATATTTATTTATTTACATGCCTTACATACTATTATACAATATTAAAACATAATATTCAATATATAATAATTAATTAAAAAAGTCTTAAAACAAAAATATCTAAATTTCTAGGTTGCTACATTTTTACTATACATTTTCCCTTATAACTTTTGAACGGATAGTCCTATCGACCTAATTCTTGTTTTATTATAAGTTTTATAATAAAATCTATTATTTAAAACATAAACTATTATGCTATTGCAAGAAACAAAAAATCTCATTTTCAAGTTACGTAATTATATACTAACATTTTACTTACGTACCTATTCCTTTCAAATTAATGTTAAATAGTCTTATATGATTCAAATAAGCAAAAAATACTCTAAACTAACCTTATTACACTAATTAGAACTTATTTTAACGTAATAAATCTAATAAGAATGAGATTTCATATTTACAACAATTATTCATAATACGCTAAAATGACATTGTCCCTATATTAATACACACGTTACTCGAAGATAGGTTTTCCGTCGCCGACACCTATCATCCGCCATAATACATCGGTCCCTCTCTAGAAGGAGTCCAACTCGTGCTGCGATTTCCGTCTGAGATTTATTTTTTATTAAAAAATTTCTGACTTCATATAATTGTTATAGACGTGCTCTTAGATGCTTAATAGCGTATACCTACATATATAAATGTACATATATGTATATATTTTACTCCAGGTCATAGACTATCTCAACAAAAATTAGTGGGTAGAACTGCCTTCTCCAGCCGTCGAGTCCCACACAACAACCTATATGTATGCAGGTGGTATGCATAAATGTATTTCCCAACATTAAAAAAAGGTCATATTCTTAAGTGTGTACTAAATGTCGTCCAAATTCGTCCAGCTATTTCAATGTGAAGGAATAACAAACATACACATGAGTATGTTTGTTATATCTTTGTGTTGAGACACACGCAAATAAAAAAAAACCATTTATAATATTACTCCAATTAATTCATCTAGATATTATTTCAAAACTATATACACATATATTTCAAATTTAGTATGATTGTTATTCAGAATCTAAAAATAATTATTATGCCATTTCTTAACAAAATAACTCAATCATCCTGCTCCTGACTTCACCATTAGATCACCGCATTTGTATTATTATACAGTTTCAAATCAAAGAATTAGGTGTTGGGAATATCTCTTTATCTTTTCGTGTTTCTAGTATAGGATTAACTGAGTATTTGAGCTACAATGGACCATAACTGGTCGACGTAGCTAGGGCCGACCTCGGCACCACACCCAATAAAATAAATAATTATAATAGGATTAACTGCAAATAAATATTATTAAATGTCTTATCTCTATTCACAATCCACATCATAATATTATGCTATCAATATATTACCTTTGATAAGCAGTTGATAAGCTTTTGCCCAGTTGTCTCTGTGCTCAGATGTTAGAACACCAATAGCTTCTTCTGTTGGGCTTGATGACATATCTACTATTTTTTTTAATGCTTGAGCTATTTGATCTACATTCAACCGTTTACCATCATCACCCCAAAGGTCTAAATGGAATATCTGGAAAAACATACATATATAATTCTAATGTCCCAAGCATTATAGTTTTTTTAACATTGTCATAGTGATTTATTTAACACTATAATTACACAATAGACAGCTTCTTAATTCTAACACTCTGGTTATTATGCTTTAATAAAAAAATATTAAAATTGATTCATTTAAATAAAAAAATAAGGTAACTTACTAAAAGAAAATGATCTTACATGGTTGTTATGCATAACTGTCATATGTTTGCTGTCATTAAATGATAGTTTATCTCGTTTTTCCATTGGTATACGACAAGTTCCGAATACCTTTTTATATTGTGACATATCCAAAGGATTTTTTCCCATCATTTCAACTGGAATTTTGTCACTAAAAAGATAACAAATCTATTTGGAAAAGTAAATATTCTATTTATATATTTTATCTAGAAATGACTGAATGAAAAAATTACTTGCAGCAAGGAAAACAATACTAAGTCTATGCAAAGCCTATTTTTTACCTTATCATCCTAGTTAATGGCCACTATGAAAACAAAAGAATATAATAAAAATAGATATCAAGTAGTGGTTTCAATTGTAAATAAAAATTAACATAGTAGTAGACTTTATAATACTCACTTGTCTATAAGTGATTTGTAGTCTAAAGCAGCAAGTATCGTTTTTGCAGCATATTTTAGTTGCTCTTGTTGGTTGTTGAATTTACGGAAAGGTAAAACTAAACCAGGGCTTGAAAATATTACAACAGGATCTCTGTACTCTAAGTAAGCAGTATTTAGCCACCACTCTTCAAGCCAGTTCTGATGATTTTCAGCTCTTTTTTCCAATAAGCTCTGAAATATAAACTCTCTTATTTTGATATGAACAATAGAAAATGCTAAAATCTTACTCCTATATAAATGCGAAAAATTGGATGGATGGAAGTTTGTTACTCAATCACGCCAAACGGCTGAATGAATCTAGATGAAATTTGGCACAGATACAAATTATAAACTGGAATAGCACATAGGCTACTTTTTATCGCGAAAAAATGCACAGTTCCTTTGGGATAATTTGTTTTTCACTAAGGACAAACCAGAGCAAAGTGAGGGTGACCCACTAGTGTTTATTTAAATGCATATTATTGTATTTCATAGACAAAGTCATTATTCCAGTAAGGATAAAGAATATGAGGAAATTAGCAATATTATAAATTAATAATATATTTTCCTCTTTGTTAATTATTATATAAATGACTGTAATATAATCCTAAAAAATCTTAAAAAAGTTACCTGTAATTTCTGCCCAATACCACCTTCAAATTCTTTAACAATTGATGTAGTAGCAGCAAATTCTTCATCATTTAAAAATGGTTTTACAGTTTTTAGGTATTTGCTTAAGGTATCATGGAGTTTTGGCACTGGAAGTTTTGGCAAATTTTGCACTTTGCCTAGTGGTTGAGCTGAAGCATAGTTATTTTTTAACTGAATAGAACTCACATAGGGCTCTAAAAAGAATGCCTTAGTTTGACACTACAAAAAAAAACATTATATTTAGTATTTAATAACATAAATATTCAATAAGGGTATATTGATCAATAAGCTCACCAGTCGTAAGGCTCGGAGCATCTTAAGATCCTGCAAAGATAAAATAATTTAATATGTTATCATCAAAAATTTTATAAGTTAGCAATATTGTTCATTAAATTTTGATAAGTGTGTTATACCAAGCATATGGCCAAACTAAAGCTATAGTAGGGAAATGAGAAAGTGTATTAAAACTTACTTCGATCTCGATATTGGACTTTTGCACTCTGTTATTGACAGACATGAAAGGAACTTTGTTATAGATACGTTATCAACGAAAAAATTATAAAATGCTCAAAAGTGAAAGGAATCCGGCAACTGGTTGACTTTATAAACTAATAATATCACCTACCGCTCACTTACACGTCCGCGTAAACTAGTTTCTTTTAAAACTTCAAAAGTTTTATTATTACCCGATCAATTTAAATATGTACGAATAAATATTCAAATAAACTTTACCTACGTTACCTAATTTTATAAAAAAAAGAATACCTATCAATTATTATTCTTAAGTTTATTAAGTAAAAAATAGCATTCGTTACGCGTGTCGCGATCTATTTAAACACATTACATAGTTTTAAATAAGTTCATATATTGTTCAGTATAAATTTAAATTCAATCTAATTAAAAAAAATTGTAATCATTGACATTTGACAGACAACATCAGCGTCAGCTGTCGCTTGTCATCTCCAGTCTCCTTATTTTATATGTAGCATGGATGACAAATAATATGTAGCATTAATCAATATACTCTACACCAGTCTCCACAGACCATCATCATCTCTTCTCCTTGGCCATCCCATATCATAGAGTATGTAACCCTTTATATCCCGTATCTTAATCACTTAGGGTCGGCGCAGTACAATCTTACGTACCACTGATAAGATTTGGAAAAGTTTTACCACCGGCTGCCTGCCTGAACCCGACATCAACCCTCATTGGGAATCACAAATTTTATTTGTCATCCATGATGTCAAACTTTATAGAAAATAGAAAAGGTATAGGGATGGTATTGTTGGTTTTGCTATTGCTCTACAGACCACAAATCCATTAAGAGCGCCTCTCAACCAACATTTTACGAAAAGCGGACTGTGAAAAGAAATGGGGATTATTTCTCGAAACTCGAAAGGAGGGCGCCACACGTATGGCCCATTTACATTCAGATTTTAGTCTGAGATTATTTATGCAATATAATGTGATATCTCTTTTATACCTGGTTTTTTGTTTCTATTGTGTTCGCATCTTACCTGTGCAATGTAGTGTACCTGGAAGTTATGCCAGCTGAAGGAAGAATTGAGAAGGAGAAGTGCATCCTGTGGTGGTCCTGACTGATAAATCCATGATGGATTCAACATACAGCCTAAACCTTTGGTCGTAAAACTTGAAATTTGGAGGACGTATTCCTTATATGATGTAGGCATTCAATAAAAAAGGATTTTTGGAAATTGATTCCCTAAGTGGGTAAAATAGGTGATTAAAAATTGTATGAAACTCTGTTATTCTGAATATTAAATACACAGAAAGTGGTGTTTAGCTTTAATTAAGACTTCGATCAACAATACTACTAGATAACGAGTGACATATGAAATCAAAGCTAAATTCTGTCCGCGCGAAATGTACTTATACAGCTACGTTTGTATACTAACGGACCAAGACAAAGTCTTATAATAGTTTTATTTTCAACCTAATCAATACCATAGCACCTTGTAATAAAGTCACAAACCTCCAAATTATGCTCATACATTGCCGATCATTTCGTTAGTTTTATCATCTTTATTGTAAAATCAACCATATATTAAAATCCATAAGGCACTTTTTCCCGTTGTTGCTTTGCGAGCTAAATCGTTGTTTTGTTTCTGTTTGCTTCTTTGAATTTGCGCATGTATTGGCCGACCTGGGCCAACGTTCTTAAGGGATTTAAAATTGTTCAAAATTTCAAGTTTATATTATTTCATAGGTAAAATCTTAAAATATTGATTTAATCTACATGTATTTACCGAAAATAAGACATTCTGTCGGAAAAATTTCTTCTTCGCGCGTTATTTTTGAAATTTTAAATACACATGCGACATTGTGAACGTGTTTACGTTGCCAGTGTTTCAATAGAACTGATCGAAATATACGCTCACTTTGCAAGTGAGCTTATATTTACACAGACGGATTTCTTATGTCGACCCGATATCGAGTAGTATTGTTGATCGAAGAATTAAGATAATTTTTTTTTTCGAAATTCACCCCTAACAGGGGGTAATAAAGTTTATATGGGCAAAAGAATAGATATAAATCAATACTTATTTCAAAATAAAACAGTAACAATATTTGAGCAATAAATATATATTTGCACTTTTAAATATTTTTATAACGCACATGAAACTTTTATAATACCTAATGATTGCACATAATATTATTTAATATGTATTACATGTTAAACATTTTAGTCAATTTACAAAATTAAAAAATACATAATATAGTTAACTTTGAATACATAAATTTTGATAGTTTATAAATACGATGACTCTAAAATTAATTTTAAGCTGCGTACATAAATTGTTATATTATATTTTTTTTATTAAAACCTTTTGTCTATATGAAGCCAAGGTATGGGTTTTGATTAAATAAGGAACTTCATTAAGTAATAATACTGTCGATAGATATTGTTTATAGCCACTATTTTAAAATTATGTATTACATTTGTTTGAAAGACTAGAATTAATAATTGCAGGGTTAAGCAAAATCGAGTATTATCATAGTGAAGTGCAAAAATATAAATTAAGCAAAAATTTTCATATTTTTCGAAAATTGTGCGTCGTCATCTAAAGTCTTTTCTAATGAGTCTGACAATCCCAATAATTCATCGCTTTGTCCATCTTGAGTATTCCTATAACCAAAACATATTACTAAAATTTATATAAGTTTACAAGTAATTATTTTTAAATATTGTTCTCAGCTTTGTTACTTTAGTAATATTAAGAGAATGCACTAATACTTTAAGCACATGGTTTTTATGTACCTGCTATTGGCTCGATTGAAGTCAGCTTCACCAGAGAAGCTGTCTGAATCATCGTTAAGAGATATTTGAGAATCTGAAAAATATAAGGTATTACTACCTAATTATTATGTACAATTGCGCAAAAGTAGGTCTGTAGAAAAATTGCTCCTAAATCAACTAAAGCAACGTTGTACTGACATAATAAATGGCCATAAAAAGTAGAAAGAAATTGTAGGCGATACTAGGAAGCAATGAAAAAATAAATAAATAAGAATATACCGGAGGTAGTGAGTCGGTGCGAGGTGAGGTACTCGGCGGACAGGTAGGGCGGCAGGTCGTCGGCCGCGTCGCCCGCGCCGCCCTCCGCGCCCAGCGTCTCCACCACCGACAGCCACTGCCCGTTGTGGCACCGGAACCTCTCCAGCTAGCCATTTATCATTCACTTATTTATTTGTTCAGATAACGGTACAATTTTTACCAATATGTTACAAGTTCAATATCTATACATATAATAAAACTGTAGAGGTCGAATGTCTGTACATAGAAAAAAAATATGCTACAAACCGAGTCAGGGGGATGTAAGAAGAGACATAGAACAAATCCAGTTTTTTTTTATATTTTGTTTCTCTTTGTCTGTTTGTACGGGCTAATCTCCGAAACTATTGGACCGATTTAAATGAAATTTTGCATGGTGGTACCTTATATCTTGGTCAACATTTTAGATACTTTTCATCTCGGAAAATTAAAGACTTCCCGTGGGATAGTTAAAAAACTATAGTAATTCATAGAGCTTAGTACACAACAATTACTCATTGGATTTTAATGAAACTTTACAATAATATATTTCGTACACCAGAATAACAAATAGGCTACTTTTTATCCCGGAAAAATGTACGGTTCTCGTGGGATAGATTTGTATTTGTTTGTCTAGAGTTGTAAAATATAACAATACATTAGTGACTTACACTAGCTTCGTTCGTGTGCGTACTTTAGTACCTATTAATTATAGCCCACGTGTTACTCCAGGTCATAGTCTACCTGTATACAAAATCTTATCTAAATCCTTCCAGTCCGTTTCAGCGAGAAGAAGTAACAAACATAGCCATAAAATTTTGGCAATTATAGTATTCAAATTATAATAATTCTCGTTAAATTGACTGCCAAATATGGGTAATGGGATATAGTCAAGCAGTATTTTTTAACCAGCTACATCTAGATACATCAAAAGTACCGCTTAGGAATGCACCATAAATAGGTTGTAAATTGTTTTCTAATATAGAAATATATCTAATATATTATAAAATTCTCGTGTTTGTAACAAAATTCATCCGAGACTGCGTAACCGATTCTTATGAAATTTTGTGTGTATATTCAGTAGGTCTGAGAATAGGACTTTTTTAATTTAATAATTATGTGTATATAAGCTTTAGGTATAAGTAGCGAACACCTTACCTTTATACGTGCAGCCCATTCATTCTGCATTTGAGAAATGATATCAAGGCACGAGTCGCACATTTTTCTTATTTCAACATTTTTATCTTGCATGAGATCAATGAGGTATGCTGGAGCTTCTGTACAAATTAGAAAGCCATTTATTAGAAGACAAAAAGTATATATCAGAGTTTAATATAATACATAAACATTTGTGTAACTGCTTTTCAGTGTGTCTTAGCTGCCAGACACAAACGATTGGCGTTTCATCTAAACATACAATAAAATTCTAACTGAGTCAAATCTGAATATTAAATATTTTTTGGGAAATCTTATTGAAATACATAGTCATTATTATAGATACAGATGCTGAATCTATAGTTTTTTGATTTATTGTCTGTTTGTCTGTCTGGGAACGCATCATGAGAAAACCACTGGATTTTGATGAAATTTGGTATGATGATAGCTGATTATCTGGGTCAACATATAGGATACTTTTTATGGTACGACCAGTCATCTCGAAGGTGTTCGGACGATACTTTGCCTTCATCCTACGGCGAATGTGCGTGGCCACATTGCTTCGCTGTAAAATTTATCACTATAAATAAACAAAAAAACAAAATGGACGCCGCGGTCACTCTTTATTTTATGGTAGCGAACCCAAGCATTGTATATGAGACTTTCTCTTGTGGCAGACATCTTTCCTATTTTACTCTCCACTACTGTCTACTACACGTCCGCTGCGCACCATGTCTGTGGGCCGAATGAAGTGACAGTGTGGGCGGCGGGCGGCGGCCGTGCAAGCGAAGTTCCACGCGATATATAACCCTTTACCGACAGCGAAGCGATATGCTCTTCGACTTCGCCCAAACTGCCAAAGTATCCACGAATATTTGGCTACATATATCGCGATAACACGAATATTCACGTTATCACGATGTGTACGGCCGAGGCATTACTGCAGGAAAATATCTCATTAGGAATTCTATACTAAAGTGAAAACGTAACGTACCTGTGCGGAGCGAGGGTGGGTCGCTAGTAATTTTATAGAATAACACTACAGGTAAGTAGTGTTAATGGCAAAATGCCTTGTTCCTGATTTGACTGGGCGTTAAGTCACGATTAATAATCACGTCACACACGCTAGCAACAGCTATAATATATATAGCGTGTGTGTATATATTATAGTGTGTGTGTGACGCTGTGGTAAAAAGACGTATCCTCGCTGTGCTACGGTTGAAATATTTTTTTTTAAATATTTAGTGGTGAAAGCCGTTATAACAGGTTTAATACAAATTTCTAATGATTTTATACGATTTTTTGCGGCAATATTATCAATCGATCAATTTTTCTTAGGAAATAAAACAAATATATACCTAACAACGATTTTACTCCATGTAAATTTAATTTTGTCTGACACGGAAGTTCACACTGTTTTGTTTAAAAAATAACTTTATGTGATGTAAGTCCGCATTAGTGTTCAGTTAACCAAAACTTAGGTTTTGTTCTTTAATTTGATTTAACGTCGCTTACGATGCCACTTTTTGAAGATATATTTGTTAGGTATTGTGCACCTATGGTTCCCTGTTGATCGCTTATTCTATCATTTACTTTTTTTTTGTTTCTTGTTAACATGAATTTGTCACTAAGCGTTAACTATATGTGTAGTGTGTGTGTGTGTGTGTGTGTGTGTGTGTGTGTGTGTGTGTGTGTGTGTGTGTGTGTGTGTGTGTGTGTCGCGTACCGGTGTCTGCGACAAGGCGCGCGGCGGCGCGCGGGTGCGCGAGCAGCTGGCGGAAGGTGTAGACGGTCTGCAGCACGTGGTCGTCGTCGGCCTGGCGCCGGCGCAGCGCCGCCACCAGCGCGCCGCCCGCCGCCGCCAGCGCCGCCGCCGCGCGCGCTTCCGCTCCCAGCGCGCCCGCCAGCACCACCGCCTCCAGCACCACCTCCGCCGACCGCTCCGACTCTGTTCACAGATATACACGCTCATTTTTAATTTACTCGACACCTTTTGAGAATATACTATTTATATCTCAATAATATTTGTAAAAAAAATCTTATTTTTTTTATTTTCATACAAAAATAAAAATAATTTTATTACACCTTACTATATACTAATTTTATTACACCTAAACTAATAATAAACTAAACTAAACTAGTAATAGTCCTAGCATCTGGTCAAGTTTAAATGAGTAAGCGCCGCGTCCTACACCCCTCCTCCACATCTACCCCTCCATCACGCGCTTTCTTTTGTGTGGTGTATTCTATATGTAACCTATGTATTATAATGATCTCATAACTATCCTAGATTTTAGTACCTATACGAACGATTGTATCTAATATATTAAAGAAGAAATAAACTGTATTTTGAGCCAACAAGTCGTTCTATTTCGCTCCCCAAATCGAACCTTTATATGGCGACCCTGCCAGGATTTATATGGCGAACCTTTATATTGGCTAATACTGGACTATTACGGTTTAGAAGGTACAGTAAAAATATTTTTGTTTTTGTAAAATTTATAATTAGAATAAACAAATATTTTAATTTGTAATTAGAAAAATCAAATATTTTATTAAATTTGCATAAATACTCCTAAAAACTTAATTTATTTTTCCTTGTTATCACAAGATCGAAAATCATCTGTATTGGCTGAATGTACAATGACGTCACAGAGATAGTTAACAGTCTAGCAAACAATATGTCCGTCGATGAGTATTGACAGACAACAGTGCCGTTCCTACTTTCATGTATTTGTGCACATGACACTAAACACTATTTGTACATGTTCTTTATTAGGCAATAATCAATAATTAAAATAATAAAAACATTAATTCTAATAACAAAAATTGTTTATTTAAGGCACTTTACTATAACATGTTGCGCAAAATAGTGTTTCGGCGGCATATTTAAATTGTACTTTTTAAATTACTAGTTTTTGAAGTAATACTTTTAAGCGTCGAAAATATACACTTTTTGTGGGCTCAATAAACATCATCAGTAAATAATTTGAGACGCTTTTTGGAAACCAATTGTAATTATATGGATAATTCATATACATATTAACATACCATAAACATATAAATATAAAATGATTAGTGCAGTATACATTATACATAATAAATTCGTTGGCTTACTATTACAAGGTTCTATTTTAATTTTAATGAAGTTTAGTAATTTTTACATAGAACTTCGTTATTTTGTTATCGTAAAAAAAGACAACATAGAACTATGTAAAATTGAATATTTTGTAGTTATAGTGCCGCTATCTAGTGGTTTGTTTTGCAAAACTGTAGCTAATGACACATAGAACCTTGTAGCATTAATAACTAAATAAATACTAAACTTGTAACATAGAACCTTGTAATAGTGAGCCAACGAATTATGTGTAACGGATAATAGAATGCGTACCTGGGTCCAATATTTTTAACAAGCAAGGTATTAAATTGTATCTTTCGGCTACGGCGTATATATCGATGTTGTTGTTCACGTTCAGGATGTTGCTTAGTGTTCCCATGCACTCGATGACGAACTCCTCCGGTGCCTCCTCGCTAGTGACGGCGCCGGCTATGTCACCCACAAATTCCTACAGATAAAATAAAATATTGAAATTATTTATCTTAAAGGTAGTGAATATGTATGTATTCAGCCCTTCTTTTTCAGACATGCAGGATTCCTTAAGATGTTTTCCTTCACCGTGAAAACAAGTGGTAATTATGTTGGAAAAGATTCGCACGTGAAGATATCAGAGGTGCGACACCCGGTATTTGAACCCGCTTCACTCGGTATCTCAAGCGAGCGCGTTACCACTGGGCTACCACTGCCTTAGATTGACGCGAATATTTGTAATTTTAAATAAAACTATCTTTTCGGATTTTTTACGGATTTATTTTGGTTTTAGGTTCTTGACGTTTCGGATCCTTTATGCAATCATGGTCACGGGAGAGACTAAAGTGACCACTTTCACTTTTCACTAGCTACCTATCATGTGATTTTAACTAATAGGTATCATAAATAAGTAGTAAGTACGTAAGTTCGTTTATTGGTTGTTTCTTCGTTTTCACTATAAAGCATCGACGGTTTTTTTGTATACTTTTTTGTTGAGATAGATATAGGCGACTTTGTCGTCGTTTGGTTGAGTATCTAGGCCAACAGTCTATATTGGCTGTGAAATATTGGTGCTAACTCCTGAAGGCACTAACTTTTCACTGTCATTCACTAATATTTAGTTATTCATGTACTATAAAGAAAGACTATAAAGAATACAGACAAGTAAGCAGTGTATACTGTATTTATCATAATATTTAATCAGACTATTATAATAAATGTGATTTTTTTTATATATGAGTGAATTTTAGTGACTCCTTGACGCTGAAACGGCTTTATGGATTTTGATAAAATTTGATTACAGATAGACAAAGACCTGAAGTAACGCTAGGCCCCCAGGGACGCACCCGAGCGAAGCGAGGGCATATCGCAAGGATAATAATTATTAATATAATGTACGGTAAAGTTGTGTGTGATGTGTGAAATGTGAATGTGAAATGTGAATGTGAATGTGAAATGTGAATGTGAAATGTGAAATGTGAAATGTGAATGTGAAATGTGAATGTGAATGTGAAATGTCAAATGTGAATGTGAAATGTGAATGTGAAATGTGAAATGTGAAATGTGAATGTGAAATGTGAATGTGAATGTGAATGTGAATGTGAAATGTGAATGTGAATGTGAAATGTGAATGTGTGTCAAGACTGACCACAAAGAGCGGCATATTCTGGGAATGCTCAGAGAGGTTGCGCACGAGCTTCATGAGCATGGTGTGCTTGAGGCGGAAGGCGCGCGCTAGCAGCTCGCGCAGGCGGCCTTCCGCCGCCATTTGCTGCGCCGCGCGCGCGCACCACGCCACGTTCACGCACAGCGCCAGCAGCACGTCCGCGCCCTCCGCGCCCGCCGCGCCGCCCACCGTCAGCAGCAGCAGGTCCGTCAGCTGCGGGACGCACACTTTATTCATATTTATAGAAAAATCGCGATAAACATTTTTTATACCGCAAATTATTGTTCATTCACCTATCCAGTAGATGTCTGATATTTTTTTATACTTATTTAATAATTTTAATTTTATATTAAACACTATTTATTCATTAAAGGTCCAAAGTTGGTGGGTCTTACGCAGGCCAGAGTCCCCCTTTTCGGCCGTATTTTCAACCCTCTGGGAAAATTATAAATATTGGTTCCAGAGTTCGGGGAGGTAGAATTTTATTTGGGAAATTTTTGAGTTATTTCCAAAAAACAAAAATCCTTTTTTTCAGTTAATTGTTAATAACTTTTGCAATTTTTGCAAGCGGCTCTTGATTTTTTTCAAAAATCACCTACGCACTATTCCGAATCGAATGACACCTCGTTAATATTTTTCGGAGGCGGAGAAAAAAGTTTGGACCCAAAAAGCACTTATAGACAGCGTACGCGGAAATTACCAAAAATTTTAATTTATTGAACTGTACCTACCTGACAACTCTGGCTTTCCGATTTTCCAAGTACCGTTTGGTAAAAATGGCAAATTCGAACTTGTTTACGCAACTCGACGCCTGTGCGCCTATTTGCTTCCAAGTACCCTTTCTATGAGTATGTTTTACCAGAATAACAACTACATGGCATAAATTACGTCGCAAATCGTTTAGTTATTTATATCATAATTAAGAAAGGTCTAGAAGTACACAATACAATTTACAAACCAATAACGTCTTACCAATTTTACACAATCTGATTGAGTGAACATTAATTTTACACGATCATCCATGCTGAGGTGGTAAAGAATTTTCATTGCTAAATTTATATGCTTATCATCACCTGCAAAATTTTGCTATGTGTTATTAAAATTCATGAATTTGCGTCAAGGAATTATTATGCACGAAAACAATTTATGACTTACTTGTAAACTTAATAAACTTTGGCAGAAGATTTAATTTGACCATTTTATTTCGTAATTTAGTGTCAAATGTCAAATTAAATAATAATTTTAATGTAACATTTACTAAATCTGCATTGGGCGAATCTAGCAAAGGAGCTAGTTTCTCAATGATTCCCTTAGATGCCATAGCATTCTTATTTTCAACAAAAATTGACAGTTTTTGTAAAAAAGATACAATTAGTATAAGAAGGTCAATATTGGAGTGTCTTTCCATGGCACCAATTAATAACCCAACTATGTCTTTTTTGTGCATTTTTTCTTCAACTTTGATATTATCTGCTATATTTAAAAGCATATAGAAAGCGACCCTCAACAACTGTTCTTGCCGTTTTGACAATGTTTTTAATTTTCTTTTCATTTGTTCCTCATCATTTTTAGATAACACATCGTCTGAAGCATTACACAAATCCTCATGATAACTGGATACAATAGAGCGAGTTTTTTGTATATTAACATCAGCTACGGCCCATGTCCCCGACTTTGGCCTTCTTTTTGGCTCTGGTATGCGACTTTTAGGTAACTCATTCTGTAAATTACTTTTCTATTCAATATTATAAATAAAAGGAAAGGTATTATAGCTGTTATTGTGAGAGCTCTTTTACTTAAACACATGGCTAATCCCACCATAGCACACATTGTCAAAATAAATTTAATTTATCAAAGGGGGAATAAGTCTGTGAGATATATTATTATAGTTATAAAACAATTTAGAAAGTGTGACACTTTGTCACTCAGCAATAATTCAAAGTTTAAAAATTTCTAACTGAATAGTAGAATATGTACTTTTATTTCAGTACTAGCGACTCACCCTCGCTCCGCTCGGGTTTAACGTTTAGTATAGATTTCTCAGAGATATTTTCACGTAGTAAAAAGAATCCTATGTGTTGACCCGGATAACCAGCTATCACCATACCAAATTTCATCAAAATCCCTCTAGTGGTTTTTCCGTGACGCGGTAACGATAGACAGACAGACTAAAATTCTAAAAACTATAGATTCGGCCTCTGTATCGATAATAATGTCTATTTTAATAAGATTTTCCAGAAAATATTTAATGTACAGATTCGGCCCAGTTAGAATTTTATTATATGTATGTATAGACTAAGGAGCAAAATTCATAAGTTCATAAATGAATTCCTATTTGTTTTAGCAGACATTTATTCCGAGTGATAAAATGTAATTTGCATACCTACCAGTATTATATTTTACTAGCGACAAACCGACCGAAGCAAGGGTGTGCTTCGCTCGGTTTCATTCCTAACTTGATCCCCCATGCAAATTTTCATCCCCATTTTCACCCCCTTAAGGGTTGATTTCCGGGATAAAAAGTAACCTATGTCCCTCCCAGGGTCTCAAAATATCTTCTTACCGAATTTCATCTAAATCGGTTCAGTAGATCCAGAGATTACCCGTAATAACGTCACAAACTCACAAACTTTACCTCTTTATAATATTAGTATAGATAAATAAATATATGTTTTTGTAAAAAAATACCTCCAGGTAAATTTCTAACAAATTAATTAAATTTCTAAGAAATCTATTGTGAACTGTATCGCCGGCGTGTCCGCGGTCGTGGAGGGACTAATATACATATATACCATATAGGTATGCAATAAGATGTTATAATAACTTACTTTTACTACTAATATTAACTTACTTTTTCAGGTGTCAATACTTGCTTTTTTCCTTCAACTTTTTCTTTCCACTGGTCATAACGCTTCAGTTCATAATCAATGACATCCATGCAAAGAGAACCAATTTTGTACTGTATAATTACAGAGTGAAACTCGATATATGTTGAAAAACAGAAAAATGTGTATACAATATTTGTACTAAGCTCAATACTTCTTTTCCATTCTTCTCTTAAAACTCTTGAAAGAGCACTTAATAGAGCTTCTGTAAAATGACAATAAAATATCTTAAAAAATTATCTATAAAATATTATTTAATTTATGAATAATTTATCAAAAACATATGATAATTTGTATTTTGATATTAAATCAGAAGATTCTCTAAATAAATAACAATTGAAATAAATATAATACTCGGTAAAGGCCTACATTTTATATAATACTAGTGACTCACTTGCTTCACTTCGAGTTCACATCTAGACAAAAACAAATCCCACAGGAACCATAATTTATTTCAAGATAAAAAGTAACTTATGTGCTATTCCAGACTTAAATCTATCTCTATGCCAAATTTTATCGGGATCTGTTCAGTCGTTCTAGTGTGAAAGAGTAACAAACATACATCCATCCTCACAAACTTTCACAATTATAATATTTGTAGGAGTAGGATACTATTATATAGGATTATATAGATAAATACACATTAACCAAAATAATTTTAACCATTCATACCCGCTAAAGAATTATATAACTATGTACAAAGTATATAAGTTTTAGATTGTTTAAGCAACTCAAAGATGATGTACAACACATTTGTGATGACTTAAGTCTAAAATGATATATTAAGAGTACTAGTAGAAAACAAGAACTTCAATAGGCCCCAATAAATTTTAAGTATTGTGAGAGGGTGACTAGTTGTAGAGATATTATTAAAACATATATTTTATAATAATTTATTAATAAATAAAAATTGTAATTTTTATAAAATATTCTTTTAATATTTATAGTTAGACAACAAAAATCTAACTGATAGTGCTATATTATTTCATTATAGTAAACAGTTGCGAACAGTTGGTAACTTTATCATATGACTGCTATGAAAATTCTTGTTGTTGTCATGTTATATTTTTAACAATCTTACCATTTCTAGCCAATTCAATTAAGTTGTCTGGGTTTCTTGCAAGTTGCAATATGAGCGCTGATCCTTTTATTTTCTCGGGAATATCATCATAAAGTAATTCTATGTAATCATCAATATGATTTAATATTGCAACTGGTACACTTTCCACAGGACTCATTTCTAATCTACAAGCAATAATGATTAAGTGGTTATTTATAATTCAAGCATAATAATATAGTATACTATAATTAATATTTTTCGCGAATGATTACAATCATGGATGTATTAATATACCTTAAATAGTTTGGTGGTTGTATATTTTCTGTTTAGTATATGTAGACAACAAAAAATATTGATGATATATTGAACAAAAATTGATCTTTTAACAATAATTAACTAATAAATCTTTCTCTTTTTGTAATTTATTGACCTTGTATTGACTAATAATTAATATTATGATTGAATATTGACATGACAACCAGTGCTGCCAAGTGCCAACACTTGAATACCTAAAACCCCTAAAAACCTCTAAATAACAATTTGAAAAATATAGGTCTTTGTATTTTTTTTTATTTTTATGTATTTTTTTTTATTTTTAAATATATGTTTTTTTTATTTCAAATGATTACAAGTAGTGTAAAAATCTTATTTATGGTTATTATTATAATAATTAAATGTAACCATTTAAAAATAATAAATTCCATAGATAACTTGGAAAATATTAAAAAAAGGGATATAATTCTTAAGAGTCTTAAACCAAAATTTTATACACCCCTAAAAAAAACTAAATATTTTTGCCCCCTAAGAATCCCCGGTGCCATTTTTTCCCTAAATTTGGGGGGATAGCCCTTAAGTTGGCTACACTGGCTACCAGCACAAGCTCAGAAATGTTACCAGTTATGGCAATAAGCCGTTCACAACTAGATGTCATATTTATTATAAAATAATTCCAAAATTAACAAAATAGTTACAGACCGTTCATTGTAGGCAGTTTTTATCTTTTATATATTACTAGCAATTCACCTTCGCTTAACTCGGGTTCGTTCCCAAAAAGATGGGACCGCAGTAAAAAGTAGCCTATGTCACTCTTTAGGCCTTCAACTATCTCCACACAAAAAATCACATATATCCGTCACTGTGTCGAAAGACTTGTAAGAAGGGCAAACATATAAACAAACACACTTTCACATTTATAATATTAAGCATGGATAAAACAAAGACCTCCACTGCATCTGTTTGTGTGTCTGAACGTGATAAACTCAAAAACTACCGCAAGTTATAATTTATGAGGAAGGTTTAAGTGTATAATTCATTATAGTTTAGTGTAAATTGGCTAAAATATGACGATGATTGTTGAAGATTTCAGAAAAAGTCATGCTGAATGGGAGCTTTACTGGCGTGTGGCGCGTAAGCTATAGTAGACAAAACCATAAAGAAAAATTACTACAAAAACATTGAAAATTGACATCATGATATGTTGAATTAATCCTTATTTAAATAAATATTTAATATATTATATCTCGGAAACGGCTCCAAGGGGCCGTTCATAAAATACGTTCGCATCATGGGGGCGTCTTGCTGAGAGTGACAAGGGGGGACAGGGATCAAAAAAGCTTATATCTGGGCAAACGCTTGTAAAAACTCTGGGCAAATGTTTTCGAGGTTTTGTTTCGCATTATGCTGCGCAAAATATGGTCGCTAATTCGCACGCTAGATAAGCATCGTGGTCATGTGGCCAAGGCGTAAGTTTGACAACGACAGGTGTCTGGGTTTAATTCGGTAGCATCGCTTCGACGTTTGCATAACTTTCTTCCAATCTCCACCAAAATTGCGTTAGCACAATCGCTCCTATTACCAATTCTTGACTATGCTGATATCAGTTACCTTGATATTAAAGAGGAGCAATTAAATAAACTTGAGAGACTCCAAAATTTTTGTATTCGGTTTATATTTGGTTTACGTAAATATGACCATGTCTCTAATCTTCGTAAAAAGCTCAAGTGGCTCCCTTTTTGTCTTCACAGAAATAATCATATACTTTATCTTCTTTACTGTATTCTGTTCGATCCGTCCACTCCAAATTACCTTAAAGAACGTTTTGAATTCCTTGGAGATTCCCATTCTCGCCTTCTGCGTTCTGCCCAAAATTTAATCCTTAAAATTCCTTCCCACTCCTCTACCTTTTATGGCAACTCCTTTAGTGTTACGGCCTGTCGTCTTTGGAACTCCCTTCCCCGTAACGTTAGGGATGCGAAATCTCTTCTGATTTTTAAAAAACGTCTAAAAGAACACTTTTATACATTTTAATTCCTTCGGATTGCTGCATTATTATTTATGCTGAAATTTATTCTTAAATTATATGTACTGATATATGTATAGCTAGTATCCTTATTTGTATTAAAATATTTCTTGCCTTTCATGTATGTATATATATATATATATATTTATATATATATAATATAGTTATTTTATTTATTTATTACTTATTATCATATTATTTATATTAGTTACGTATACCTAATTTATATATTTTATATACGTACTTAAAATATCATATGTATATATATATGTATTTATCATTTTTATTTTTCTTTTCTCTGTTATTTGTTCACACCCTTCCACTTCACACTTTGCTATATCCTACACCTAAAGGTTGCCTGGAAGAAATCGCTGTTTTAGCGATAAGGCCGCCTCTTGTGCATTTTGCTACTACTGTATTCTTCTTTTTTTTATATTTCTTCCTATGTCGTGTGTGCAATAAAGAGTTTTTATTATTATTATTATTATTATCCCGGTCGGATACAAAGATTTTACTTTTTTTTTGTATTTATAAAAAAATTTAGTTTGTTTTTTAAATGTTTTTTCGGCCAAAAACTCCGAGTGAAACTCGGTCGCCCAGTTATTCATATAGAAAAGCATGAAAAAAGCAGACAACACACGTTTAACTAAAAATATATAAAATATTAAGAATATGAGCAACTAGTAACGTGAAAAGGGATACATGATAGCATACTTTGTAAATAAATAATATAATAATAATATTTACAAAATATATTTAAAATGTTATTGATCAGTTACAGTGAAATAAAAAGTTTATAATATAGAATGTAACAATTTTGTATCTGTTTTAGATTCGTACTCTGTTATGTGTCCTTTACAGTCCAAATTAGTCTGTTTTGTTGGTGCTAGCGAGTTCTTTAAAAGTGTCTGTGGTAATTACTAACTTGTGACTAATCAATCTCACGATTATTTTTGTTTACAAAAGAATAATATTATTAAATATTTAGTGTGACGTAGTAAAATTTAAAAGAACTCTCTCCATGATGATTTTGTAGGCGAAAGAAAATGTGTTGATATATTTGACCATTGTGTGTGACAAGTAATGTTAAGTCCATTTCCTTTCAGGCTTCAGACTTCAGTGTGATAAGGAAGAACGATAATGACCTAATCTGAAGAATACGATGGATTCGGCATGATTATAAATTGGTACTTTCTAATTTAATTACATACATAATATAAACTATTTAACTATACAGACAAGAAATTCTACATTTCCGAATACTTACATTTTAAGATCCGACGATAATAATATTTATCTAAATCGTGGTTTTCTCATATTTTGATTCCTTTAAACAACATTTTTATTGTTTTTTTTTATCTATTGACATATTAATATAAAATTTATTTTTCATATCAAACTTTTTTGTCTGTCGAAAGTTTATTAAATTTTTTTTAAAATTGTTTCATTATGGATAACTCATAAAATGTTTGACAATCACTACAACAATGTGTCATATTATAATAATTACCTACCTATTTAATGTTTCATTGCTGCTATTAAATATAATAAATGTAAAGTTATCATTTCTCTATTCATATACTTTATATAATAGTGACTTACGAGTCATTTAATATACTTACAGTGAATTGCTTATCACAAGATAAGAATAAATATTACGCATGGTAAATAATTTCTGCAGTACAAAATGTTATTTATTCTTTTAAGTTTTTGGATGATTGTTTTGTAAAGATAAAATATTACTTTTGTTTCTAGATAAATTGTTTGATTAATAATATGAAAAACTTTAGTAAAAACAGAACATGAAATAATTATATCACTATGACTGAAAGCATTTCAACACTAACTGCTCCAATTTCTCTATCAACATATCATCAGCTGAGTTTGACAGGTATAATTCTGCTTTATTATTTTGTAAAATAATGTAAATAAGTTTTTTTATACATTGTAGTAAAAAATATGAACTAAAAACATTAGGAAACAATTGTATCTTTAAAAAAGTTGACATTTTGCTCTGTTATTATAGTATTATTTGTTTATTATTTCTCGTTATAATTTTTTCTTTTATATATATGTTTTTCAGTTGACAAAATATATCACATGGACAAAAATGTAAATATATACTTTTGTAACATAGTTATAAATTTCAGTTGAATCTGCCAGCATTCGAAACTCTGGACTTTTTAAGCCAAATCCATATTTACAAGTTATAATAGATGACAAGATTTCAAGGAGAACTGAAGTTATTAAAAATACACTTCATCCAAAATGGAAAGAAGAATTTACAGTTTTAGTAACTCCATTATCGCAACTGTTGTTCCGTCTGGCTGACCACCATAGCTTTAGAAAAGACAATATTATTGGAGAAAAAAGAGTGAACTTGTTAAAAATACTTTTATTTTTTAATGGAAAATGTGAAAATGTGGAATTAAATTTAGGTATGTAGAAATGGCTGTAAAATAACATTTTCCATCTTTCTTTATATGTGCATTAAATACTTTTTTTATTGTAGATATGATGAAAACAGTGTCACAGGATAATTCTTCCAATTCCAACACAGAAGTCAAATCAGCAGAATTAGTGTTGTTATTGGATGGTTTAAGAATAGATCCAGCTATTCTTAATCAGTCTCATGAAGTTCTTGGTGAATCAACAAATTCTCGGAGTCCTCTTAATGAAGGTGTTAGAGCCAGAATTCGGTTACGGTCTATGGTGCATCCACGAGAATTAAGGGTAAGTAGTTAATTATTTACAAAAAAAACACATGTCATAATGATGTACTTCAAAAGTTATTCATTTATTTATTACTAATATTTGGCAAAGTTGCTCTTTCCCAAATGTCCAAAGTTCTTTTGTTAATGTATTCTTCTAACTCATTTTCTCACCCATCTACTTTTTTCTAACAGTGGTATCCCATTGTTACCAATGGCACTCAATTGTAAGCCACATGAAGTGGGTTCAAACTTGGGTTTGCATCTCTTGCTCATATGGTGAAGGATAACATTGTGAGGTACTGATGGCCTTCTCCTCATATTGATGAGAGGCCTTTGCCTATAAGTGGGATGTTAATACCAGATTTTTTTTATTATTTAATTATAGTATTATATGTATACTTTTTTTAGATTACTGAGCAAGGTCATGTATGCTTTATGTTTATATGATATGTGGTTGTATTTTAAATAATGATTTCATTCACCGTGTGTCCCATTCTAGTGAAAGAATGTTAATATTTGAAATGTTACAATTTACACAATTTTTAAACAAAGTAGAAACAATAATTAATCTATCAGTACCAACAAACTGTTCATTTTCTTTTTGGATGCATAATTGTGTTTTTGTTTACTTCAAGTAAAATACTTTTTCCTCCATCATAATATCAACTTTTTAATTTACTTGCTAGTGATTGAAGTTGCAAGTATATTGCGCAATAAGAGATTTAGTTACAATTGAATATGTATTTATGGCGATATAGCCACCGCCGGGGCCGCCGCCGCTGAGCAACGGTACAGTGAGCGTGGCCGCAGTGGACGGGGGCGCGGGCCCATCGCGCCAGGAGGATCCCCCGGCGGCCGCGCTCCTGCCGGGTGCTTCGCCCTCGCCTGCCACTGCCGCCGGCGTAACCCCAGCCGCCGGGGCCGCGGAGGAGCCCCTGCCGCCAGGCTGGGCTATGCGATTTGATGTGTATGGCAGAAAGTGAGTATACAAAATGATGTAACCATTAACATTATAATATTTTAGTTATATACATTTACACATGAAAATAAGAATAGATATAATAATAAGTATAGGCACTGATCACATAATACTATTTTTGTTTGAATAGCTAAATAGATGTTGTTAATCCGCAAATTGTCGAACTGTTTCATTTATAAATATGTGAAAACTAAAATGAGTTGACAATTTCAAAATTGATTCTGTATTTTATTAAACATTTTTCAGTGTCTTTTTAGTTCTTTATTGTGATAAACAAATCGAAAAAAGTAAAAGCGACATCTGTGAATATGCTGTACTACAAACACATTAAAAAAAATGTTTACGAGCGCATAAATTCGTTTTCGTTCATTTAGCAAAAAAAAAATTTAAAACTATTTTATACCTTTTTGGGGTCTATTTTTTATCTTTCGTTTACACGAACTTAATAACAAATCGATACTTCGACATAATGCCATGTATATTTATTTATTTAACTAATTTTTCTTTGTATGTGATTGTGACCCCATGGTGTACGTATGCACATTGCACAAATTATATTATATATATACTTTTATGATTTCCTTTATATAAAATCTTTCATTCCTACCACTATGTACTATAAGCCAATATTTAAATATGTAAGTGGTCATCGCGGCAGAGCGTGCGAATGCTCCCAAACATTCGAGCGTAGTTGTTGCTGCCTTCCAAATTATTTGACCTTGCAAAAAAATAATGACGACAGTGCTGTGCATTTTGATAAAATGTCATTACTCATTGCTATTTAACTTTATTAGTTTTCGAATCGATTATGGGAAATGCCTAAACCTTTCTTAACCTACTATAATTACCTTATTTTATTATTACTTGAAACAAACAACATGAAGTCGTCTTTGTCCCATACTATACTTTGAAATTCGTTAAGCCTCGAATACCGGCAGTTCTTATATTTTCTACATATTATGTACCTAATTGAAATAAAGTAAAACTGATTCTGAAAGCGTATGTAATAAACAGCCAACAGGTATATGTATAAAAATATATGAATAATAGAGTAAAGTCATAGGCTTAAATATGATTGCAATAAAAATTAAATATTATTTGTTTGTTTTAACTTATTTACACTACGTACGGATAGGTACATCATTTCCTTTAATTATTGTCATTCATTCCGCTCCTATTTCGTCGGCTTATACGTTATATGGCTTATGTATTTACGTTATAAGTATGGATATTTAATTTCGATTAAAAGAAATAAAGTCTTATTGATTTTTAGAATTCTGTACAAAAAGGTTTCCTAGTAAAAATGCAATACTTACATACTGACATGATGTATATAAACCCGCAGGTATTACGTGGACCACAACACGCGGTCGACGTCGTGGGAGCGGCCGCAGCCGCTGCCGCCGGGCTGGGAGGTGCGGCGCGACGCGCGCGGGCGCGTGTACTACGTGGACCACAACTCGCGCACCACCACGTGGCAGCGGCCCGACACGGAGCGCCTGGCGCGCTTCCAGCACTGGCGCGGCGAGCGCCGCCACGTGGTGGCGCAGGGCAACCAGCGCTTCCTGTACCCGCCGCCGCAGCCGCCGCACCCGCCGCACCACACGCACCCCGCGCTGCCGCCGCACGCCCTCGCCGCCACCGCCACCGCCGCCTCCGCCTCCGCCTCCGCCTCCGCCGCCGTCGAACACGAACCTGCCGGTGAGCTACACTGTACTCGTACAATTTTCATGGCGGGTTTGATGTTAAAGCTCTATTGTGCCATGTCGTGGGCAGATACAGTTATACACGTTTCCAACCAACGCTAACCTGTAAAATAGTTTCCCAACTGTCAAGTGTCACATAAAAGTAAATATTAAAAGCGATGGCGTTAAACGGAAGAAAACATTCCATATCTCGAAAGGTACTCAACGTGTCTTCATCAAAATAATGTTCGTTGAAAATGTTTAGGAAGCTCTATTATCTTAATTTTCCTTTCAATAAATTTCACCCCATACTTTAAAAGTTAGGAAACATTTATTTGAATTTTAAGACCTAAGATAGATTTTAAGACCTTTAGAGATACTCCACACGCTTTGTAGACTCATAAAAAATTCGCCCCTCAGTTACATGTATGTCACATCTATTTTTTGTCTACGAAATTGTCTAGCGGTTTACATAAGATATTTTTCTATCAAATTTTAACATGAATTGCAGCTTGAATTTGTGCAGATAAAAATCTTTTTTACGGTTAGCTCATTATAAATAATAAAACATGACTGGAGTACAAACATTCGTGCTCACACAAATGAATGCCTCGAGCGGGATTCGAACCCGCGACCACCAAACTGAGCGTCATCGAGAGTGGCGTCAAATTATTAATACAGACTTTTTAGCCCTTTAGGTTCAGAGTTCAGAGTTTAGTCTGAGCATTAAGAAGTCGTTTAGAGCAAGCAACTTTATCCAATAAATTGTACAGTATATAGTGCGGAGACTAACTAGTAATTCCTTGGTTTAGTAACTCACTATTGCTGTGCATAAAGATCTTAGCCTCGAGTTCCTGACTGGTTAAAGGGCTTTTTTTTATTGAATTTACCTTTAAAGAAAATCTCAGATTGTTAGGTATTGTTCATCCTCTATTTCAAGCCACCTAATTAGCCTTGCGCCTTTTTAATTGAAAGTTCCTTCCATATACGTTTACAATAACTACATAGTTTTTTTCTATGTATTGCAAATATATAGACTAAATAGTATATTAAAATTTGTTTTCGTTTAATTTTTCTATTTATCTTTAATATTTGTTGCTGACTGCTGTAAAAAGTAATTAAAATTCGTGGGTAAATTTTGAATATCTACGATTATCAGCACAACACTCATTAGTGATATGAATGCTTCCTGGCTTATAAATATTTGGTACTTATCTTAGTTTATTATCATTGAACTTAATTTGTAGATTGTCAATGACTGAGTATATCTTTTATTTTAGATTAAACACAAGTTGTTCTAATTCTTGTTTCATATGTGACATTGATAATAAAAAAAATACAATATAATAAGAATTAATATATTTAATTATACTAATGTACTGGTAATACATTCTATAAGTCATAACAAAATAATCAGTAAATTCTTTTAGAATTAATAAATTTTTAGAAAACATGTCACAACTATGTACAAGAAAGTATTATTTATGGAAATATGTCTACTGTTTAGAAAAATAATATTATCACCTCCACGTAAATTTCTAAGAAATTAATTAAAATTCTAAGAAATCTATTGTTAACTGACACGCCGGCGTGTCCGCGGTCGTGGAGGGATTAAGCAATGACATGTAAGATAATTAGCTCTGCAATTGTTTACCATAGGTCCCAGATATATGATACAGTTCAAATATTTAACTTTTATAACGAAGGAAATCTATAATAAAAAAGGATTCGGCGTAAAATTTTAAAAAGTAATTTATAAATAAACAAACCTTCACAATCTTCGTATATCGGCGGCGTTAAGGGTTAAATGAATTGAATAGGAGAGTAGTAGGTATACCAAATAATAAAATAAATAGGTACTTGATTAGTTCAATACCCTGACGGCTTCGAATAGATTCATAAAAACACTGATAGATTACGATACGATAGATTAGAAACGCTTTTTCGGGTCAATCCGTCCACTAAATCCGGTTCTGGAAGGAATCGAAATCATGTGTCTTGAGTATGTCGTCCCTGTCCATGGCTTATATACCTTGATATCTTATTATATATTTATGAATTTATGTTTCTTACTTTTTCTCGCGTAAACTACTGAACGAGTTTTAATGAAACTTTACATTAATATAGCTTATACATTATTAGAGTAACACTTAGATCATAATTTATAAAAATATAGTAAGGGGCCATTTATTAATTACGTAGGGGTCCCCAGTGGGAGGGGGGGTTAATCTATACATGCCCTTACCTGGGACGGAAGGGGACCCAGTCTTATGTAATATTTTACAAGTCAAAATTTATTATTAAAAATCTATTTCTATTTCGATAGCTGAATGGTTTTCTTCATTTCATAATGTACAATTCGAATTTCAACTTATTTTACAAATTTTTATTGTTTATTAAAATTTTAAAATCTCAAATACAATTGTGTCCATTTTCAACCGACTTCCTCAAAAAGGAGGAGGTTGTCAATTCGAATGTATGTTTTTTTTTATGTTTGTTACCTCAGAACTTAGTCATTTATTAATCGATTTGGACAATTTTTGTTTTGTTGGACAGTCCAGGTTGAAAGTTCCAGATTGGTCCCATTTAATTTACAAAAAAAAAAATACCACCCCTAAGGGTGGAAAAATAGCTAATGATGAAGTTAACCTACTTTTAATTGTCATTTTGACTTGAAACTTTACGAGTGTTTCTATTTCCATTGTTAATGCAGTGGTTCAGTATCGTTTACCTGATCTGATGGTAAGGCCAGAAGGTGGATAGGTGGAACTCTTCAACGGCTAATAGTAGATACTTTGAGTTTGGGCTTATTTTGTTTGATTTGACAAGCCTAACACTTTAGAATCGGATTTTAGAGCCAGAATGTTTAGTGTTACTAATAAAAGCGAATTTTAGTTTGTAAGTCTTTGTGTAAAAATTGGCATGAAAGTAACTTCAACGGTTTAAGCGAATATTTTATTAAAATACTTTCTTCTTACTTTGCTACTACTGTGTCTACACTAAAAAGGGTAAAATAAAAATTTTTTAACAAAAAAATAATTAATTTTTACTTTTTATTGCTTTTTCTGATTCGGTTTTTATTTTATTTTTTAAAGTTTTTATTATCATTTATATTATGTATGATGGCAATGATAGAGTATAACCTAAATTATCTTCTAAAAAATAAAAAAAATCTTTGATTTAGGCCAAACTGTGAGTTTTAGTATTTTAGTGTAACTGATCCTTTTCTAAAAACGTGTCAGAAAAACGAGATTGAATCATATGTAAGAAGAGGGAGAGGGTTCGAGAATTCTTATGCACCCTTACGTGGGGGTAAGGGGGGTCAAAATTCGTCGAAATCATCCTGAATGGCCCCTAATACATTAATATAACTACGAGCTGCGGAATAGTACTTACTATATGGGTATACCCTTCAATACCGACAATTGTGACATGCTCATTTACTTGGGACAAGTCTTACAGGCAAAAAGTTTTGAGCTAAATACATTTATTTTATTTAAATCCTATATTGCCTATATAAGTCTATATACAGTGTGTTAAAAAAACCCTGTCAGATCGGAAACCAGTGTATAGGTATCCCAATCACATGACCAAATAAAATAAGAAATATAAAATATTCATGATAGTAAACATATTAATGAAATTTAAAAAGTTCATTTATTTTGCTAATTTCCCCACAATTCTAGGAAATTTTATAAATGTACAACACTAATTTCGGCGGTATTATAATCATGTGGCGGCGGCATCTTTGATGTGTGCCGACAGGTGATGCGCCGCCCGTTGTCAAAGGTACCGCTCGGCACGTGTAGAGGCTATCCCGACCTTGAATTACATACTTACGATCACTATTTGTTTGCTTTATTATTTATTTCACTTAAAATTATGTCAGTTTCGCGAAACATTGCATCCGAGTGCACGTGTTGGAGAAATTGAGTTTTTACTATGTCGTATACGAATGAAGAGTACTGTAATATGATAATGTGTTTGGGGAGGAGTGACTGCAATTATGCAGAGGCTCATAGAGACTATGAAGTGCGTTTCGCAGTTCCGCGGGGTACCATGGTGCCGTCAGAGCGTGCGGTTCAACGTCTTCACAATCGTATGTACACCACGAGCAGTGTTCACGGCTACGAAACGCATCATGCTGATACAAGGACACCGCGTATCGACATGGATATTGAAGAGCAAGTGCTTGTGTTATTCAATGAGGACCCCACCCGAAGTACTCGTTCTGTGGCACGACAACTGGGCGCTTACCACGTTCAGGTGTGGGAAGTGTTAAAAGAAGATGGCCAGCATCCTTTCCACTACCGTCCTGTCCAAGCTTTACTACCCAGTGATTATGAACCCAGAGTGGAATATTGTGCATGGATTTTAAGGAAAATTGAAGAGGACGCTGAATTTTTAAAAAGGGTTATTTTCACCAATGAATGTTCTTTTCATAGAACAGGCGTCTTTAACAGCCGGAATGAATATGTGTGGTCGACGCTAAATCCTTACGCCCATAATCCGTGATAACCTTTTGCGACGCTGTCAAGCCTGTATCACTAGTAGAGGCCGTCACATGGAACAACATCTCCATCACAGCCATCGCATTGGCGTCCTCATCGAATAACATACTACCTACTTACAAAATACAAATTGATAAGCGTAGTTTGAACTTTGAGGTCAACTGCGTTCATGACCTTATGACGTCACCAGTATTGCTATGTAAGTTTCACAATGTATGAAATATTTTAAATTTTTAAGCGGGGTAATTTTTTTTTACTTGGAATCTGTTTTTTTTTACATAAATAGAATCGAATCGCGATACCTAATAATACCTTCACGGATCGGACAGGGTTTTTTTAACACACTGTATATATATATATATATATATATACTAGCAGAACCCGCGGCTTCGCTCGCGCTAAAACTACATAAAAACCAAAAAAGTAGGTTTCATACAAACTTTCATCGTCTATTTTACCCTCTTATGGGATGAGTTTCGAAAAATGCTAAAACATGTATTTATTTAATTGTATTAAAGAGCATTAATACCAAATTTCAAGTAATTCTATCCAAAATAACTTTTGAGATAATCTCTATAGAAGTAATATATGCGTGTATGGTTCTTCCCGCTTCTTGTTGCTTCTTCACGCATAAACGGCTGAACGGTTGTGAATAAAATTTGGTATATAGACAGACTATGACCTGGCGTAACACATAATATACTGTATGTAAGTTAGGTGGTGATGCTCCGTTATCACGTATCACACGATCATACAACAACTGCGTAAAGCGCATGACATCTTTGGACATTGGTTGTGATGGGCTCTCACAATTTATAAAAAAATGTGAAAAGTGTATTTTATAAGTTTTATAAGTTTTACAGTATTTTCTTAATGTAATTGTTAAGTTTAATTTAAATATTTTTATTTTATTTCTTTTTGTAATTGTATTCATTTTATTGTGTTTATTATGTGTATTTAGGCATTATAAAACACTGTTTTTTTTTTGCGAATGATGTGTTCTGCTATAATTAGTAATACATTAATATAAATTAGACTATTAAAAAAATTCAATCCTCTAACTACACAAATAAACTTGAAGGTTATGTTGGTTGTTAATAAACGCACGTGTAAATTAAAAAAGATAATTTATAAAAAATATACTCACTTCGATTCCGCACTAAATTTACAAAATGTATAAGTTATTTATATACACTTCAGAACTCTTCGAAAACTAATTACATTAAATATTTTAATTAGCAACTTCACTTGAATAACACAATTATAACACAAAATAACGAAATACTTTTTCAAATTGATCGTAGCACTATCTGTCGGGACAAACTAAAATTAAAATAGAATAATATTGAATGCGATGGTAGCGCCATCCGTCGAATCTGATGTAAAACATTCCAAAATCAAAAACTCCTTACAAATAAAAATTAATTAAAAAAAACATCTGAATTCACAAAATTATTTATACACACTTCAAAACTCTTTAAAAAATAATTACATTTAATATTTTAATCAGCACATGAATTGAATAACAAAAATTTTTTCAAATTAATCGTAGCACCATCTGTCGGGACAAACTAAAATTGAAATAGAATAATATTGAATGCGATGATAGCGCCGTCCGCCGGATCTAATGTAAAACATTCCAAAATCAACAACTCCTTACAAATAAAAATTAATTAAAAAAACATCTGAATTCACAAAATTATTTATACACACTTCAAAACTCTTTAAAAAATAATTACATTTAATATTTTAATCAGCACATGAATTGAATAACAAATTTTTTTTCAAATTAATCGTAGCACCATCTGTCGGTACAAACTAAAATTGAAATAGAATAATATTGAATGCGATGATAGCGCCGTCCGCCGGATCTAATGTAAAACATTCCAAAATCAACAACTCCTTATAAATAAGAAATTAATTGAAAAAACATTTTCCAGTAGACCAAACTGTAAATCTAAACCATTCTCGAATCTCCACGAACACACACAAAAAATTTCATCAAAATTGGTCCAGTCGTTTAGGAGGAGTTCAGTCACATACAAACGACTGGACCGATTTTGATGAAATTTTTTGTGTGTATTCAAGGGGATCTGGGAATGGTTTAGATTCACAATTTGAATAATAATTTGTATCAAAATGGTCCAGAATGTTTTAGCTTATTAAAAAAAGTTTGTAATTTTCAAATTAAAGACGTGTAGACAGGACAACGTCTGTCGGGTCCGCTAGTATATATATATATATATTTATATATATATAGTACCTGGGCGACCGAGCTTTGCTCGGAGTTTTTGGCCAAAAAAAAACAAACTAAGAATTTGAATAAATACAAAAAAAACAAAATTAAAAACTTTGTGTCCGACCGGGATACGAACCCAGATACCTGTGGTTGCCAAACTTGCGCATTGGCCGCTTGACCATGATGCTTTTATCTGAGCGTGCGAAATTATCGAACATAATATTTTGCGTGGAATTATTAATTATTAATTTATTGAAATAATGCAAAAGAAATCATAATAATAATAAAGCTCTATTTATTTATTCATTTATTTATTATAAAGGCTTACTAACTAAATTTACATGAAAACATTTATTTAACATTATAATTTTACCTATCTGTATATAAATTTAATTTAAAAGTATGCACAGCTTTTTATAAAAGTATTCCATTAAAATTTTATTTGGTTAAGAGTAATAAGGAGATAAATAAGGAGCCATTTTAGTTGTACAATAAAAAAAATGTCTATATCACATTGCTGAAATATAAAATTATATAATTTAGTGACTATTTATTAACTTATAATGTTTTAACTAATAATTTTGTAATCTGGAATTAAATTATTTTAAAAATCTTCATATTATTTGAAATGATATTGTATATATATAAATTATCATTAACAAATAAATAAATAAACAATCACAATAAATTAAATAATTCAATTGGTAAATACTAAACATTTCACAATAATAAATATAAATAAAATTTCTTTCCATACATTAATTCTGACAATAGTTATAAATTAGGTATTTAATATCATAATTAAATGTATTTATTTAGTAAATGTCTTTTTCATGTATAGACCCCTCTCGGTTAAAAGCCTCCTCCAAAGTAGTCCTGCATAGAGCTTTCCGTTGGAGATTATGCTTGTATGATTGCAAAGGGTTTCTTTTCAAATTTTGTTTTCAATATATAATTTGTTTCTGATATGCCTATAAAGTTTATAATTTTATCTTTGTGTTCTTTTGATTTGTTGTAGGAAATGCTGCTTTTAATTCTAGAAGTTTAAGCTAAGATATGTATACCTTTGTTCATTGTATGTCTGTTTTTCTTTGGAGGGTTACGGTCGAACTCCCCTACAGTGACCGGCCGTACTGGTGGATAAAGATGAGGAGGTTCCTACGGTGTTTAATATACTGTATCTTGCTGTGTTGTTTTTAGTTGTTCCTGGTTACCATTTGTGTGGTTGAAAGTTAATTTTGGTTTTTGTAATATAAAGTCTTTAATATTACCAGGTATGGTTGTCTTTGTATGTTGTTTATTTGTTAGTTTTTGTTTATAATTGAGGTAAGGCGTTTCTGGAGATACAGGCAGACTTCTTTTTTATTTCCGTTTAGTTTAAGACTATTTTTTCCTCTAGTTCATGATAGGATTTTTCACCTTCTTCTACTCTGAACATAACCAAGTTCTTGCGCCTAATATGTCTTTCTAAATTATTTGAGGTACTTTGTTCCTGGATTTTTTTCTCAAGAACTTCAATTTTTATTTCTAACTGTTTAAATTTCTCATTTAAGTATATTATTGTTGATTGTATTTTTAATGTCTTCTTTCATTTCTAAAATTTCTGTTTTCTGCTGTCTTATTTCTTGTTGCATGTTTATTAGCAACTTTTTTATGTCCTCCATCTTAAGTGAGAAGTTGAAAGTAGAAAAGCTGATTGAAAAAGAGCACCAATTATACCTAGTTGAATTGCAATTTTATACCGAGTACCTATTAGTTTTTGAGGTTATAAACTTATGTTTTAATATTTGACGCTTTCACTTCACAAATTATTTTGTTTTATTGTCATTACACACAGAAAAGATGGTTTTGCACTGATAGGTAGTATCTTTAAGTTATGTTTGTCACTTTTGTATTTGTTTGGTAGGTGAATTTTTAAAAGCTCATTTGTTCTTCAACACATCAAGACTTGGTGATGTTTACATATTGCCCATAGGTTTTATTTAAAAAAAAAACATTTTTCTTTAGATTATTTTCACTTAAATATATTTAAACTTGATGTAAATACGGACACGATGTTGACAGTTGCACAGTGGCGCCGCCCACTCACCAGAAGTGACAATGCAAAAATTGTGAAAATGCAAAAGAAAATCGCATGAAAATTCGAAAATTCGCGTTTTTCCAGATATAAGACTAATCTAGATCGATTTATCGCCCCCGAAACCCCCTGTGTGCTAAATTTCATGAAAATCGTTGGAGCCGTTTCCGAGATTCAGATTATATATTGATATATATATATATATATGTATATATATATGTATATATATATGTATATATATATATATGTATATATATATATATGTATGTATCTCATTGCCAGGCAACAGCAGCGCGAGCGCGGCGGCGGGGGCGGCGGCGGGCGCGGCGGCGGGCGAGGACGCGCTGGGCGCGCTGCCGGCGGGCTGGGAGCGGCGCGTGCAGCCCGACGGCCGCGTCTACTACGTTAACCACAAGAACCGCACCACGCAGTGGGAGGACCCGCGCACTCAGGTACTTACTTCGGCTTCACATTATTTGACATTGATTTTATATTGTAAAAGTTTATTAGATACTTATAAAATACTTATATAATCTGACGACACGTCCCGCTGCGGGCATTCATTTGTGTGGTGAACACGAATGTTTGTACTCCAGTCATGGGTGCTTATATTTATAATATGTATGTGTTTAAAGTTATATATGTGTAGTGTATCAACCAACTGGTATCCATAACACAAGCCTCGTAGCTTACTATGGAACTAGATGGTGTTGTGGGTTAATGTCCTCACATATTTATTTATTTAGTATTTATAATAAACTAGTGATTAACACACTCGCTTCGTTCGAGTACTCTGAGTAACTAGTACTTATGCTTATGTGTTACTCTAGGTCTAGGTCTATCTGTGTACTACATTTCATTCAAATCAGCTATTTCAGCGTGAAGGAGTAATTGTATATTTGATACGTTCAATAATAACGTCGATGTCACTCGACAGGGGCAAGAGATAAGCGCGCTGGAGGAGGCGCTGCCGCCGGGCTGGGAGATCCGCTTCACGGAGGAGGGCACGCGCTACTTCGTGGACCACAACACGCGCACCACCACGTTCCAGGACCCGCGGCCCGGCGCGCCGCGCGGGCAGGGCGCCTACGGCGTGCCGCGCGCCTACGAGCGCTCCTTCCGCTGGAAGCTCAGCCAGTTCCGCTACCTGTGCCAGAGCAACGCGCTGCCCAGCCACATCAAGGTCACGCTCTCGCGCCAGACGCTCTTCGAGGACTCCTACCACCAAGTGAGATCACTACTACTACCATCTCCGTCTACCTTTTATCTTTAATAAAGTACATTATGATACGTGTAACTTAACGTAAAATACTGGCTTGAGTTAGATAGTGTTAAACGCCGTGCATGCCTTCAGGCTTCATATATTGCATTTTTTATTAAATTAATGCAGTTACCAGTTATTAAATAAAAAAATAATGTCATAATATCCGCCGACAAAATTTCAAAAAATTTAAACCCAATATAAGAGAAATGCATATACTCTCTTTAATTGAATAAACAAAAAAATATTTATTACTTATTTAATAAGATATTCATTTTCTACTCTATCAATTTTCAGTACGATCAATTCCTTGTGTTGCTTCTATAAAAATTTATTATTTAATATATTTTTTAGATAATGAGGCTACCTGCATACGAGTTGCGAAGAAGATTGTATATAATATTTCGTGGTGAAGAAGGTCTAGACTATGGAGGGGTCAGTCGTGAATGGTTTTTCCTTCTGTCGCATGAAGTGCTCAACCCCATGTACTGCCTTTTCGAGTATGCAAATAAAAATAACTACAGCCTACAAATAAATCCAGCCAGTTATGTTAACCCAGATCATTTATTATATTTTAAGTTTATAGGAAGATTTATAGCCATGGCCCTGTACCATGGCAGATTTATTTACTCCGGCTTCACTATGCCCTTCTACAAGAGAATGCTAAATAAGAAACTGACTATGAAAGATATTGAATCTATCGATCCAGAGTTTTATAACTCTTTGGTGTGGATAAAAGATAACAATATCGACGAATGTGGCCTTGAGATGTGGTATAGTGTAGATTTTGAAGTATTAGGGCAAGTGATCCACCATGAGCTGAAACCTGCGGGCGATAAAGAACGTGTAACTGAAGTAAGTAAATACATATGATATTATTTAGATTATTATTATTAATCATATTTTAGAAAAATATTTAACAAAAATTTGAATATAAATATTTCAGGTCTCTAAAAGAAAGATTTTTTTGAATACCATTCACTTTAATATCTTTGTATACTTAAATGATTAAGGTAATTATTAGGTTTATTTTATTAGTAATTTTATGTCATAATTTATTTACAGGCAAATAAAGAGCAGTATTTACAACTTGTTACGCAATGGAGAATGACACGAGGAATTGAAGAGCAAACAAACGCTTTTCTTGATGGTTTTAATGAGGTATCTATCTCAGTCTCCATTTTTTATTGACACGATTTAATTACCTAATTGTAAATGATTCAACTATGTTATTGTACATCGAAAGTCGATGTCATGACTTCTAAGTATCATATTACTCATTAGCATAAACCTTTGTAAATATGTGAAATTCGGATGCTATGATATTTGTTACCATTCATATAAACATATTAAACAAACAATATTTGTATGTATATTTATAATCGTTAAACGTTCTCGAAAACGGCTCTAAAGATTTTGATGAAATTTGCAACAGAGTGGTTTAGGGGGGAAAAATCGATCCAGCTAAGTCTCATATCTGGGAAAAATCGTTTTCCCCGTATTTTATCAAATTTTGAAAGGTTTTGTTTTTAAGTTTATCTATATATTATGTAATTGTATTTCTGACAAAATGCAATTTTTTATCTTTTCTAAAAAAAAAGCGCCGAACGAAGCTCGTTCGCCCACGCACTGATCTGTTTGTAATAGAATTAGGAGATAATGCAGCGTGGTGGTTGCGCTCATCCATAGTAAACACTAAACCTTTTCAGTTTGGGCTATTTGGTTTGTTTTTATAATGAAACGTGTGTCGTGTGAATGTCGCTAACAGACTAGATTTAATTTTTAAAGTATACATATACAATTTCTTTTTAAATAAAATTGACATACTACCATAAAAATATACTTAATACAATATAGTGTATACATTGCACATGAGATGGCGTTACAAGTAGCAAAATACAAATAAGAAATACATTTATTATTTTGATACATCATTATAACAGTTTTATCGAGGGCACAAATATTTAGTAGCGAGGATGATGGAAACTTTGGGCTTACTTGATTTGCCACGAATACGAGTTGCAAATATAATAATGGCGAGGATTACACGATAATGTCGGAGGTTAAAAGTCGAACATTGAATACAATGAAGAACTATTTAGATTTCATGTATATAATATTTTCAATAATATTCAAATTTTTAATTGGGCAATTGATTAAAACGTATTGTTTAGTTTTTTTTAATATATTTTTTAAAAGTGTATTTAAAAGAAAAGATGAAGCGTGATGAAATTAAAATAAGTTAACATAATACTTTCTTAGATTTACGCGAATATTTGACATTTTAAATGATACTACCTTTTCGAAATTAATTAACGAAAAAATCTAATTCGAAAAAAACGAAGAGTTTTATTTAGAATAAGTTTGTTATAAGTTGTTTACATATTTTATCTCTGTCTTATATTTTCAGCTTTGCTTAATCAATTTTATATCAAAAAAAAATTATGTTCCATAAACTTAGGATATTTAAATATTTCAAAAATGTTATGGAATATGGCCCTCGGCTAAATTCGTGCGTTTTCATGACCAAGGGCTGACAAAAACTTAATTTTTACAGTTTTCAATACTAAATTTTAATTTGGATCAAAAATATTATATGATTAAAATATTAAATTTACAATAAGTCTAGTTAAATTTTTGACTTCATTTTTTGAATTTTTTGACTGAAAACTTCCACTTTAATTCCGAGATTATGAGAAAAAGTATATAGATAATTATGAAGTAAAACTTTTTATTATACAAATAATAATTATATTATTTAAACCTTTTATTGTGTAGTTAACGAAACTATAAAATAGTATGGAAATATGAAGCATCTGTATGCTCGTAAACATTGCAGGTAGTGCCTCTGGAATGGCTGAAGTACTTCGACGAGCGCGAGCTGGAGCTGATGCTGTGCGGCATGCAGGAGGTGGACGTGGACGACTGGCAGCGCAACACCATCTACCGGCACTACACGCGCACCAGCAAGCAGGTCGTCTGGTTCTGGCAGGTATGCGCATCTAACACATACACCCGTACTGTCCGGGTTATATTACGTTAACGAATAATGTACACTCAGTTTTTTTAGGATAGTTATTATTATGTTTTTTACATAAAACACATCATATATTATCACAGATCACGTAATACTATAGTTATAACAGATGCGTTATCTCAAACAAAAAAATGGACAGCGTTAATTCGGGCTACTTTTGTTTGCTTGAATAGATAATAATTTAATAGACGTCATTGATTCGCAAATAGTTAAACTGTTTTATTTTATAAATATGTGCAAACTAACGTATGATAAATATTGTAAAATTCATCCTGCATTCCAATAAAAAAAACAGTAATTTTAACCATGATAAATAATTCATGAAAAGTAAAAGCGTCATCAGTGAATATGCACTAAAAACCTATCATCTGGTTGCTAATCTTTCAATAATCAGTAAAATTACTCAAATTTGATTTACTAGCGCTTTATTTCATTTCACTGGACTTAGGATATTTTTTTAAAACAATAATACACATTTTTGAAATCTAATTTTTTAGCTTTTGTTAATTTAACACAACTTTAATATTAATAACAAATCGATACATGTAACGTCATCTATTGACATTCATTTGAATTAATTTTTCTTTGTGATGAGACCCTATGGTATTATATTATGGTTAATAATTTATTTTTTACTCCTAATGCTACTTACTCGTGCTTTGCATAATTTATCTGTATTATCTACATTTCATCAAAATCAGTCCAGCCGCTTAACGCGAAGTAGTAACTCTTACGCAGATGACTAATCTCAGATTGTGATCAAAATCGGTCACGAGGACATTATATATTAAAAATGTCAGTGGACGGTGTTGACGTATGAGAATTATTATAAACATTTGGACCACTTTGCACCGAATTGTAAATGTTAGTTTCATCAAATCAAAATAATAATTTTGCAAGTTTATTTTTTATATTTTACTTTCTAATCATATTTTATTTTATTTATCCTTCAGGAAAAACTAAAATTACATTTTAAATTAAAATTTCAGTTTGTGCGCCAAATGGACAATGAAAAACGAGCGAGGTTGTTACAATTTGTAACAGGAACATGTCGAGTGCCAGTCGGAGGATTTGCTGAACTTATGGGATCTAATGGGCCTCAACGATTTTGTATAGAAAAGGTATTATTGCGTTAATATGTATGATATCTATAAAATTTCAATCATTTTTCTTTGTTTTTCAATATTAATTGATTTAATCAACCAAGTAAGAGGCAATTAACCAATATTCGTATTTGACAAAATACACACAAAATTACATACAAATACATAAAAAATTTAATGACGACAGTTATAATATTTGAGTGAAATTGAATAATACAAGTACTACGAATGAAGTTTATGCCTATCTGAATGAGACACCCACAATCAGATTAATTATATCTTTGGTATGAAAAGAAAGGAAAGAGATAGATAAAATCTTTCACTATGTCCTCAGTAAGGTTATTTTCAACAGCGGGAGATATACAGACAAAGAAAAGAAATCGTCTCGACAAAAATGTTGATTTGATTGATGAAATTTTTAAATAAAATTTTAACATGATTTTTCGTTTTCGTAATTTTAGCTAAAATAGAGTCACTTCATTGTAATTAATGTTAAGAGTATTTTGTTAAAACAGGTCGGTAAGGACACCTGGCTGCCGCGCTCGCACACCTGCTTCAACCGACTCGACCTTCCGCCTTACAAGAGCTATGAACAACTATGTGAAAAATTGAACTACGCTATCGAAGAAACCGAAGGTTTTGGTCAGGAATGAAAATATTTTTGCCGTTTAACACTAGTAGAGTAATGTAAATTATTATCACTTTAGTGCACCATACTGAGAGAATTATTTCAATGAAATGGGTGCCGTCGAAAAAGACCAACCAAAAATTTTAATATTTGTTTAAACGATAATGTGTAGGGTGTAGATATCATTACTGTATTATGTCATTTATATAAGATATATTTTGTTTTAACTATATTTATAAAGTTCGTCTATAAAGTTCAATAAAAATTAAAAAAAAATGAAAATTGTTTTATTATCCACTACAGCCCAATTTATATAAAAATAGATAATAAATAGTACTTGGGCGAGCACGAACAATTGTGAAAAAGTATTCGTATCGACATTGATAATATTTGGACTTTGTGCAGCGTAACGTGGAATACCAGGATTAAATTTGCTACCACGAAACCTTTCGTATTGTATCAATCGTAACGTCCGTCATCGTATCGATTTGAAGCACAAAATTTATTTCAAGGACCGAAGGCTGGCTGTCGAAACTTTATTCATGTTGTGCTTTTGTTTTGATAAATATTTTTTTACTTTTACAAGCTTTACCCGATAGTGCATTTATATCGTGTTTCAGTCTACTTAATGCTCATGTACTGCAGCGCTATCTATTGGTGAATTACAGGAAAATGGAAGGCTTGCATATAAAATATTTGCATATTTAATTCAATATAGATTAAATAAATGAGTTATGGATATTTACGAGTGATACGACTATAAAAAATACGATTATAAAAAAGATCTAAAGCCAAAATTAACCTTTTACCATTTTTTTATACGTGCTCTTTCTCTCGCATGCCTATATGTATGTATTTTTCAGATAAATCTCACGTTATGGCAATGTTTATATTATTTTCAAGTTTGAGGATTCCTCTTAGGTTTTATGACAAATATCTAATAGGTAAATATGACAAAGTAAGACTACATAAAGTGATATATTATTTATACATATCAAAATATATTTGCTTTGTTTCCGGCGTTTTGATTTTAGGTTGACTGCCATCGACTTCGAGAATTTCTGATGTGTCTATAGTAAATGAAAACTCTTGTTAAGTTTTTACTTTTAAGTGTCTGGAAGTCGGTTTTTATATATTTTTTAAGTTTTTTTTTGTCTATTTTTAGACTAAACGTAGTAGCAATTGTGTAAGTAAAAAGTACTTTATTTAGTAAAATAATCGCATTTAAATTAATTTGATGCTAATTTTTGTAAGAAGACTAACAGACTAAAAACTTGCTTTTATTAATAATGTTTGACCTGTATGTATGTATGTACTCGTATGTAAGCCTGATCCTATCGTATCGAACTAAAAAGAAGAGAAGATGAGACATTACTAACACGTAGCTAGATTCGCAGCAAATGTTAAATTATATTATACTAGCGGCTCACCCTTGCTTCGCTCGGGTTCACCTCTAGAAAAGCACAAACAAATCTATCCTACGGGAATCGTTCATTTTTACGGGATGAAAAGTAATCTGTTGTTTGAGCTGAAATATAAGGTATCAGCATGGAAAATTTTACTTAATTAGGTGCATAAGTTGTTGTGTACTGAGCTGTATTAGTTACTATAGTTTTTAACTATCCAACGGGAACTCTTTAATTTTCCGGAATGAAAAGTATCTTAGATGTTGACCGGGGATATAAGGTACCACCATGCAAAATTTCATCTAAATCGGTTCAATAGTTTCGGAGATTAGCCCATACAGACAGAGAAACAAAAAATTGGATAAAAAACTGCATTTGTTCTATTTCTCTCCTTACGGAATGTAAGAAGAGATCTGACTCGGTTTTTAGCATTTTTTCTATCATCTATGTACAGACATTTGACCCTTACAGTTTTATTATTCATATATGTATATTTAGATGGAATAAATAACGTATAATAAAACAGTAATATATAATAATGAAAATAGTTATAGTGAGTGTACGTTAGGAGATAGACATATACTATGTAGAACTTATCAACCTTTTTAAGACTTACAATTTTCTTGTACAATGTTTTGATCTATCTCATATGGTTGAGCCAACGTTAGCCATATAAATTTCTAAGGACGATTCGATAGAACCAGTTATTGTGTTTTCTCACGGGAAGGAATAATTTGCCTGTTGTAAAAGGTATCCTAAATGTGGACCTGAGTACTAAGTTCACTATACAAAATTTAGTTAAAATCGGTTGAGTACTTTTTGCGTGATAGAGAGACGTATAGATAAGAATAAATATTGCGAGTGTAACTTAGGAGGTAGACATCTACTATTCACAACTTTTCTGTAGGACTTTTTAAGATCTACAATTTTTTATTATATTGTTTTGATGTATGTATGTCTGAAGGCTTAGCCTGCGGAAGGTTTCTAGGGAGGACTCGATAAAACCAGATAATGTATTTTCCCGTGGGAAAGAAAGATTTTCTTGAAGTAAGAGGTATCTAGGCAGTGGTATCCCAGTGATAACGCGCTCGCTTGGGAAACCGAGTGAAGCACTCGCACCTCTGATATTTTCATGTGCGAATCATTTCTAACACAATTACCACTTGTCTTCACGGTGAAGTAAAACATCGTGAGGAAAGCATGTCTGACAGAACCTAGCAAGTTTTCAAAAGACGTGTGAAGTCCGCCAACCCGCACTTGGCCAGCGTGGTGGAGTATGGCTTGATCCCCCTCGTACTGAAGGGAGGCCCGTGCCCAGCAGTAGTACGTTAAAAAGGGCTGAATACATACATACATACATACAAAAGGTACCCTAAATGTTGACTCGAGTAATAAATTATCACTTCACCAAATTTCGTTGAAATTGGTACATTACTTTTCTTGTGAAACGCGCACACAAAAACACACAAACAGACAATTTTTTGTGTATTTTTTGTGTACATAATACGTTACAAATAAACAAAAATATCTATCCCACGGGAACAGTACATTTTTCCGGGATAAAAAGTTACCTATTTGTTATTCTGATGTATGAACTATATTATTGTAAAGTTTCATCAAAATCCAATCAATAGTTTTTGTGCACTAAGCTGTATAAGTTACTATAGTTTTTTGACTATCCCACGGAAACTCTTTATTTTCCGGGATGAAAAGTAACTGATTTGTTTTTGTCATGTATGAACTATATTATTGTAAAGTTTCATTAAAATTCAATCAGTAGTTTTTGTGTACTAAACTAAGGTATAAGTTGTTATAGTTTTTTAACTATCCCACGGGAACTCTTTAATTTTCCGAGATGAAAAGTATCTAAGATGTTGCCCGGGGATATAAGGTACCACCATGCAAAATTTTATTTAAATTGGTCCAATAGATTCGGATATTAGCCCGTACAAACAGGAAAACAGACAAACAGCTCGCTCGGGTTCGTCCATACCTACGAATATGTTGTATTATCTCTTTAACCATTTGTCCAAATTATATGCAGTAAAAGGGAAAACTCTTTTGTTTTAAACATTTTAGACGACAAATTTACTTATTTTGATAAGAATTCATAATTGTTGATAATATGACCAATAAACATGACCTACCGATTTAAATTATTTTTTTAATATAAAAGACTACTTTTTGTGACTTAAATATAAAAGTTAGACATATGCTGTCGCGGACTTTTTTGTAGGCATTATTAAGCTCTACAACTTTTCTCTAGAATATAATCATATATCTCTCATCGTTAAAGCCTAGTTTGCATTAAGCTAGTATTTTAGTCTAGTAGCGAGTAATTTAGTAGCTAAATTACTCGCTACTCACCAAAAATCGTTCGCACTTTGGTCGAGTACAGTTTACAAGTGAGTGGTGTTTTGCAAGATGAACAGCCTACAACGCAATAAAGTAAATAAACTGATTAAGCTGATCGTAACGGCTATTTTAGAAGAGGTGGATGAGGAAATTTGTGTGATAATAAAAAGAATAATAATTTTCGCCAAATCCGGGTATATTCATTATTTTTTCCAAATCTAAGTATGCGGAATGTTTCATATGCTTGTTTTTATAATGCAAGGACCTAATATTCCACAAGCATTCGTGTTCAACATATTTCGAAACAAATTTTAAATTACTTACTAAACTAATCGACTAAATTTTTAGTGTTCAGACACGTTTAGTTACTAAATTACTCGCTACTAGACTAAAATACTAGCTTAATGCGAACTAGGCTTAAGGCAGCGTTCGTAAGAAACGTTTTCATTCGACCGTTTTTTCTCAGACTTACTTTGCAAATCCGACTACCACGAAAGAGCCTTTTAATTTTTCGGGTTAATATATAGCCTATGACACTCAGAAAGAACGTGGCTTTCTATTGGTAAAAGAATTTTGAAAATCGGTTCAGTACATCCAGAGATTACCCCCTACAACGTCACAAACTCACAAGATCACAAACTTTACCTCTTTATAATATAAGTATAGATTGTACGTTTATATATTTTTATTATAAATACAAACAGTCGAAGGCAGACACGGGAATAGTTTTAGAGGGACACTATTACATTGATAATATTAATTTAATAATAAATAGTTTTGAATTCACACTAACAATGATGTATAAATAAAAAAAATATATAAATAAAGATATTTATTAAAAATTATTACAAAATAAATTACAATCAGTTATACGTGAAATTAAAAGTTACATTTAAGAAATAAAAGTTTTTATTTTTTAATAACTTTTAAAACAGGGAAAGAAATATTTAATTGTACGCAAGCATAATATTAATGTGTGTAATAACTTTTATTTAATTACTAGATATTTTTGACAAAGCGAAATCGCGTGCAATTTTGATAGCTTCATTTAAAGCTTCTGGTTTATTTCCTGATGCTTGAGCGGATTCTGATTTTCCTCCTCCTTTACCACCTATAATTGGTACAATTGCTTGTACCCATTCTGATGCTAATAAACCTCTATCAATTAATGTTTTAGGTACTGCTGCCAAACAAAATATTTTATTAGAATCTTCATCAACAGACAAAAACATAGCAGCAGAATTAGGCTTAAACTGTTTCACTTGCTTCAATGCCCCATCCAAAGCTTTTGTGTTATTGTAAGCTTTCAATTCAGAAATAATTATCTCTGGACATTTTTCTTCTAAACACATTTCCTTAGCCTTTTCAATCACTAGATTAATAGTCATAGCTTTAGCAGCCCTTTCTTTATCATCTAATTGTTTTTTAAGATTTTTAAGCATTGTTCTCAATTCTTCTTTCTTCCAATAAGATATCTGAGCTTGTGAAACGTCATTGGTAAGCTCGACAATTTTCTTGACTATTTCTTTTTGATTAATATTATCTCCTTGCTCTTTAATAAAATTAGCAATATTATTGACTTCATTCTCTAGAATGCTCATTTTGTTTATAGCTTTAATAGCTTCTGGGCCAGTTAAGGCTACAATTCTTCGAATACCTTTTGCGATGCCTTCTTCACTAACAATGACGTATTCTCCAATGTGACCAGTTTGATGTAAGTGAGAACCACCGCAAAACTCCACGGAAGTCTCTAACCCAGATGATCCCTCTGGATTTTTTTCTAACTCTTCTACTGACACACCCACGGAAACCACGCGAACTGGGTCTGGATATTGTTCATCAAACATTGCACGAAGCCCTTTAATTTTTTTTGCTTCACTTAAACTGGTATGTTTTGCATAAACTCGTTTATTGGCACTTATAATCGATTTAATTTCATCTTCAGCGTCTTTTACCTGTTTAACTGTCATGGGACCCTTGTTAGTGAAATCGAATCTGAGACGATCTGGCATGACTAGTGATCCACGTTGATCGGAATCATTACCAAGAACTTTTCTTAATACACCATTTAAGATATGTGTTCCTGTGTGATTATTCATAACTAATCGTCGTCTTTCTGTATCGATGTTAAGAGTAACAGAATCTCCAACTTTAAGAGTTCCTTCAACTTTGCCCATATGAAGCACGTAGCCACCTTTAACTTGAACATTTTTAACAGTGAATTCTACACTATCATCGTCAATTTTTACCATATATCCTTCATCAAATATTTGACCACCCTGCTCCGCGTAGAAATTTGTTTTGTCTAGTAAAATGCCACATTCTTGGCCCGTCGTTACCTCATTTACAAATTCTTTATTTCTGCGTAAAGCTAAAATCGTACCAGAGCATGGAGCAAACTCATATTCCGCATCTTTCTCAGGTGTTGAAGCGATATAGTTGTATTTTGGTGAATCATCAGTGACAGGAATACCACTTTCTTGTAAATGACTTATAGCATGAATATTCAAAGACAATAAATCTTCCTGACCTGCGGTTTTCCCTTGAGATGATAGTTGAGATTCCTTTTTTGCTCTCTCATAGCCTTCCATATCTATGGCTAAACCATTTTCTTCACACATTAATTGTGTTAAATCAATCGGGAAACCATAAGTATCATACATACGCCATGCCACATCACCAGGGATAATTTTCGAGTCGCCTAGTTTTTCAATTGTCCTGTTAAGTAAATTTCGACCACGTGTAAGTGTTTTCAAAAATTGGATTTCTTCTTCATTAATAGTCTGAATAATAGACTCCGGATCTTTTTTAATTTCTGGAAAAACATCGCCCAATAATTTTACAACAATGTGAACTAATGATCCAAAAAAGCCTGGTTTTGCATTTAGTTTCTCTGACGCGAAACGAACAGCCCTTCTCAAAATTCTTCTAAGTACATATCCTCTTCCTGTATTATCAGGGTAACCACCATCTGATAAGGCAATTGTCAAAGTTCTAGCATGATCAGCAAGCACACGGTAAGCCATGTCGATTCCATCTGCATCTTCTAATCCAACTTTACCACTGTAAGGTCTTATTTTCGTTCCTTTTTCTATAGCCTCAAAGATGGGCATAAAGAAATCTGTATCATAATTAGCTCTTTTATCTTGAATAACAGAGACTAATCTTTCCAAACCTAATCCACAGTCAATATGCTTTTTAGGTAATAATTTTAATGATCCATCTGATTCTCTATTATATTGAATGAACACTAAGTTCCAAATTTCAAGTACATCAGGATCATCCATATTAACTAGATGTGCAGCATTTCTTCCACCAATTCTATCATAATGTAATTCAGAACAAGGTCCACAAGGTCCAGTTTCACCCATTTCCCAAAAGTTATCTTTCATACTACCAGGCAAAATGTGTGCTTCAGGAACTCCTAAATTTAACCAAATATTTTTACATTCTAAATCCGGGTCCAATCCTGAAGATTCATCACCTCCAAAATAAGTGACATATAGTCTATCTCCAGATAGTTTATATACCTGAGTAAGAAGTTCCCAGGCCCATGAACATATTTCTTTTTTAAAGTAGTCACCAAATGACCAATTCCCCATCATTTCAAAGAAAGTATGATGATATACATCTTTTCCAACATCATCTAAATCATTGTGTTTACCACCAGCTCTAATACATTTTTGAGTATTGACAACTCTTACATATTGAGCCATATCCGAGTTAGGATCAACTGACCCCAAAAATATTGGCTTAAATTGATTCATGCCTGCATTTGCAAACAGCAATGTTGGATCATCTAGTGGAATTGTTGAGGAAGAATGAACATACTTGTGGCCTTTATTAATAAAGAAGTCTATAAATGCTTTTCTAATTTCACTCCCAGTCATTTGTGTATCCATAATTGCAAATTACCTGTAAAATAATAAGTGTTAACATTACATTATTACACAAACAATTTTCTATAAAAATGCAGATTAACTCTATTTATTACACACTAATCTACCCCACAGTATTATAGAAGGGCAGTGGCAAGAATAATAGTTAGCCTATAGGCTATATCCATCCTTAGATTTACCAAATTTCATCAAAACCTATTCAGCAGTTTGGTAATGTAACATGCAAAGTGCAAACAGACAAGTGTTTTTTTCATATTTATAATATTACTGTGGTGAACGCATAGATCTCCCCATATAAAAAAATAATTTCTTTTAAAATCATGTATGTGTCTATTTTTCAGTCTCTTTTCACTAAGTGTATTAATTAGTAGGAGAGTTGATATTTGGTATATAAACAAAATATACTTAATCTGTAATGGTATATAGGAAAAAATAATCATAAATGCATTACATATAAATCTAAGTAATTTCCACATTATGGTATTCAAGTGAGATGACATAAGAGCATGGTATATCAGACATTACCTACTGGAAATGCAAAAATTATCCTGGGACAACTTTTGAGCTATTCATGGCAAATTATATTACTTTATTATATAATATAATACAATAATTATTATATAATATAATTAAAGATTAATTTATTTCAACATTAATCATACAATTTTCATCCATATGTTATGATAAAACAACAATAAATAAGAAAATGGCCATACATAATTTACAACATCTATTCTAAATGTCAATCAAATTTCTTTTACATGGATCTCAAAAATAAATTTTATTTAATTTTTAAAAAGAAATAAAATATAGGTCTGAATTTTGATGATTCACCTGAAATTACATAGGTACCAAGTTAATTATACTTCATCTAGTCATTATATTATATAAAACTAGCGACTCACTCTTGCTGCGCTTGGGTTACCCTAGGTACATTTTAATTTTTTTGAGTGGAACCCTAATTCTCTTACTGAAATACAAGTAGCCTAAGATACTCCCTATAACATCAACTACCTGCCAGTGAAAGTCCCGTCAAAATCGGCTTAGCCGTTTCGGAGATTACCCGTTACAAACAGACAGACAGACACTTCAATTTTATTTATCTGTATAGATAATATTACCTATTACTACATGTTTAGTTATGTTACTACATATTTAGTTATATACATAGAAATAAAGGTTAAGTCTTATCTTTGCTCTTATTTTCATAGTTAGTTATATTTAATCTATTAACAAATTCATTTTTGTTTCATTTTTTTAAGGTAAGAAATTACTTATACAGTTTAATTGATTGAAAAACGTACTTAATTGTTACATTACCATATGGTAAAATATAGAAGTGTAGGGAAAGTATAATATTTGAAACCAAATTTTATGGTATCAAACTGCGAAAAATAAAAATAATGTAATATAGTTGTTAGTAAATTTAAAAAAAAAGTATACCTTGTAGATAATAGGTGAATCAATAGACGTTTAATTGATATAATAACAGAACATATGTAAGTGCAGCGATATCAACTACCTATGGCCTTTCTACTGTTCAGTATTCACATTTCACATTGATGATTGGCGATTGCATGTTGCCCGATTTACATCGCGTCACTTGACAATTATTGACATTGACTTTGTTTTTTTTAACCGTGTGTTACACATAGGTCCAGTCTATAGAGGGTAGGGATGAGGAGAACCATCTTGGTAGTTTTTCAAATTTCAATTACAGCACAAAACGCATTATGCAGCATAGTAATCAACTTCTTCACTTTTTTCAATTACAGCAATGCTCCGCACTATCGAGCATTTTGAAAAGTACTGCTTTGGCCGTTGGCGTGATGCGCATAACGGATCAACTTAGAAGCAGAATTTATGGAGCGGTTTTTTCGCGTTGTTCGTGCTTGTGCGCCAAAGTGCGGCATTATGCATAATTGGAAAACAGGGAATAGCTTGACAATGACACATTAGCTTTAACCTCAACAATTTCACGCAAAAGTGCAAACTGCAAAAACCCAATAACTTTTGACTCTCCCATTTGTGTAATAGTTAATCTAATCATCTAATGTATAGTACGTATGTAGTGGAAGACAAAATAACACATTATGAATTTATCATCTTATAAATTATTATTTATTACTAACAGAAGTTTTAATGTTACTCGCTATATTCAAAACAGTTTTGTATTTTGTAATAGTTTAGTTAATACTGAAAATAATGTGAAAAGAAATCCATTGGAACCAATGTCTCAAGATGTCTCTGAAATAACTTCTTATTTTCCCGAGTCGTTTAACATAGCAGGTTATATTAACAAATCTGAAACACTCCAGAATCTACTTCATCTAAATGTTAATCTGAGCAAAATTGAAAAAAGACCACATATAGTGCATAAAATATTAAAACTCGACTTTGAAAAAGATATAAAGAATCAAATTCTCTTTTTAAAGGACTATGTTGGTATAGAAAATATTGGAAATTATATAACTAAAAATCCTCTGATTTTGTGTGAATCTTTAGAAGATCTTCAAGTTAGGATTAACTACTTAAGATCAAAAAAATTCAAATCACAGGACATTCTGCATATTATACAAAAGAATCCTTTCTGGTTAATGTTTAGGTAATAATAATTATTGTATACTTTGGTTCAAATTTAAATATTATTAATAATACTACCAAATACATAAATTTCCTTGCATGCACTATGCATACATTAAATGCTATTTTTTCCTTTTAGCACTATTAGGATTGATAGGAGATTGGGATACTTTCAACAAAAATTTAATTTATGTGGAGATGAAGTAAGGCTGCTCGCAACTAAGCAGCCAAAAATAATAACTTACAAACTTCATTATATAAATACTAACACATTTGTACTAACAGAAGAAATGGGATTTAAAGCAAATGAAGTAAAACAACTTATTCTACATAAACCAAATATATGGTTAACAAGTAAGTATTCAATGCCTAAACTTTCTTTTGAGCAATAGTAATATTAAATATAATTTTTGAAGTTAAATTATATTATATGAATGATATTTTAGTATTTTAAGAGCCTAGCCTATAATGTATATTTAAGGCTAGAATAAAGGATTGGTACTTAAAAGTTAAAAAATTAAATTTGATGTATCACAAAAATAAAAAAATATTTTACTTTACTTATACTATATATTTTGTTACAGGTCAAAAATCATTATTAGAAAGGTTCAACTATCTTCACAATATAATTAAAGTTCCACATCTTACAATATTGCATTATCCTAATGTGCTATTATGTAGAAATTTCAGAGTTAAACAAAGACATTTATTCCTGAAAAGTTTAGGCCGAGCACAATATGATTGTAATAAAGAAAATTATATACCAATTAAAGCTTTAGTTGAAGATACAGATCTAGAATTTTGTAAAACCTATGCTAAATGCAATGTTGATGACTTTAACATATTTTTAAAAACATTATGATTTACTTTAGCCTGCTTTACCTAAAATAACCTTGTTTTGGAAGGCATTTAGTGAATGATATAATAGAGTGTCAAAAATACCAGCTACAGTGAATACTCCACCAACAATTGCACAGATGTTTGTAGCAAAATGACCAATAGACCTAAAATAAAAACATATAGTTAACATGAGTTATAACAAATAAATTAATTGATGCGATGTTATTTTCTGAGGCTATAAATTAAAAGAAGATTGTCTATCTTTATAAAAAAAAACAGTAGTTGTGTAATAAAATTATAATATGCCATATGTGGCTTGAAAGGTATACCATTCTCGACATTCTGTTCCTCATTTGAAAAATAAATGTGCTTGGTTACCAATACTGTTGCATCCCAAAAATCTTCATAATTAATAAATATAATAATAAAATAAAGGTTTTTAATTAAAATAACTATATTTACTAACCTTTCTTTTTCAGTATATTTTACCATTAAAGGTGATAACTCATAACTGAAAAATGCACCTGGCATCCCAGATTCTGTATTTACATTTGACACAGATTTTTGATGTCTTGTTACTGAAAACTGGTTTGTGTGTAAAACAGTACCGTCTAATTTTATGTACATTGTAGGAACTATTTTTAAATAGTACTGAAACATAACAGCACCTGAAACAATGTAAATACAGATACAGTGATGAGCAAAATAGTTGCATTTTAATAATTAAGTTTTCAAATTAGCACAATTGTAACATGTTGTAATTTTAGCTCATAAACTCTAATCAAAGATTTACGACACGTTTGGCTCAGTTTGAAGTGACCCTGCTTGCTGTGCCAGCGGTCGCGGGTTCGAGTCCCGCTGGGGGCATTCATTTGTGTAATGACGAATGTTTGTACTCCAGTCATGGATGTTTATATTTATAATAAGTATGTATTCAAAGTTATATATGTGTAGTGTATCAACTATCTGGTATCCATAACACAAGCCTCGCAGCTTATCATGGAACTAGATGGCGCTGTGTGTTAATGTCCCAACATATTTATTTATTATTTATTTTGTGTGCATTAAAACTAATCCATTTAGATTTATTATAGAACTAGCGACTTACGCTCCCTTTGCTCGTGAGCGTACTCAGGGGTGTGTGTACGTTTTAAATAGATACAATAGTTATTACGAGTGTACATTATATGATAGACTTTTAAATCCTACAGTTTTCTTGTAGGTAGGTACATTGTTTTTGTGTCTTTAGCCAACGTTAGTCCAGTTAATTTCTAAGGACGACAGAAGTAATTGTGTTTTCCCATGGGAATGAAAGATTTTCCTGTAGTAAAGAGTATCCTAAATGTTGACTCGAGTAATAAATTATCACTATACAAAATTTAGTTAAAATCGGTTTAGTGCTTTTTGCGATATAGGCCCACAGACAAAAAAAATATAACTATTGTTATGGGGTATATATATTTAAACAATATGTTACAGTCATTGTCTTTCAAAAATTAAGAAATCTGTACATGAAATCATGTACAGATTTTGTTAAGTTACTATTTAATTTAAAGTATTAGTATTGGTTGAACTGTACAATCTATGACATCGATTTAAGGGAGGAGAGATGGTGGGGGAGGAGGGGAGGAGTGAGAGGAACTCCCCTTTAAAAGGAAAAACCGCGGAGGCTAGTAGTTTTCGAGATATTTCATTTTCAAAATTTCAATTTTTGAGGTTAAATTATTGTAAAAACAACTTTAAGCATTGCATTTATGTGATTGACCTGTACGTGTGTATGTACAATATGTATGTCTCATCCAATGTTCCCTCGTAATCACTATTTATTATGGAGGTAGAAGTAATTACTAAACGGTTTATTTTGACGAGTCATACATCGTTACATTCGTCATGAACACACTAGTGTCATAGTGCTTATTCCTTAAAAAATTAAAAATTAAAATAGCAGATCTTAGACGTCAATTTGTCTTAAAAAAAACTTGCGATCCGAATCAATCGAGTGGGGTGTCTAAATACAAGTTTTTAAAAGGCGATCAAATAAATAATCAAACTTATATGTTTAAAATTAAATTAGGATAAGAAATTCTTAAATAAAATTAAAAATATCTAACTGATCAAACTAAAAAGCTTACAACATAATTTAATAATTTTGGATGCTATTTGCATATTTAAAAAAAGAGATAATGCTACTTTTTATTCAGATGACGTCTTACGAAGTGGTAATTCAGTAGCTGCTTAAAAATGTTATTTTTTTATATAGAATAATAATGTATGCAAATAGCATAAATGCTCCAATATTATTCGGACACTACAAACTACCTTTAAACCAGAGTATCCAAAAGGCAAAGAATACGTAATAAATGTAATTTTGTGAAATATTAAAGTAGATGTATGCATTGGTTGATGTGACCAGAACATCATCTACAAGTTAATCTAACACTAACTATTTTTTTCAATAATTGCTAAAAACTTTGTTCATTACAATTTAATACTAAAATGGTTAATGATAATAATTTGTAGTATGGATAGCTGCATTCCCTTAAAATTTTTTAGTCTGTGGTTGAAAATGAAAAGCGGAATTGTGATTTGTCATTTGTGACATGAGACATCCCTCTCTTGACATTGACTTATGTTCTATTGTTGAACATTAAAATTTAAAACATATTGTTTAGGTACTATTACAAAGGAAAATGCCAGTTCCTGGGGGTGTTTATCAAACTCAAGGCCCTTCATGTTTTGATAAAATGAAAATGGGGTTCATGATAGGATTTTGTGTAGGCATGGCAAGTGGTGGCTTATTCGGCGGTTTTACAGCTTTAAGGTTATTATTAATTTCAGTGTTTAACTATAGCTGTTCAATCTTTTACTTTATATTAATAATACGCTTAATTTATTTTTTTAGATATGGCGCAAGAGGACGTGAATTGGTTCATTCTGTAGGAAAAGTAATGCTTCAAGGAGGTGGCACTTTTGGTACATTCATGGCAATAGGAACAGGAATTCGTTGTTGATATGATACATGTAACATAAATTGTACATATATTTTTCCTTAACATGTAGTGTTATATTGGTTTATTTCTAAATAAAGTTCATTTTAAGTTCAACATATTTTGTTGTATTTTTATAGAAGATAATTTTAACATTTGAAGCAACATAATTTTTTGAAATACAATCATTTCATAATTTCAAAGTTTATTGTTGTAAGTAAAGAAAAGTTAAGAATTGAAATAAATCCCTATAACATGTGTGTAAATGATTAATATGATGATGTTCTCCTGACCGATTCCGGCTACGGCGGCCAATTTCATTGACACTAGCCAACTGCGCAGGAGATATTATAGTGCTCAAATGTACGCGCAGACACAAGTGCACTCTCTATTCCTATCACTCTCATACACCGGTGGGACGACTACTCGACACGACCGGTGAGAGCTAAGGAGCAGGACCGACAACTTTACGAGCTCTCCGAGGCACGGGGGTGAAACACCGCCAACTTCCCAACGCCGGGCTGTTACTGAGACTTACTATACAGAAAGACTCAATAACTAAACTTGGCACGACCCGGGACTCGAACCCAGGACCTCCGGGTGTGCAGCCGTACATGCTAGCCACTACACCACCGAGGCAGTTGAACAATGAAAAACAATATTATAAACCAGTACAATATTGTAGTGTGTGACGTGTGTACATTATTGTTTCTTACGCTTTGACAATTTTGAGAATATAGAGAATAAACTATTTTGTAGTCGCAATTTGTGATCATGAGTGATAGTGAGGGCGAAGAAAACTGTAGTGTTCGACGCCAAAGAAGAAACGCGTTGAAAGAGGCGATTTAAAAGTGAAGGGAAACATAGACAAGAAAAATACAGAGTCGAATGGGAGAGTGATCCAAAATTTAGTTAGTGGCTTACTCGTGATCCTTAAGAGAATTTCAAAGCACGATGTATAGAATGTAATGTTTCAATGATGGCCGCAAAGCATGTTTTATCGACTCATTCTGAGGGGAAAAATTATATTCATCATCCAAAGTGTATATTGAAAGTAGATTTGTTTAAAAAATTCTTTTCCATTTTTTTTTTCTATCTCAATTTTAATACTTATGCAAGTTTATTTCAATTCAATACAAAAACGCCGTAAAACGAAACGTGAAAAACATGAAACGTCAAACGTGGTATAATTTTGGACAAGGTAGTATAATTTTATTCTCTATGTACAATATTTTTTTGAGGCTCTGGATCCAACCCTGCTTGACATTGACTTATGTTCTATTGTTGAACATTAAAATTTAAAACATATTGTTTAGGTACTATTACAAAGGAAAATGCCAGTTCCTGGGGGTGTTTATCAAACTCAAGGCCCTTCATGTTTTGATAAAATGAAAATGGGGTTCATGATAGGATTTTGTGTAGGCATGGCAAGTGGTGGCTTATTCGGCGGTTTTACAGCTTTAAGGTTATTATTAATTTCAGTGTTTAACTATAGCTGTTCAATCTTTTACTTTATATTAATAATACGCTTAATTTATTTTTTTAGATATGGCGCAAGAGGACGTGAATTGGTTCATTCTGTAGGAAAAGTAATGCTTCAAGGAGGTGGCACTTTTGGTACATTCATGGCAATAGGAACAGGAATTCGTTGTTGATATGATACATGTAACATAAATTGTACATATATTTTTCCTTAACATGTAGTGTTATATTGGTTTATTTCTAAATAAAGTTCATTTTAAGTTCAACATATTTTGTTGTATTTTTTATAGAAGATAATTTTAACATTTGAAGCAACATAATTTTTTGAAATACAATCATTTCATAATTTCAAAGTTTATTGTTGTAAGTAAAGAAAAGTTAAGAATTGAAATAAATCCCTATAACATGTGTGTAAATGATTAATATGATGATGTTCTCCTAACTGATTCCGGCCACGGTGGCCAATTTCATTGACACTAGCCAACTGCGCAGGAGATATTATAGTGCACAAGTGTACGCGTAGACACAAGTGCACTCTCTATTCATGTCACTCTCATACTCTGGTGGGACACCCACTCGACACGACCAGTGAGAGATAAGACGCAGGACCGACGGCTTTACGTGCTTTCCGAGGCATGGGGGTGAAACACCGTCAACTTCCCAACGCCGGGCTTAATATACAGAAAGACTCAATAACTAAACTTGACCCGACCCGGGACTTGAACCCCAAGACCTCCCGTGTGCAGCCGTACATGCTAGCCACTACACCACCGAGGCAGTTTAATATGATATCAGTTATTTGTCAGTATTTTATCAGTAGTCTTAATACACAAGTTAATATACAAGTTATACGGATTTGTTTCCTAAAGCATTATACTGTATGTATATAGATTTTAAAGAACACTGCCATTTTTATTCAACTTACTAAAGAAAACCTATGTTATGATCTAACAAGTGTAATCCACAACAAATATATACCAACTATGACAAGGGTAGTTTTAACCCTAGTTATGTTTTAATGGTTATTGTAGATTTCTCAGAGATGAGATATTTTCCTGCCAGAAAAAGTATTCTATATGTTGACCCAGAAAACCAGTATTATCATACCAAATTTCATCAGAATCCCTCCAGTGGTTTTTCCGTGATGCAGTCACAGACAGATAGACAAAATTATAAAGACTATAGATTCAGCCTCTGTATCGATAATAATGTGTGTGTCAATAAGATTGTCCAAAAAATATTTAATGTCAGTTAGATTTTTTTTATATGTATAGATAACAAAGTCATAATATATTATTACTACCCAATGGGTTTTTTATTGGTACTTAATATTTGCATTGTTTAATGGCCACCTCATACTATTTGAATAGCACATTTTCTGAGTCCATTTGTAAAATAATATACCATTGCCACAGAAGGCTGCTAGAATAATTTTCCAAATCTTATATTAATCTGTCAATGAATACTAAATCTAAATAATATATTGTTAACTTGGCTCTTTGTCTATGCTACCATATATTGCTTGGTATAGATTTTACAAATTAACCTCTGGTCTTCCCTATTCCTGATCCCATTAATATTATAAATGCAATGGATAGATGTTTATTACTTGATCACGCCAGAACAGCTGAACGGATCCAGATGAAATTTGGCACAGAGATAGATTATAATCTGAAATATCACATATGTTACTTTTAATCCCTGTACAGTTTCCGTGGGATAAGATTTCTTTTTGTTTTTCACAGAGCAAAGGATCAACTACTATTCCATACTAACCATTAAAACAAACCATATCAGTAGTTCAACATAAAATTGGCACAGTAATCTGTATTTAACAAACATGCGTAAAGGACTTACAAAATGTAACATACAAGATAAAAGTGACGAGCAATTATATAAGTTTAAGACTTACCTTCTTTGGCTAACCCAGTGACACCATCTAAAGGAGCAGTATTAGCACTTTTAATATCTGTTCCAAAAGATAAATGCTTAATTATGTGAGTTGTGTTAAAAACAGATGATGAGAAAGGTTGCACATCATGGACGTGCACATGATTGATAGTAAAACTTTTTCCTGGGGCTATATGAAAACTACCACTAACCTGAAATATTTTGAGTCTAATATAATAATTGAAATTAGTATATTTTGTTTAGTCTAATTATGATAAAGACAACCATGGTTTATTTTAAAGTGAAAGTGAAAATTTAGCCTTCTTTATTAGTTTAGTTATAATAATAATTATTATACCCTGTTAACTTCCATATATCCATAAATTTGGCAACCTTCTTTAAGAGCTAGGTTAGTTTTTTCTAGTGATTCATCATCTTTGCATTGTTCTATAGTAGCCAAATCAGGTAATGCCCATCGTCTTAGTCTATAAGCTTCTTTTACATCATCACAAGTGTTGCAACACCTATAAAGCGAATCTTGTACTATTAACAATATCATTAAAAATTAATGTGAGGTATAGTAGTTAAAGTGTTATATATTTATTAAGTTAAATATAAATAATATATATCTCAAAATTATAATAAATATTGTAGATTATATTGTTTAAAGCTACAATTGCAAATTATATTCTCAGTATAAATAATGTGCTTAAAGAAATAGGTTCTATCTATTGCTTAAGCACAATATATCATTGTAATAAATATTAGTATTAAACTGATGAATTCCTTACTGAGATTCATTAAATGCTGCACCATAACAGCTTCCACATGTTATTTTGGCAACTTCTGTAATATTTTGTTTTACCTAAAAGGATTTTTTGTATTAAACATCCACTAGATAGCATAAGAAAATTTTAAGCAAACAAATGGAGTTTTGAAATAAAATTCATAGAACATGTTTCCTAATCCTTTATAGAATGCAGAGGAATTGTCTACGAGTTTATTCCAAACCTATATTTTTGTTTTTAAGCAATAAAAATAAAATTCACAATCATCAGTATTACTGTCATAGTATGTAAAAATATTTTATTTTCAGTAAGTGCTTTGTTTGTATGTTAGTCACATAGGTCTAATTATAATTTTTGTTTTAAATGGGAATGGAAATTTTGTACCTAACAAAAAGAATGATAAACAAGAGAGAGGTCACAAAAACAAATAAGGACTAACTGTTGAGGAAATAGCTATTTCTTGTTTTTTAGGTTCTTCAATTGGAACCCCGTTTAAGTCTAATCGTCTCTTGTGTATGTTGTGATCCATTTGTAAATGCTGCTCTCCTGATGAATCCATGGCATCTAATACTAGATCTGTAAATAATATTACATACAAGAAAATAAATATTATTAGGCATTAAGTAAAATAAAAGAATGCTTAAGGGCTTTTTTTATTTATTTATTTTTGTAAACTTTAAATATTTTTAGTTCAAATTTTAAAACAAAATATGCCCAGCCAGAGCAAAAGCCATGAGATTCAAATGGGATAAAATGGTATAATCTTATCTCTTTGTACTTACTAGTCAAAAGTCATGTTGCACTAAACTAGAAGTAGGAATTTTATTTAATTACTTACAGTCGCATGATATCCTAGGTACAATAATATCAAAATTGATTCTTAATTTGTGCCCTCTTGATGTATCAACAAACAGTTCTTCCGATATATTAGGAGACATATAAGTATGTAGTTCCGAGAGAATTAAAAGAATCATAATAATTGAGCCAGTTACAGTGACTGAAAAAGAAACAAGAGTACTTTAGTAATTAAAATCATATAATAGGTTCATTTTATATCCTCTTAGACTTACTTATTGCGCCAGTTGCTGTTTTCACTCGGAAATCTTCTAAAGTCTTAGCATAAGCATCAAGCTGCTTAAATTTATTCATAATTTGTGATGCCATATTTTGCTTTTTTAAATTATCGTTATTCTTATAAGTAATGTAATATAGAACTAATAATATACATGTGCATTCTTAAATCCGTTGTATGAATTATACAAGAAATTTATTGCCGACTTAAAAATCAAAAAATCTTTTGCTGATGTTGTCAAAAATTTAATGACAGGCGACAGCCGACAATAGTGTCAATATTTGTCATCCATGGTGTCATCACGCAACTATCAATTTTATTTGTCATCCATGACTATCAATGAGGACTATCGCTTCTGGTGGCACCAGTTGGCGCCACTGGCGAGTAAGGTCTTATCGCTGTCGTTATATTTGTTAGTGCGGAGCTGGCCAGTGGCCATAGGATCTTGGACTGTAGTAATAAAATGATATGATGTTTTGTATAGCGGTAGTTTATGGGGCTAGAGTTCATTATTAAAAGGAATAATTTAATAAAAATCATGATTTTTCTTTATTTTTAAAATAATTAATTATTTTTAAGCTAGGTATTGCATAGCTTCTATCGCGGGCCTTGAGCGTGGGGACCGAATCCAGAAATTCCGTAACGAATTAAACTGACACCCCCCACTCCGACCGGCATACTTGATACTTCCATCTATAGATAAATACCAGAACTTTTAATGACTTTTTGAAACATCACGCTTGTCTCTTTAGTTCAGCAACCCGCCTTTAGGTGGCATTGGTTGAGGTACCCTACCCCAGCCTGCAAATTTATGATATTCGCAATGAAAAAAATACTAATCGATAGATTTTTAATAGCTCAATTCAACTACGTAGCCCTTCCAAATTGCTCACCATTAATTATAAAATTAAAAATCAATAAAGTCCTTGAAAAAAATTCAATTATCCGTATATTCAAATTTCTATATCTTTTGATATATACAATATTTTAAATTGCTCAAAGTTCTAAAATACTGCTCAAGTTGCATTTGTAATTGCTCAAGTAGAGTTCTCACCAGCTCCACTTTCCTTAATTATTAAATAAATATAAATAGTTTGAATAAATTTAACGTATAGATAGGTGAGTGCTGCGCATGCGCGCAAACGCAAAAAAAAGGAGCTCGTTGAAACTTTGAATCCATATTGCCTTTAAAAGGTACGCATGTCTTTATCTTCTTTATGATATTCAAGATCACACTCTATACAAGTATTTTCAATGTACAATATCAATTGTTATTTTAATAGGTACACACGTAGAAGTCCAAGAAGTTTCAGAATCAGACCTCCTCTGCATAATCAACGATGACGAGGACGACGAGAAATCCTTGTCTCGCTCGGGCGAGGAAAACAGCATAAATGCCGGTAAACGGACCACAACTGGACCCCGCTAAGAAAAATGAAACATCGCCGCTAAATTAATCAGGAAAAAGAGGACGGTACTAAGGGCTCTAATGAGATGGAGTCAAAGAGTGAGACGAAGCTGTTGAAAATGAGATGGAACATCCGAGAGGCGATCAGCTCAGCATCAAGAGATGGAATGTTTGTGGCGCTTCCAGGAGCTAAAAAGGATCGTAGCAGTATTATTAAATTATTGATTGCTGATCAGAGTTCAAAATTCCTTTATATTAAAGGCAGTTTATATTCATGCAGTTTGTTTCTTTGAAATAAAAATGTCATTAAACTATATGTATATTTAAAAATAAAAAAAGTTCCGTCTTGTATTGATGTTAATAACATTTTACTAATGATCCCTGTCATGGCTATTACCTTAATAGAATAAGCATTTGAACATAAGATTTTGTCTTAATTTATCTGTTGGTATTAATTTTCATTTATTGGTAGATTCCAGATCTGTACTTTATGTTATAATATCTGAAGTGGAATCACGTAATGTGAACAATTCATAAATTCAATAAATTTAAAGAAATCCACCGAGAAACAGAATTAAGACGTTGAATTGGAACGATTGTCCAAGCCCGCCGAGGCCGACCGACAATGCGCGGTGCGCATGCGCACGCTCACTTAACCTACGTTACATTTATTACAACTATACTTTTAATTATTTAATAATCATCGAAAGTGGAGCTGGTAAAAACTCTACTTGAGCAATTACAAATGCAACTTGAGCAGTGTTTTAGAACTTTGAGCAATTTGAAATATTGTATACATCAAAAGATATAGGAGTTTGAATATACAGATAAATTAATTTTTTTTCAAAGACTTTATTGATTTTTAATTAAATAATTAAAGGTGAGCAATTTGAAAGGGCTACGTAGTTAAATTGAGCTATTGAAAATCTATCGATTAGTATTTTTTTCATTGCAAATATCATAAATTTGCAGGCTGGGGTAGGGTAGTACATTGGTTGTATTGGAAAACTACCGTAATCAGCTGTTTGTGAGAAAGTATATAGGTGTATAGGTATTTATGATCTATGTACAACAGTGAATATCTGTACTCGTATAATTTGTGTACAAAGTGTTTTAAATATGAATAAACAAAGTGCATTTATTAATGAAGAAAGTCAAGGAAAAAAAATACTGCATTAATAAAATAAATAAATAATTATAATTGCATAAGTTGATAAAAAATGCTATGCAATAGCTTTACCGCGGCAGTCTCCGAGTGCCACATTTAATTTTTTTAATATCAAAATCACTTATGTTCCTGGTCAATACCATGGCGAACAAATTTTTTCGAGATGGCAACTCAAATCATGTATCGATGTCATGATGGTGGAGGATTTTTTCGCTAAAAACCTTGATTTTATTTTATTTTTATTTTATCTAAGTACTAGGTATTACACAAATTATATCTTTAGTATGTTTAATGCCTCTGTGGGTAGGAAACTTCAGTTTAGGGGGTGGTTGGCCCCTTGGATTGGTCTGTCTTCTTGTAAAAGATTTTAAAATAGTTGTCTGGCGAACATATATAAAAATGGAGCATCAGAATTTACGTGAAGTTAAGTAATTATTTTGGGACCTTTAAAGCATCTGCAAAGCAGCAATACGGCCGACGGAGTGTCTGGGAGTATTGACGACTTATTTTTAAGAGTATATATACGTCTCGTTTATTTCTAGATGGCTAATGAATATGAAATTTTCGAATTTTTGGAAACTAATGCAATGTTCTAAAAAAATTATGAGTTATTAATAATAATAATGTTCTAAAAAAATTAGGAGTTTTTGGAATGTGTTGCTTTTGTATCCAAAGAAGATCATTCAACAATATTGCTTCTACAAATCATATTTTTTGGTCATTTCGTAATTTTTATCGAGTTTTAAAAATGGCGAAAATGCTCCATTTAGATATTTTTTCATACTCATGTTACGATTTTCATGATTCTTTATTAAAAAGTTGTCCTATATTATTTTAAAAAAATCGGTCCTTAGATTGATTTTTTTTATTTTAAAGTTATTTAAATTTGCAGCCTTTTTACATAAAATGTAATTTGTAAATTTTTTAAATAATATTAACGTAAAAATAGATGCCACACTAATTCTGTATTAATTAATTATTATTACATATAAAAATTAAATAAAAAACATTATGTAATTTTAATTATTACTCAGGCTAAACCACAAACTATGTAGAAATGTTACGGCTAAACTGTGATAGCCTGGGTAATACTACTTACTATGTTTTCTAATTACAGCACTAAAGCGCATCGTAATGCTCAACTTCGAATGCTTCAACCTACGCTGTTATTTACTGTTTTGCCATCCATTTCTAAACATTGCTTATTTCCAGCTACGTTTTTTTCTCCTTTCTTTCCGAATAGTTTCATTCAAAATTAAATAAGCTGCAGCAGCAACGACTTGTTCGGTAGACATGACTGTACATAACTGTAGAACGTATGTAAAATGGAACTGTCGAATGTGTTGCTGCAACAGACGTTGATCAATGTCGACCATACAACATTGTTGAATAGTGTTGCTTCGACGGTCCGTTGCTTCAACTAATTGTTGAACAGATGTAAATGTACCTTAACGAAATTCAAATACGCGATTCCATTTCGTGATGTTGTTTGAGGAGTTTCTCAGACTCTGTATAAAATAATAAAAACTATATGCCCTTACATCGAATTTTGCTTGGCCTTCCTGATTTGCTACTGAAATACTCCCGTAACAAACGGATTGCTTAACTAAACTGACGAATGTTTAAATATATTATTATTCATATTAATTAAAAAAATATTGTTTACTTTTGACAACCCTTGCTAAAAAATAATTGTCCAGACTAGACGATGTCAGCATGGCCGTCAAGAATAAATGGAATCACCTACAGCTGTGTGTTTTTTTTCATACAATAACGTGTTTGCGTAAATAATGATGAAATCAATAGAGACAGGCAAACAAACATATTTAAAAAAATGCTGGTATCTTTGTTGGTGACTATATTGGTAATGAAGCCCAAGCCGATATCGAGAATGTTAAAAAAAATGTGATTTTATTATCAGTTATATTTTATTCATATCTATTTTTAAGGGAAATAAAAATAAGATATTCCAATTTTTATTTTTTTATTATTATTGTTGATAAGATTGTAACAATTTAAATTACATAATGAAACATAAGTTTAGCTATCTTTGCTGGTAAACAACTAGCGGCAGTAAAAAACATTTATAAAGTGTAAACCAAGTATCAACGTTAAGTGTCAAAAATGTCTTATTACCTTTAACTTACTCAAAATTTACTTGAACGATCACTTAAAAGTTGATATCGGTTGTTTCTGCCACAGTCACAATATAAATTGTATTCATTAATATTATTGAGTATTTAGTATTTACATGTGTACAGTCTTTTAAAATTTTACTTAAAGAGATCACTTCCTAACGTTGAAGCCCTCTCCCGTAGGATCTAATATCCAAGGGTAATTATTAGGGCATTCCATACAAGTGAATAAACGCAGGGTTTCACCTGGTAACTCACGAGTTGTAAGTGGGCATGCATTTGGCAGAGAGCAGAAAGGTTGGCCTTTCACGTCACACTTATCTTGTTTCCATTCTTGGAAATCTCTTAGCTGCGACAATTCTGTAGGATTCTGCATCCACTGAATCACTTGAATAAGGGAAGTAAAGTAGACGTCATTCTTTTCTAACATTTCTTCAATGAATTTGATAAGTTCGTCTCTGAATTCTTTTTTGGATTTTAACCATGAAGCGTGGAAGTGAAGACCTAAGGGGGCACGGTTTGTAGAGTAGTGACGGTTGAAGTTGTGACGCAGAAGGCGAGCGAATTGATCTCCTGTTTGGATATTAGAGCAAGAGTCAACAACATGACAACCAGGTAAAGATTCGTCAAAGGTTGGGTCATCACGTCTGTCTAATTCGTTCATTACCATTTCCCACACAGGGTGACTCCTCGATGGGCAGTTGTGAGCGTTACCGTTACATTTGTGTGGCATACGGAAGTATAATGTGTAAGGCCAAATAGGGACGCGACTTAAAGGTGCAGTAATTGAAGCATCATATACAAAGTATTGATCAGCCATCATTTCGAATTGTTTGTTGCCTCCAACTCTTAAGTACGGAGCACGAATACCAATTATAGAAGCGTCGGATATGTTTGCAAATCGTTCAATGATGAGTCTTGCTCCGGCCATTTCTGCCAACCAATCGTCGTAACTTCCACTGGTCCAGTATTGCGGATCATCCTTGTGTGTTAGAGAGAAAACTGAAATTTCGTGTCCTTTACGGTGCAATTCTTGTACAGCAGCATAGTTAGTATATTTATGCGAGACGAAGAATGTTCCACGAATTTGACAACCATTGGGATTGTGGCGATTACCATTGAATATTTGCTCATATAAATCTATGTTGTCTACGTTGACAGCGCCATTGAAGGTAATTGTTATCATTTGAGGTACTTGGTTAGGTTCCAATCCTTTGGGGATACGAGTGCCGTCAGCGGAACAGAAACAGTCGGGAAGTGTGCATTGATTGGTGTCACAATCTGGTGCTCGGTTAGGATCTACATCCACAGCTGCAATGATGCAAAAATATTTTATTAATAATTATCGATTATCCTTAACTAATACAATATTATAATCTATTTTTTACATTTTTGCTGCTATACTTTGCGAGTCTATTAAAAAAAACACGAAAAGTCCCAAGAGCAAGAAAGGTCATGGATTCTGTATAAAACATTAAAGGTTAATGTAACCTTTTAATGTTAAGATTAAAACTTGGTAGCTATTATTACTATTTACTATAGAATATTTTCACGCAGATAAGTTCCGAGCTTGCAAGTTAAAAATAAATCTTATCCTGCTCTCCATTTATATTATAACATTGTTTTTTGTTAAGATTGAACTAACTAAATACAAACAAATTAGAGATACTAATAAAAAACAAAGTTTTTGTAAATATCGCAGATATGTACGTGCGTTTGAGAACTCAGTTCCACTCGCTTATAAAATTGATGTTTTATTGGATAATTCAAATCTCTAGAATAGGTTAGAGTTAGACAAGATAAATACTCACTACAGGCATTTTCGTCAGATTCATCTTTGCAGTCGGGTTTTCCATTACAGAACAACTCCTTTTCGATACAATCTCTGCTTCCACAAGCTAGTTTTCCTTCAGGGCAGATTGGCTCATCTGTCTTCAGGATGGGTAAAATTTTTCTTGGTTCTGAAATTCACTTCTTATTACACTTTCTATATAATCTAAGAGTTGTGTGTTGTGATATTAAACATACATACTTGTGCCGAGTGTATTATACACACTAAAGAATACTAAATTTTAAAGTGACCAACGGAGAATTTTTGCTTCGTCTGTGTTTATAATTTTGTAAAAGTGTATCGGTCATTGAGGAAGAGAAAAGTATGAACATAGTTTGGCGAGGCATGAGAGTATGACAAGTTATCGTAAGAATAAGTTGTTAATTAATAAGGAAAAGAGGTTCTTAGCACAAAGTTTTGTATTACGTGGAAAGTTCCTCATAGTTGATTAGGTACTGATTAGAAACAAAGACATCGTCGAGTTAAATATTATTTTTGTCTTTATTTGATAGAAAATGATTTGTGAAAGAAATGATCGGATAGCAGAAAGTTCTAATATATAAAGTGTTTTGTAACATAACATCATAAATTGTCGATTGAAAATATAAAAGAAATAAATATTTCAGGTGAAAAAATTGAAAACCACACAATGATTAAGAATGGTCAGTCGTGAAATTTTATAAATATCTTAGAAATATGTTCAATAGAATAAAGTTCAGACGAAGCCACTTAGAAAACAATACTAATGCCATATACATTATAAGTACTCTATGAAACGTTTTGTTAAGTTTATTATTTTCAAAGTGACCACGTCTGAATTAACATTTTTTTAAATAAGAAAAAGCTAGTGCCAGGTGTTAATTTGAAAAAGCACAGGTGTATGACACATATGTGAGAGTTTGCGCACCATTTATACCGACTATTAATTAAACACGTTAGTAAAGAAGATAGCGGTTAGTGAAAATTTGTTATGTCAAGCTGTTAGCGGTAAAAGTAAGTAGTTAAAAAAAGAAATGTGATATTAATGTAAAGAAACGGAAGAAAGATTTGATTTATGAATTGACATATTTTTTTTATTTAAATGATAGATGTATTTCAATTTGTCGAAAGTAATTAATAAAAAAAAATATATTTTATACATCTGTGTTCTTTTAATATTTAATTAAACATTAAAGGTCGAATGTGATAGTTGCAATAACTATGTGTATAGTATGTTAATGCGTAACTAGTGCGATTGTCCTGATACGGACTATTTCCTTAGTCCGGGGCCTCATGCATTTATACCAAATCTACAGTGCGACGCGGCCCCTTCACCCAAGCTCGATTGCTCGCTACTCGCGAATAACTTTTTATCGCACTTACTCTCAAGTTTGTCACAGTTGGTCACTTTACCCTTCCAGTCGCAAGTTTGCTTTTCGAGATCGAAAAACAGTCCCGCTGGGCATGTGATCTGTTTAAGACCTGACCTAGTGCACCTGTGTTGATGAGAATAACATATTTAATAACTGTATTGAATTAGGAAGCGATCGTGGAAAAGGCTAGCCGATAGTAGATAATGAAAGTGTGTCCGAATTTATATTGGAAATAAGCCCTTCTCACGACCACTCCCTGCAGGCGACGGAACTTACTTTCTATTTGATCGCAATTCTTAACATGGGGTTTCCAATCACAGGTTTGGCGCTCGATATCAAAAGCCAGTCCACCGGGGCAGCGCACAGTAGCGAGCCTGGTAACCCCGTTTTCACCTCCTTGGTCACACCTGTACACAGCCACGCTTTCAGCAGGATAATCTTATGTATATGTTTAGGTATTGATTTGAAGAAATATCTTCATATTTCTTCCCGATAGATAAGATTAACATATAGCTTTAGATAAAGGGAATTTTTCTATCTCATGAAAAAGGCATATTTTTAATAAATTGTTAGTTATTGCTAACTTAAATCTATGTAAGTACTAAGTATGTACCTGATTTCTGCTACTCGATATCTGTATATGTGCATAGCACACACAACAACAAACGAGTTTGAAATTATAGTATACATACTACAATTTTATAGCTGCTAGTTTGGAATAGAAACAACGATTGTAATTACACAACTATATGCATTCTATATTACGTAAATGTTATGAATACAGTCCAAGCCGACTAATTGTTTATGGGATACGATTTCCGATAACTTCGAACGCCTCATCTGTAGTATGCAACATCTACTTTAGTAATGCATATCTTGATACCTCTATGCTAAATATTTTAGAAAGTATAATATTATACTGAAAACATATAATAAGGATGAAATTTTATCATTTTGTTTTAAAGATACATACTTACTTTACATTTTTTATAAACTTTAGTCTGGCACCGTTACAAAATAACTTCGTATTGTTGTGGACAGACTACTTTGTCTTATAGATTGAAGGCGCAATATACCTATGACTAATATTCAAGGCACGATGGCGACTGTTCCATTCACTGGCTGGAATATCAAGTTCTTGAATACCAAACGAGTGCATTTATTATTATCAGTGAATAACCTTCAAATGTTTGCTAAGTTTTATACTATATAGAGTGGTTGGATGAATCCTTATGACATTTACATATGCTATTTATTGGTTTATTCAGTTTTTTTAGTTATAGACATATTTCTAAATAATGAAAACGATTTACTGAAAATAAAAACTGACCTGACGACCTCGCGGCAATCATTATCGGCGCTTAATCTGAAGTACTCATCACCTGGGCGACCATCGCAAAGCTGTTCCGGGGTCGCTTCGTCTCCATTGTCCTCTTCTTGACGTTTGACTCGTGATTCGCTTATAACTATACATAAGAATAAAAAGCATGAATATCGAGATAAAATTGTTTTTCATAGCATTTTAAAGTACATGTATAGTATAGTTTAGAAACTATGCGGGTAGATGCATAATTATTACTCAAACGTTTTGTTCTTTTAAAAAAAGAAATATTCAGTTTGTAAATGCATACTTATATAAATGCGTAACATTAAATGAAGTTAACATGCTTATTGAGTAACGAAGCTTAACGTAAACCACGATTACCACACGCGAGTGAAAGAATGTAGAACCGCTTCATTTCGATGTAGAATGTTGTTGTGCGCGTTAAATGTTTCAGTAACTTTTAAATGTATGTACGCAAGGAAAATAAGACACGCATGTCGGGAATAAATATATATTATAATAGTAAAGCATAAGCTCCTTTTAAGTTGCGCAGTCAGCAAGCAAACCGATGACGGCATTGAAAGGCAAAACGTTGAAAAGAAATCGAGGTCAACGCCGGCCACGTAAGTAACCGGTGTTCCTTCTTGTTTGAATTCAAAAATATTTTTACGTAAGTATATTTTAATATTAAGCAAATTAATTATTTGAATAGTAGATGTCGTAATTTAATGTGTAATCGAACGAATAAATTAAAAATAAATGGTTCTTATTTAACGAACATCTATGTAGATTTAGCAAACTACCTCATAGTACATATTTAATATTAAGATTTGAAAATACTAAAATCATTAACTACCTACATTTTAGTGAATAATAGCAGATTATTAAAATATTATTAGAATAACGTCTTTATTTTGTAAAAAGTTTCATTCGATTTCTATTATTTAAAAAATAATTTGTTCAAGGAATTGTGAATCTTAATTGTAATAATCAAATAAATAGTGTTGAGTACTCACCAGAGTGTGCGAGCAGTAATACCCCTAAACACAGGTACGCGTGTCGAGCCATGGCGCTCGGCAAAGACTGGCCGGTGCGTCGCGCTCTACAAGAAAGTGCAAGAGGTGTCTGCTGCCCCTCTTCACCTATTTATATAACCAGGCAGGTCGTACACTACACGACACCAGCCGACAAACTCCACCCGTCCTGTACGCACTATACCTCCCGTCAATATAAGTCATCACTTCATCCGCACAGCTTTTAATAAGCACACGGTGTCGCTTTCTGAGACTATGTGCAAAAAATATAATGAATATTAGCTTTATGGTGATAACACTGTTTGGTTCTCTCATTATATATATTTCATCTGTTAGTTGTACTATGAAAAAAATATTTAATTCTTCATGTGACTTTTAATAATTTATTTGAGAAAATCATTTAATATTTGTCACTACCTATTTCTATATATTATGGTATATATTACCTATCGACTGTACATGAATAATCATGCATTTTTTATATTGGATGTTAATTTTAATACATTTTAAATAATTGTATAAGTGTTTTTAATCATTTTTTGATCTTTTCTCTCTCGCTTTTTCTATTTCCAATCCAATTAAGTTTTATCAATTCCAATTAAACAAGTCAGTATGTGGTTAACAGGTTTGCAAATTTAAAATATATTCTGAGAAGCTTTAAAGGAAATGTATGATTAAAGTTTAAATGATTCAATGTTGTCCTGCTAAACTATTTGTCAAGGCAAACAAGCAAATATTTTAAATAATAAGCCAATAAAGTATAAGTTGTTCCATTAAAATATGAAATCGATTTTATTTCAGTAAAATATATTACGCAATATTAGATTATTATTAATACAATTTAACTAGAACTGTAAAATATGTAAGAATTAGTAACATACATACATAGTTATTAACGTTTGCAGAGAATAAAACTTTAACATTAATAATTGTAAATTCTGATGGATAATTTAAAAAAATAATAATTGATATATTTATCTAAACCTATAGAAGTCTTTATACAATAAACATTAACCTTGAATATCAGTAATACAAGATTGTTTGTGGTCACTAATCTAAGGATTTAATTGCGGTTCTACTTACGTTTAAAGAACACAATAGGCTTGCATCTTAGAGCTTACATATTATGTACATATGATAAAATAGGTACAGATATCATCACGAACATATACATATAAAAAGTTAAAATGAAAACAAATTCTGTTTTCCAATTTTGTAAATGGCGAAATAAAGTATATACATATTAAAATAAATATCATGACAATTTCCCGATAATAATGACATGTGATAGGAATATATACATAATATATAAGTATACATAAGAATAATTTAGTAATTTAGCCCCATGAAATATAGTTTCTTGTGAATTAAGAATCACTTTCGATTATCGTCGAACCTGTTCTCTGAAATTTATGTCAATGTCACTTAAACGTGGAGAGAAGATCTAAAACTGTATTCTTGATTCGTATAATAAAATATTAATTAAAACACGGTGGAAGGACACTAATATTAAACGTGAAAAATAACAAGCTTTTGTGCGCTAAAGAACTATTATGTCTGTATATTATTTACTAGCAAGTGTTTCTCTCTTCTCTTTACATGTACCTATAGATTTTTGAATACGGATTCCTCCAGGATAATTTCTAAGAAATTAATTGTTAACCGAACCACCAGTGGCTCGGCGGTAGTTGACAGGTTATTGTTAGGCTTTAATTTTATCATTGTCGTAGGAGATTAGGTCTTAAATTATTTATTTATACAATATTGACAATATATTTTATCCATATTATTCAATGAGTAGGTAAGTATATACATAATATGTGTAATAATATGCAGGAGCTTAGAGATAAAGAAATTTGTATTTATTCGCCTTATCAAATAAGTCTATTTAATTAGTTTAATCTATGTAACTACTTCACTATAAAACTTTGCGTTCTTAGAAAATCTTCATATTTTTAATCTATAAAATAATACCACTTATCATAACAAGCGCTTAATTATCTATACTACAATAATAAGAGATAAAAAGATTGCCATTTTGTTTGTTTGAACGGGCTGGTCTTTGAAACTAACAGTCTTATTTGGAAAAATGTTTCTACATTTTAAAGCTTAATAATAATTAAAGAAGGTTATTATAGGCTATTTAATATCATACCATTAGCGGAAAAATTAATACAAATAATAAGTAAACTACACGATCGGAAGTGCAGACAAAAGTTAGATTTAATATCAATTACCAAACCCTATATTACATAGGTAATTCTTTCTTTCGGTTGGACATGGTTTTTTTAATAAAATGTTAATTATAATCAGGTGTAGTACTTATCTCGTTAAGGAACATCAAATTCATTAAGAAGTTTCCATATAGAGTTTGTATATAAAAGTTTCTAAACTAAACGTTGGTCTATTTATGTACAATGTACATCTATTCCATATTTTCCTTAAATAAATAAAAAGTTGATCGTTTTGATTTATATTTTTGATAGTTTTTGAGGAAACGACAAAATACCAATTAGCCATTGTGAGGTAACTAACTGCAGATAAATATTTGCTAGAAGATGGGTGGCCTTGTGGTAATATCCGGGTGTATCAGGTTATGTAACATACAAGTACCGAGGCCCAGCGGCGACCAGGCGCGGGGAGCGGGCGCTGAGTGGTACCGCGGTCGCCTCGCCGCTGTTGTTCGGTCAGTTCATCACGTCGGATCTTTATGACCTTTTGACATATTAACGTGCCTATTTTTACATAAAATTTGTTATATAAAATTAATGTATGTATATATGTATGTGTGCTTCTATTACTATACCAAAGTGAAAAGGTGAAGGATGGATTGAGAATACTGATTGATTAAAAGAATATAAATTGTACAATCCGCATATTTGGAAGCATTATATATTCTGACAAAATATTTTTATATTTATTGCTAAAAGGCAATTGCAGCGGTTCACAAATTAACACATTGAACGATTCATATTTCTGAAAGCCACGTTTCATATAGTTGCTTGCTGCATTCATGTCAAACAAACATTTCAAATAGAAATCTGACTGACGCGGACGGTATAATGTAGGTAGTATTGTGAATATACTAATATAAGAAACTCGTAGTTACTAGATTAAGTTTAATTCAATGACATAGGTATCTGTAGATACTTTACAGCTTTCTAAGGAGATTTATAAATCTTCACCTTTACTAATTCTGATATTGTTTATTGAGTTACTCGCAGTATTAGCATTTAGTTTTGCAATACTAAAAGGTTGTCAGATAGAATACATCTATACCTTTCTTTTTATCGTGACCTCTGCACATGGATGTGCGTGCAAGGAAGTACTTATATACTTACCTGCTAAAGATTATACTATAAATGACTTCTTCAAACATAATATTATTTATATGATTATTTACGATTACTAAAAGAAAATTTTCGTTTAATTCTAAATATAATATGTTTATTTCACTTAGGTACGTACATATAAAAAAGAATAAAAGTTATGTATAAAAACTTTGTTTTTCGAAATTAAATATAGAATTTTAGTGTGAAATATTTTAATGATTTCGTCACAGATTGCATAACATTAAAATACAAAAAATCTATGTATAGAGGTCAAAGAGTTGACACGGAAACTTTTTGATGTTAGGTACAAAATTAAGCTCTAGAGTTGGTAATTTAACAAACGACAAAAACGTTTTATATGCAACGTAATCTTATAATATTTGTATTTTTGACTGATACCATTTTATTTTTATTCTAGTTATCGATGTTAATTCGTTTTTTTTTGGTGTAGGTAAATCAATGTCACTTACAGGTTTTATATCTTTTTATTTTTATGTTTAAATACTAATCAATATAATATATTCCTAATGTTAATTTAAACTTTAAACAAATATATAATTAAACATTGCTACTAGCATATAATAAAATGTATAATTAGTTACTAGAAAAGGTCAAGCGATTGTTGTAGATGATTGATGAGACAGAAAAAACGTAATGATGAAGGTAGACAAACTAAATTTTAGCAGCAATGCCTCATCGGAAAGAAAAGAAATTAATAAACACAATGATGTACGTATGTACAAAAATATCAACGTACAAGGTGTATGAGGCATATGTATGTCAAGTATCTGTGTCATTTGTGCACGTAATAACTGCATATTGCTAAGAAACTAGCAATAGATAGTTTAAATGGTAAATCTTAAAATCTCCAGAATGTTACGCAACAAAGTATAGCTCATCGCGCAAAAGTGTATTATATGATTCGATCACCTTAATAATAATTCATTCAAAAGTAGCAGGAGTAAGTTTCTGTAATAAGTACCTTAGCAATGTACACGTATGTAATATATACAGTAAAGATAAATAAGGAAACGGGTAGTAGAAGAAATATGTGGAAGTAAAACCGAAACAGCGGAAATAATTAAGGCATTGCCATCAGGACACACCTAGTACCTACTAGGAATTAATTAATATGAATATTATTGAATCTATTTATTTATACTTTAAATTGAATACCTATGTTTTTCGTTATGTAGATCGCCTTTATCTATTTATAAATAAAATATTATATATTTTATTATAGTGCTCTTCTTAACGTGAGTCTACAAATATTTCTTAATGGTAATTTTTTTTATTTAAGCACCTGGTAAATATTAGAGTTATGTACACAGCTCATTAAGTAGTTGTATTGTATTTTGTGATAATGAACTATATCTGTGATTACCGAATTTGTCTTATATTTATTAATATTTTGTTCGGGTTAGTTAGACCTGCTTTCGCAGGCACAGCAGCGGAGCAAAGGGTTGGCGCGATTTTTTTAGCGTAATAGTAGTTAAGTAAAGTAGGTCGGAAAGACACATTGGCTGTTGTTTTCTACATGTGGATAAGTTTGTTGTAGAAAGTTACAATAAAAAAATGTAGATGAAATGTAGAGTTATACAATTGATAAATTAAAAAATGAGATGCGCAGAAAATGAATACGTCAAAGCCATGGTACTGGCGACGCGCAACACGGCGGTAAGTAGGCGCGCAAGAGTCAAGGATCCTTCAAGATATTTCCTTTCACTTGCGACAATGCATGCACTCCTATGTATACCTATTAGCATCGAATAAATGCGGTTTATAAAGCTCTAAGCAATTCTATATCAATAAGGCCAACGAGTATATTTGCTACTGACAAATCATTAGACTATTTATAATTTTAAAATACTGTATTTATTCAATATTGTATTGGTCGTCCAAATATTTATTGTTACCTAATGAGCCAATATCGTAGGTATTGTAATTTTTTTGTGCAGTATTTGTTTCATTTCAATAAAAACGATTGAATAGGTACATTAAATTATTTAGGATTTGAATTAAAATGTTAATAATGTAAATTTGCATACACCAAAGGAAGTCTAGCTTTGTGACATAAAGTTTACGTTAAAGAAGTTCTTACGAAAAGTCAGTCATTATTTTATCTGATTTTTGCTTAACAATTTAATAAACAAGGAAAATACTTATGAACAAATAAGTACGAGTATGTATGTAATCGAAATTTGACCTTGTGCTTTATGTTGGTTATACTTTAATAACTTTACAGTTTAAAGTTTAGACAATATGAATATTAATTAATTTATTTGTTAAATAAGGTTACCATATAAATATTAATAGATATTAATAGTTATTATTATGTATTTATTACAGTTTTAATTAGAAAAAAATATATAAATATAATAATAAAAATGTTAAAAATCTATAGACCAGTAGGTGTTCTATCAAATTTTTGTTCATCCTTTAATTTCTTCAGATTATACGTATATCAATATTACATAACGTGATATTTTAGTTGAAGAATACAAATAAAGAATGCTACGGCTGTGCACTTTAACTGATGACTTTCACTGCTTTCACTATCGCAGGCTATATTTCGTTTCTTTTCATACTAAGCTTACTTTATGTATTATAACTGCGTGCACAGTACATGGTAACAACTCTCTATTTATTTTGATGTCGCTACCATTAGCATTTATTTTCTTTATGCTTATTTTGCTTCGATTTACATACACCATGTATTGCAAAATAGAACGGAAAGTTTGGTATGATGACGATATAGATACTATATGTAGACGGTCGTAATGAAGGTGATGATGTGCAACGAACCACCCACCGAGGCCGATGTGTCAGGCCAGGGAAGGCGGCGTGTTGGTGGTGTCCCTCATCTATTGTTTGGCTTTAAGATTGCGTCCTCGTTACATTGATGTGTATACAATAGCTATGTATACTTATTTATTACTCAATATTATAAAAAAATATTTTCTTATTACCATTTTTTTCGTAAACCATAACTTGATAGTATGTTAACCAATGTATCTACAGGAAACATATAATAGGAAGTATGATTACCGGTTTTAAATTTACGTAACATGGATAGTTATCACTTCGGGGTTACTAATCAATTAACATACAATTAAACGTTCATCTATACAAACAATAAAATTGTAACTGTGTCGAATCTGTACATGAATTTTTTTTGGAAAATCTTATTGAAATAGTCATTATTATACAGAGGCGGAATCTATAGTTTTTAGATTTTTTTCTGTCTGTCTGTCTGGGAACAGGGAACGCATGACGAAAAAACCACTGGACTGATTTTGATGAAATTTGGTATGATGAGAGCTGGTTATCCTGGTTAACATATAGGATACTTTTTACTGGGGAAAAATATATCCTCTCTGAGAAATCTATACTAAACGTTAAAATGTAAGAACTAGTAAAACTACGTACCTGGCGTAACTAGTACAAGTAACAAAATAAAGTAATACCATATTTAGAAGTAGGTAACCAAATTAATAATAATTATAAGTAAAAATAAAATTTTGGATTATTAAACCGTCTTATAAAGTAGAAGCACGATATGAAATATTTTTTATGGTTCTGCATGACTTAAACCCGCATTTAAGTAATACTAAATATAAATAATAATCATTAAACCGTGTAATAATTAATGAATCTACCTATCAATACTAATAAAGAAAGATAATATACTAAAGAGGCAGAGTTTTGTTTGTTTATCATTGTGTGTTCGTTCGTTCGTGTTTGTTTATTTGTGATTCTTTGTTTATTTGTTTTAACATGATAATCTCAGGAACTACTAATCTGACTTGAAAAATTCTTTATGCATTAGATAGCCCGTTTATTGAGGAAGGCTATAGGCTATATATGATCATGGTACTGCCTAAGGGAGCGGAGCAGTAATCATAAATGTCAACAAATCGGGCAGACTTTCATACAATGATTATTGTAAAACTGATGTTTATATGTTTTAAGTGTTTTAAGTTAAGAAACTACTGAACCCAAAAATGCGAGCGAAACACAATAAGTGAAGTGACGTCACTGTTAATCCAACATGGCGGACTCCAAAAGATGATGGACTGTTTTTGCACCACATGACATGGATATCAAATGAAAGGGTTTGTTGAGAAGAATACGAACAAAAAAGTAACACATTAAGAAAAAAAGTTAGAACACTTAAAGAAACAAGCTTTTGTTTAAATTCTCTAAGAAAAACCAAGAAGTAAGTATAAATTTTTACATGTGTATATTAGTATACATACATTTTTTTTTGTAGTTTTAGCACGAGCGAAGCCGCGGGTTCTGCTAATGTCAAATGTACATAAAAACAAAAAGATGTACCTACTTTTAGATGTGATTTGATAATTCAAAATAAATATTTAATTGTGCTTATATATCTCATCGATTGGAGTCTATATGTATAATATATGATAAAAACGTCGATGTTCGACCGTCACGATACTTTTTATTCTTTACTAACAGTGCTCCATGTGACGTCATCAAAAGTACCAGGCGCTCATAAGTCTTAAGGAAAGAATGTAGTGAGTAAATCGTATACACTCTTATGACGGGCCCCTACATATATAATGGACATTCCTTGAGGTTTGTGGTGTAGCCCTAGTACTCGTGATATTATTGTTTCCAGGTATGTAAGAGCAGACCATAATGTGACGTTATCATAAGTACTCAGAAGATCATAAGAGTTAAGGAATATTATGTTTCAAGAAATTCGTGGGTACTCTGTGCAGGTCTTTCTTTAAGGAGCTTTAATATGCACAATGTACCCTACTACTAGTAACAATTTTTATAATTTAATTTAAGAGGCTAGGGTCAAGCCGACCTTTCGATTTTTTTTACATTTGAGGAACAGTATATACGGATATTCCATATAAATAAAGGAAAAAGTCTAATCATTTATAATAGGTTTATTTTGAGATACGAATATAAAACGTTTGGAAGTCTTCCTAAAATTTCAGTCTAGATCTTTGAAAGATTTTTTAAAAATATGATGAGATCAAGTCACACGACCTATAAAATAGTGTGCGATAATTGTGTAAGTCGCAAATACCAAATACTTAGAGATTTGTGAGTCAATCACGCATACACCCCAGAACAGAATTGAATGAAACTTGGCATACAGATAGATTATGTCGTGGTTAGGACAGAGACTTTTTAATTTTTAATACAGTTATGCGATACCAGAGAATAATAGTGCAACTTTAATGTTATTTTAGTTTGAACTTATCAAATAAAGGCTTATAAAAACTTACCGTGTTTTCTGGCTTATCACGCGGGCGAAGTTGAGAAATAAAAAAATAACATGCTGTCAAGGCTGTGTAGTGTATCTTTTATAATCATTAATCAATTTTAATTTAAATCAAACTTTTTATTGAAATTTTAATGCTATCGACATATAAAAAGCTGAAGATAAGACTAGGTAAATTTTTATATTTATAATTTTAACAAGATTGTGATCAGTCGGTGCTTCCACTTAAGATTTGAATCGAAATTTATATGTATTATTACTCGAAATCAAGTCGAAAATACTTTGACTTTTAATAACACGTGTATACTTTTACATTTAGTGACTTACCTACATCTTGTTTAAATAACTCATTCTAAAAATAGGTTTCGCTGTGTACTTATACGTTCATATATTTTTGCTTTATGTTACAAAGTAATCAAAAAAATCACCATATTTTTTCACTTTAAAGTAGGACCTGATTTTTATTTGAATAATGTTTAACAAGAAGATAATATCTAAAACTAAATGAACTCTTAATATTACTGAATGTTTAAAGGTTAACGATTTGAGATATTAATATTCATTGAAAATTCGTTGACTGTTTTATGATTATAGAAATCGTATGTGATAAATACTTATGAGAATTTATTTGTAAAACTTTGAACAGTTTCGCTAATCTTTAAGCACTAAGGCACGTTAAGCGGACGAAACTTGAATTACAATGAATAAACACATACTAAGAATAAATATGTAGGTACAGATTTATTTTGAACGATAATGAGATTCTTGTTTTTAAAAAATAACTAGTAAAAGATGTAAAGAATCATATTGTCTTGTTGTTTGATGATTCATTGCTAAGATTGCAAAGTAATAACGTAATAAAGTAATATTAAGTGATTGTTACCAAGAAAAATCATTGTAATTTTAATGAAACATTTTTATTTCCTATAACATCCTTATTGGTTTCAATGGAATATTAAGTTATTTGATATAAATGTATGTTTATATAGATAGATACCTGGTCTATGATTGTGGTCCCTAAGTGATGAAAAAAAACACTATTAATTTTTATATTTTGTATTTAATTTTCTCCAACAGACTTACAGTAGAAAAATCACATAAAGTATTAAAACAGACCTATTAAATATCATCTGAGTCTATATTACATATAGGTAGGTACTTAGACTACTGACGGGATTATGTCCCAGTACATTTTATAATTACACGGACACATATTCATCGAATAAGTCAACACTGAATAAACTTAGCATTTATTTAATATAAACCCGAATATAATGTCCTTGCAATCGATTGCAATTTATCAACTAATTTGCACCACGTGAGGCGCGAGATCTCATTTAATAATGACCATCGCCCGTGGGGTCATTGAGCCAGGGGTAATTGACTGGGCACCTGACACATGTCTGTAAATTGATGGTTTCGCCGGGAACCTCCTTTGATATGAGCTTGCATGAGTGGGGTACCCAACAAGCCTGGGTGCCTTCAACAGCACACTTTTCTCTCCATGGCTCAAAGTTCTTTGCTTCGGAAATAGTGCGAGGATTTTGTATCCATTGGATAACTTGAGTCATTGTAACAAAGAATACGTCATTATGTGTCTGAAGAATTTCATCAATCCAATATAAGAACGCTTCCAAGAACTCGGGGTTATTTTTTAACCAAGCTGCATGGAAATAAAGTCCTAGCGGAGCTCTATTTTGGTCGTAGTGACGGTCGAAATTATGATTAAGGAAGTTGTAGAACTGGTCTCCAGTTAAAATGTTCGAACAAGAGTCCACCATGGCACATCCGGGTATTGATTCGTCGTTATTAGGGTCTTCACGGCGATCAAGTTCATTCATTACCATTTCCCAAACTGCATGACTTCTTGTTGGACAGCTTTGTAAGTTACCGTGACAGCGGTGGGGCATGCGGAAGTACATAGTATAAGGCCATAAAGGAGGATTAGAGAGAGGGGCAGTGATAGTACTGTCGTAAAGGAAAGCTTGTTCTTCCATCATTGTAAATTGATTGTTGCCTCCAACGCGGAGATATGGGGCACGGACACCTACTACACTGTTGTCAGTAATGTTTGAGAATTTTTCGATGATGACTCTCATACCAGCCATTTCCTTACCCCAGTCATCGACGGTGGCGTTGCTCCAAAAACGTTCATCGTCATTGTGTCTGTTAAATAAATAAAAATAAATAAATATATAAAGTATAATGTTATAAACCAACAAGTGCATAACACAATTTTAAATATCGTGTTTGTACTTACGTGATTGAGTGTACGGCGATTTCGTGTCCCTTTCTGTGGGTTTCTTGCACGGCTGAGTAGTTCGTGTACTTGTGTGAAATAAAGAATGTGGCCTTGATGTCACAACCATTTGGATTTTTACGTTTTCCATTGAATATTTCTTTGTACAATTCAATGTTGTTATTGTTGATAGCGTCATCAAAAGTTATAGTGATCATCTGAGGTACATCTCTAGCAGGCAAGTCTCCTGGAATTACGGTGCCGTCTTCTGAGCAGAAGCAATCGGGTAACACACACTGAGAAGTATCGCATGGAGGAGCTCTGTTAGGGTCATTGTCGATATCTAAAACAAAATAAATGTTTAAAAAAAAACGTATTATTAGATATATATTTTTTAATTGGCAGTTATTAATCTAAATAGGTTTAATATAAAAAGAAAAACAGTTTTATATGTTCGATTATACATTAAATATGTATGATACATTAGATCTGAAGCTATTATGGACGTGTTTTCGAAACCAGTAAGGGTACTTTCGCTCAGTCGGCACATTCGACATTAACATCATCTATTTTGATTTCACTTTTTGATGTGAGACCTGGTAATCGTGATTAAAAGTAATAAACTCACACAACATAAATTAGCGTAACATGCAAATTATGTAATTAACGAAGTTAATGCATATTGAAATGTGCAACTTAAATTAAACTGATTACAAAACTTGCTTATTTTGCTTGACTGCACTCATGATATATAACGAAAATATATCACAGAATATTAAAATTACCTTCTTATTTCAGTCAATAATAAAATGTACATTAAATAAGCCATATCAAGCCAATGAATCTGGGCAAGATACCTTTATATGCCTATTACCAACTTAGCCGCGTAAGCGATTACGGAACTGTTTCATAAATACTTTCCATTTAGATACATGCAGCAATGTGTTTCACTAGATTTTTATTTAAAAAATAGCGAATGTTACGTAATAAAAAATTAAGTTAACATATTCAGTAAAACGTAAATAAAACAAACACCCCATTTGGTTAAGGTGCGTTGCGACATAGCATTGAGATGTTTTTTAGGCCAAGTGATTGGCATTTAAGGCAAGTCGTTCGTCACGCCGTATGGGCTAGTTTTTTCTTTCTATCTGTTCAAGTTCAGCAATATATTTTAATTTAAAAATAGGTCCTTTACGCATAAAAATGTAAAGCATAGTATTTTATTGAGTTTACTTAATATAAACTTGTTACAATTCAATAGAAAACCTTACCACATGAGTTTTCGTCTGATCCATCAGCACAATCTTTTTCACCGTTACAGAAAAGACCACGTTCAATACAAGTGGAGTCACCGCATGCCAAGAAGCCATCTTGGCAGAGAGGTTCGTCAGTGTACAGCAGAGGCTTTACTTTACGTTCCTTATTCTTCAATTTGCAGTTTTTAACTGCCTCCTTCCAGTCGCAAGTTTGCTTCTCAATATCGAAGAATAGACCGGCTGGACAACGGATAGCTTGTATACCCTATTATAAAATAACGGGAAGTTATTTACCGGAAAAGCAATTAATTTAGATAATCGTAAAACATGGTTAGAGACAACAAATACATCTAAATATATATCAACAAGGTCATAACTATATATCTATAAATATTTATACAGGATTAATATCGAACTTGTTCTAAAAGGTAGTTTTATGTTATGCATATAAAAATATTTAATAAGTAGTCTAAGAAAATCTTTGCAAATGGCATTGATAATTAATAGATATATATGGTTGTATGTATGTATGTATGTATGTATGTATGTATGTAAAAGTAGTAATCGCCTCTTGCACTCACCGAGGCGGTGCACTGGATGACGTCGCGACAGTTGTCGCCGTCGCCGGATACCAGCCGGAACCATTCGCCCGCGTCCTTGTCCTTGCATAGCTCTTGTTCCAGGCTTTCCTCTTTCTTGGAGTCATCCGCTTGTCGTCGCCAACGGTGTCCATCGGCCAACGCTATAAAATATAAACGCTAATTATATAAAAATTACAACGGTTCTTAATTATTTGCTTTGAACAAGAAATTGATTGTGTAAGAATAATTTGTTGTTTGATCTAATACCGGTATAACTTGTGAGTGGTTGTTATAGTTTAAAATGTTAAGTAATATATAATATACATTTATAATGTAAAGGATTTTGAGCAACTAAAATCATTTGTAAATAGTTTACGGATTTTTTATAGTAACAAGTAAAATATCACTTGAAGATGTACAATGTACATAAATGTCAAAGGTAAAGTGAGCGCACGTGACATTTGACTGGTTCGAAATGTCAGCGCTTAAGCAACGACAAGGACGACTCTTTCTAAGTTCTTCTGAATATATCAAACGGCTACATTATGCATGGTATTTGATGCTTTTATGCGAGACTTCTGTCGAAATTATTATGTTTTTAAAAAGGTCACGGAATAGTTGATGTACTTGACCGCTAGCTCATAGGTAGCCTAGCTAATCAGGAAATAACAAGTTACCTAACATATATAAATGTAAACGCTAAATATGTATGTATATATATATATATATACATATATCTTTGCACAATGTATGAAACGATAACATATATGTTGATATAATCATGAAATTAAAACTGATTATTTATCATTAACTATTATTTCAATAACAGTAAATTATAACTGTAATAATTTTTAACATCATAGCTAACAATTACAAAAAATGACATACGATTAGGTAACGTTTCTCGACATTTTTTCAATTTGGAATAGATAAGATATGTATTTCTGACACACTGTGCGTGTGTGAGTATATAAGTTAGAAGAGAAACGAGATCGTAATATAAGGAAACTAGGCTCTTGCAATATTATCTAACACTGCGCTTGAGAGGAGCTGTCGTTGACGCGAAGTATATTTCGACCGAGATAATGATACTTTATTGTTTTCTTTATTTGCTACTCCACATTGCAAAACATTTAAATATACTATCACATCTATTGTTAAGTGAGACGTCGGCGTGTCCGTGGAGGGACTATACTTCCAGCTTTAGCTTACCTTAACAAGCTGCTACCATAACTTTATTTCCAAAATGATCTAGAAACTGTACTATGTATTTTTTAATTATATTAATAATAGTGCACTTTAAATTGAAGAAAAATAATAATATATATAACTACTTTGTGAATGTAAACAGGAAATACTCCAACCCTGTTGTCAATGCCGACCGCCATTTTAATACACGATTGAAGGTGTGCTATACTAAAAGATTTAGTACCTCAAATTGTTTTATTAAAATAAAATTTATCTACATTTGAAGACTGAAATTTAATTTATGGTACAAAGGAAAATATCGAAGATGTACTAAAAACACTTCGACATTATACTTACCAACAACATTAATAAGTATTAATTAATACAATACAAGCTAAACGTAAAATAGAAATACATTGTGTAAGTCACGAGAAAACAAACTATAACTTCATTACTGTTACTTATTCAGTTTTCGATAGCGGTATATGAATAAAACATGACGCAATAAAAAATAGTTGTCACCACCGGAACGATAAATGAGAACTTGTCCTCTTTGACCCGGATCTGCCACGTGTTTCGGTAGCGATTACATGGACCTGATCTCTCGACATATTTATCCTCAAAGTATACAACAGAAATATTTAAGATACATGTATTAAATATTTTTTTAGCAATTCGTAAATTGCCTATAAGTCAGCTAAGATTATTGATATTCAAAACAGGTAGCGCGTTGATGTCTTTTTCACTTGAAGCTTTAATTTTTAGCAAGTCGTAAATTGCCTATAAGTCAGTTAATATTAATATTCAAAACAGGTAGCGCGTTGATGTCTTTTTTACTTGAAGCTTTAAATTTAGATCGTGTTTTATAATGTTTTGCAATTAACCTAATGTTTAATCAGTTTATCGGTTACAAATTATTTCAATATTTCATATTCATCAATTGTATATACACATATATAAAAATACCAGTGTCTAGGTTGGTTTAAAGTGCGCAGTTATGCAGCGCGGGCGACATTGCGGGCGTCAGCCTAGTGCGCTGCATGCATACCGATCGCTCATAAATATGGAATGTTAATTTTAGGCTTTCCTTGTATTGATTCCCTTTTATAAAAATCTGTATAAAGCGGTATATTTCTAACGGAATAGAGTGGTCAATATGCCACGTTTTAAGTTGTATCAACAATTTAAAGTTATCGTTAGTATTATTATAATCAACGCCAATTTAGGTTTTTTTTTTAATTTTAAGGTAAGATAAATAAAAAATATTGTTTAAGTACTTTAACTGTTATTTTGTGCGCAACTTGTTGCAATCTGTCTACTGACCTAAAGTTACAACGATCAGCGAAAACTTTAACGTAAACATTGTATCGTCATGTTTAAGGAATATTAAAAACAACAAAATAAAACTTTTTAGAAGAACCTACACCTGGCCATTTAAGGTGCTATAAATCACCTATAACTTAAATATAGGATGCATAACATTCCTAATAAGTATTGTAATATTTACTATAAAAAAAGGAAGACCATACGAATCGTTGTAGTACCAATTTTTGAAGACACATGACATCGAATATTGAGCTGCTAGAAGCGAGCGCAATACCTTCACACGATATGTGAAAAATCTACTATAAATGTATTGTTTGTATTTACAGTTCTCACGATACATCTATTATTATTTGTTCATTGCACCAGTGCGTAAATATAATAGAGCACATTGCCAAATTCTTTTTGCAATTTTAAATTCATTATTTGCTATTTCAGTTAAGTATTTAACGTAACATTACTTTTAAGTTTTAAAGATAATCACCAACCTATTATAATATACAATTTCAAATGAATTCCAAATTTATTGTAGATAGTATCAATTAGTTAATGTTGCATTATACAAAAAAGTCGATGAAGAAAATAGGCACCTTTAAGTGTAATCAAGTCAACATAAGATTCGGTCTAATTGTTGTTTTTATTTAGCAATGTTTAACTAACATCAGCAAAATATATAAGTATTTATGAAATTATAATTGCCTTTTTTTGGGGCTATTTTCCTTAGATATAATTAAATGATAATAAGCTAATACGGAAAAACAAGATATGGATGTGATAAATTGAAATTGAACATCAATTTAATAATCGCAAACATTAAACAAGGATGGTAAATAACCACCATGACTTAGCGCAATGAACTCACGCCGAATCTCTATTTGATTGACATGAAATATGTAGGTATCTCTACATAGCATCACGTAATTGATGAGTTACACGGAATAAAACATGACCGATTCAACCTTTCGACTTCAACTCTCTTAACGTAAAGTTCATCCAATCATAATTGAGTACCGTTGGTTCTGATAGGAAATTAAACTATGCTAAAAAGCAATAAAAATATAAATGATTGACTGATGATAATATAACAAATATTAGACAAATAGATTAGACTTAGATGCCCAAGTAGTTTTTCTTATGATGTACATAGCAAAAAGTAATTTGACATTGATAGATACTGTAATAAGGAACACAAATTGTTGTTTATGCATTCCATAAAACATTTTAATAAATTTGTTAGGTCGTCGTGTTTTATAATTATAATGTACAAGCCTTATAAATGTAAATCTCGCGATTCAAAGTATGCCAAATATTTAACCTTAGCTACGCAACTAGTTATAAAATGAGTTTTGTAATTTTATATAATCTATTGGATCAGATCGAAAAAGACAGATCAATATATGTATTATAGCATTAATCCCTCAACGACCGCGGACACGCCGACGTTACAGTTAACAATAGATTTCTTAAACATTTAATTAATTTCTTAGAAATTTACCTGGAGGTAAGAATATATTAATAATATTCTAATTTACTGATTGAAAAAAGCTTAAAATTCAAAATATATAAAAAGTATACCTGTCAAGCTGGCGACCGTGACCTTAAATCGAATTGTAATAATTCAAGATATTAAGCTTATTGCAATAAAAAATATTAAGGCTAAATTATAAATGTATAAATACCCTCTCTTATAAATAACATGTTCTATATAAGAAGATAATATTCTATATGTCAGGTTTTAACAGTAAAAAGTGCAAGATTTTAGCTTTTTTTATACAAATTTTGTAGTTATTGGTTTTAGTTTACTTTCTATTCACCTTAAATGATCTAGCGATGGCTTAAAAATGGAGCCCATTAACAATATTAATCCCTCCAAGACCGCGGGCACGCCGGCGTGCCAGTGAACATTAGATTTCTTAGAATTTTAAATAATTTCTTAGAAATTTACCTGGAGGTGTTATATAAATTTATTTGATGAGTATACATAGATGCATTTTCTAGTATTCTCATGAAAGCAGTTGAACGCCTTGCACGATTACGACTTGACGCGGGAGTGACGTCAGCAGCGCAGCCGCAACGCAACATGGACTGAATGTGAAAGTTCTTTGCAACCACAATGCGCAGTCGCAGTAAGTGTTAAATATTTACTTTACCAAACACTTAAGTGCTTTTGTAAATTAGGTATTTACTTTATATTAGAACAACGAAAATTGATTCACTTTCGACATTTGACTACCCACATTTTTCATTCGTTTTTACCATAATATAAGTTATAGCCGATTCGGGTACATTAAAACTTATTAAGCTTAAAATATTTCAAAATTCCTATTGTAATAAATTACGTTACCGTCAAAGCACTTATTTCTGTACTAGGCAGGTAGTTTTATATGCGTTCGATAGTTGTGTCTTTTAAAGGTGTCCTTGAAAGGTTTGCAGTACGCTGATTACATTCTTAAGTCATTTGATGCAAGGAGATCACGTTCAGACTGCATTCATTCGGAAACTTTACAGAGATACAGTCTATCTTGCGACGGTCATATCGTGCAACTTCACTGTTCACTTTGTGCACTAGACTCATCCATTTATTATTTACTTGCAATATCGCGTCACTTATGACGTCGCGAAATAGACGGAATCTGGAGACGTAAGATAAATGTTAGGACTCACCGCAGGCAAATAAGAGACACGCGACCAGAGGAGCGACACGGGCGTAGAGCGCCATGACGGGATCACAACAGGTCGCTGCGCGGCCGCGGTGCGTATAAATAGTGGCCTCAATCTGCGCCCCGCCCGCCCCTCTCGCCCACAACTCTTACACTTCTGCCAACACCCTTTGCACTCATCAGCTGTGAATCACCTGCATCTCCAGGTGCATCCTTTACTACTACTACTGTTACTACTACTGATACCGCTATTCCAGCACTATTTGACAGAAACATGCTAAATAACCATAATTTTGTTTAATAAACATAATCTTAGTACTAATTTGTATAATCTTTATATTTCTAAAGCAAATTAAACGACTTAGTACGAGTACGGCAAAGATCACCTTTTATAATTATTCAATATTTTTTTATCATCTATACATATAATAAAATTCTGAGTCGAATCTGTGCATGTAATATTTTTGGGAATATCTTATTGAAATCGTCATTATTATCGATACAGACGCCGAATCTAATGTTTTTAGAATTTTTGTGTGTCTGTCTGTCTGTGTCCGCATCACGAGAAACCACTGGACAGATTTTGATGAAATTTGATATGGTGATAGCTGTTTATCCGGGTCTACATATAGGATAATTTTTACTGCGAGAAAATATCTCACCTATGAGAAATCTATACTAAACGTGAAGACGTAAATAAGATCGAACCCGAGCGGAGCGAGGGTGAGTCGTTAGTTTACTTTATAAAATTCAAGCTTTTGCTATAATTTTTCTCGTTTATTAAGTAGTTAGTAAAAATAAAAAAAATAACAATATCGTTGATAGCGTAATTTACATTTGTAGTGTTTTTCTATTATTAATGTTTAAAAAAAATTAGATGTTACAATCTGAATATAGTAACGAGTTGCAACTGATTTAACAAGTGCATTTCATTAATTCAAGTTCCTATATATATTCCTTCTACATACAAGTAACTAGACCTTACGTAGATGTGAAATAATGCGGATGTAAATCGAAATGTTAATTTTATAAAATTGTAACATACTTCAAGGAAAGAAGTTACTTGATACTAAAATTAAATAAATAGAATTAAAATAATAAGTAGGTACCTATCTATCCCTAAAAGAAAATTTTATACCGACATTAATATTATCTATTATATTTAGCTTGTAATTAGATGAAACCAAATTATAACGAGTAAAAGAAACTAATCAACAAATTTGAAATTACTGATTGAATACAGTGGAGTTAATATATTAATTATTTTATGTAATATGGATTATCTGTGTGAGCGTAATTTTACTTAAGCTTAATGTAAGATTTTTTAAATAGAACATTTTTTTCTGGTTTTTCTTTTAATTATAATATAAGTACTTCAATGCCATTTTTCTTTGCTATACAATAGATTAATATACTTTTGAGACAAAGTCAAAAACATTAGTTTCTCCCGTGACCGTCATTGGTGTAAACTATTAAAAATGTCGGTAGGTTTTAAAAAAAATCATAACAGAATTTATCAAATGTTCAAGTACATTTAAGAAAGTATTAATTTAAGTTTCAAGATATCGAAAATGTGGTACTGAAATGTTAGTATAGTACACATAGTTGCAGCGATGATCTTCTGAGAAGCATGCAAGTGGAGGATGGACGTTAGATACTAAATATGATGAGTTAAAATTAAAAAGATTGCCTGTTAAAATCATGTAAAGAAATAGAATATCAAGAGAAATAGATTAAATTAAATTTACAATAAAACTGAGCTCGACTTTACTTTAGCGGACATAATATATGGACCAATTATATATATATATATATTGAAGGTTCCAAAAACGAAGCTTGAAAGACTAACATTTTTGTTCTTGGTAGTTAGATATTTGTTTTGTCATACTCTAGTACTAGGCTTCCCGAACATGGTCGCTGCTTTACCGATGCGAATGTCAATCTTTGCTTCCAGTGACAGGTTGTTCGTTACGGTTGACCCTTGGTAACAAAATCTGTCACCTACTTCTAGCAGCGTACCATTGAGAGAAATTGCTGGGGCCTTAGAAGTGCCTTGTGCTAGCACAACTGTCTTCTTTGCGTTTATGGACATTGCGAACAGGGAACAGGCCTGTGAGAATTGATTCACCTTATACTACTACTATTTCGGAATTAGCAACGAAATTCACGTTATCGGTATAGAAAAGGCGGTCCATGAAAAGATCCTCGCGGCTTCTTTTCAACCGACTTCAAGGAGGAGGATCTCAATTCGACTGTATGTTTTTTTTTTATGTTTGTTACATCAGAACTCCGTCATTTATTAACCGATTTGGATAATTTTTGTTTTGTTTGAAAGGGTATACTTCCAGATTGGTCCCATTTAAATTTCAAAAAATATTAAATACCACCCCTAAGGGTGGAAAAACAACTAATGATGAATTTAACCTACTTCTAATTGTCATATTGACTTGAAACTTTGCAAGTATTTCTATTTCCGTTGATAGTACAGTGGTTCGGTGTTGTTGACCTGATCTGATGGCAAGGCCAGAAGGTGGATAGGTGGAACTCTTCAACGGCTAATAGTAGATACTTTGAGTTTGGGCTTATTTTGTTTGATTTGACAAGCCTAACACGTTAGAATCCTTACATTGCTACTACTGTCTACACTAAAAAGGGAAAAATAAAAACTTTTTAACAAAAAAATAAAAACCGACTTCAAACAAAAGCACTAAAAAGTAAAAAATAACTGATTGGTAGTTTTCATTTACTATACATACCTAATCAAATATTTTCGAAGTCGGTGTGCTTAGCCTAAGTAATTAAAGCCTACCTATTAAATACATACCTAATCAAATATTTTCGAAATCGGTGCCAGCCCATACAAAGCAAGTTATTTTTTACTTTTTAGTGCTTTTGTTTGAAGTCGGTTTTTATTTTTTTGTTAAAAAGTTTTTGGATATCAGCAGTGAGATGTTAAGCATCCTCCCATCGGTTCGTGTATGTAGATGTATACCCTGTTCATTTTCGCCAAAAGTGGTGCGCAATATGTGAGAAAAATAGTTGTATATATAACCTTACTATAAGAGATCCCGCGCACTAGGCAGCCTGGCTGCGGCAGCAGTTATAGCAGCCATGGCGACGGCCAGTTGGGATCATTCCGTCAAGCAATATGGACGTGGAGGATCTAATTATTAAGTTGTATATATTTTTGTAAGCTTTTTATAAACACCTTTATTTTGATACCCCTCGGTAGTTTTTAATATAAAAAATTTTTTGGAGACATTATGGTGCCAAATGTCGACCATTTTAATTTTTATAAGTTTGATATACAAAGTGTCACTCTCACAATTAAGACGAATTTAACGCCACCTCTCAAGCTTTAGCTTCATGGATTTTAATCCATCAAACCGTTTAGGCTCTAGAGCGTGCTAAAGAAACATACATACATATTACATACACTCAAAAACATAACCCTTCTTCTGGCGCAGTCAGGTAAAAAGAGGTTTATTTTTCATATTATTTAAAACTTACTTACATCTGGCTGCTACAGCCAAGTGCGCGGAGGCTGACGGCTGACATACTGTCGCTTACACTCGCAATCAGGCGCGTTCTGATGCTTAGTGGACGGGCTCCCATACGCCGTCATATGTTCGACTGGCTGCCGCAGCCTGGCTGCCAAGTGCGCGAGAGCTCTAAATAGTTCAGTCAATATAGGAAAAAAACGGCGAAATCTATATAAAATAAAGCTATTTCCGCTATATTACCATTCGATAAAGGTGCATTTTCTAAGCTTAAAACCAAGTTTGAGCCGTCGTCCGAGAGGCGTTGGCGCCACTGTCGCAAGAAAAACGTTTTATTCAATATCTCCAGAACTGTTTATTCTACGTAAAAAACTATGATTTGTTTTCTCTTTTAAATTAAATTTCCTAATTTTTTTTATTTAAAACTTCTTTTTCTAAAATTTATATATCTCGAGAAACGCTCAAATTTTGCTACCTTCGTCGATTTTTAGCGATTATCTTCCGAACCGTTCACTTTAATGGAGTTTTATCTATTATCAAAGTTGTACATTTTTTAATTATTTAAAACTTTTTAAAAGTTTTTACCAGTAAAGCAAGTTTTTAGAAGAGTGAGACACGTTGACCTTACAATATAAAAACAGTAACTTGCGTATAGCATAAAGAAGATATAAGTAATTAACCGAATATAAGATAGCTTGTATGTAAAAATTAGCCAACTCAAATCTTGAACTTAAATTTATTCTAAGTTATCTGTGTTAAATAATTCGACTATTCAAATATAAGAAGTTCTATTTTTAAATAGCAAACACTTTTGTAGCAGAAAAAAAACAAGAAATTGTGTTTTAACTTTTAAATTTATTTTAGAATGTTGTATGTTCTTATGAAAAAAAAATCAGGATTATCTACAGAACTTGGCACCCATTTAGATCTCAATTCTGTTGTCAATGAAGATGAAAACCACGCTTATTCTTAATATTGAACTTGGCTCCCATTTTTAGCCGACTTCAAAAAGGAGGTTCTCAATTCGATTGGTATTTTTTATGTATGTACACCGATTACGCTGAGATTTATGATCCGATTTACGTGATTCTTCTTTAGTTGTATGCGGCATTTGGTCCCATAAAAATTTTACATAATTTGGCCCAGTGGCGGTTTAATCATCATGGAACCTTTTCTTCTGAGAAAGAAATATATTTTGCTATTACTATAATTGCTATTGCTATTATATTTCAAAAGGCACTAGGTGTTAAGCTATTATGTTTTGGAAGGCGCAATGTGCTAATTTTTTTTTTCAAATTTAAAATAATTACTTTTTTTCGATTTTTTCTCTTAGTATGCACAATATCGCAAGTCTCAATATATGATCCAAACTTGACATGTTTATGTTAAATAGTTTTTGAGTTATGAGGGGGTCAAAAGTATCTCCAAATGGTTCGTGTAATATTACACACAGTTCCTTTGCCTTGAATTTGGCTGGACACGCTACCGCGTGTCTTGATTTATAATAATCTTCGTTAAAAGTAATTTGACATCTTATATTAACTTATATTATGGAAAACTAATTATTTATTTTTATCCTCTTTATTATCGTACAGCTCTTTTTCACTATAGGTACTTTTGTAGAGATAGAACATATAACGTGTATAGAACTTTCACTAAAGATTATACAGCTTAATTTACATATTTAAGAATGTTTTTTACTTTTAAATACTTAAAACATCTTAATACATAATAAATTAATATTTTGACAACTACAAATATACATAAACTACATAAAAATATATAATAAAGGATAGGATTAGAAAATAAAAGTACTTAACGTTTTGGTCTCATTTATCTTAATTTGTCTAGATGTTGTTGTTTGTAATTTGAATATCATTTTTGAATCCTACTATTGTACTTTCTTAGATTTACGCGAATATTTGGCATTTTAAATAAAACTATCTTTTCGGATTTTTTTGCGTTATTATTTTGATTTTTAGTTCCCGTCGTTCCGAATGCTTTACAGCAATTATGGTCACGGGAGAGACTGAGGTGTTAGATGTCTCTAAGGTGTTATATAGTTGTTACAGACAGCCTACCCACAATTAACAAAATGAATTCAAAAAAATTGAAAAATGGCACTAAAGTACCTTACAATATTTTATCTTTAATCAAAAATTTGATAAAAAATTATAAATATATCATGACATTATCCGTCGTGGCCAAAATTAGGAAATTATTATTATCATTACTATTATTAAAATTTTAATTGATGGATCCGAGCCAAAGCTACAGCTTGAGCTTTCTATGCTAAACAATCATATGTACAGCGAGTGCGACGATTAGATACTGGAATAAATTTACAGCTCGCTCTTTTAGCTTGAAGCTATTAATAACTAACAAAATAATATTTACAAAAGTATATCTTTAAACTTTATATCATTATTTACTTTTATATCTTTTTTTACCAATCAATAAAATTCAATAGTTTGTGACTTTATTGATGACCTTGTTCTTAGTATTTAATATCTGCGTACTTCCACGATAAAAAAAATATATTATATAAAGCACAGTATGTAAAAATTAAACTATAGTTGATGACACCGAATACTTTTACTGCATTATTATGGCTGAGAGTTATGAAGCAAAGCGTACTTTAATCTATAGGTACATATAATAAAATTGTAAGTCGAATCTGTACATTAAATATTTTTTGGAAAATCTAATTGAAATAGACATTATTATCGATACAGAGTCCGATTCTATAGTTTTTAGAATGTTTGTCTGTCTGTCTGTCTGTTACCGCATCACGAGAAAACCACTGGACAGATTTTGATGAAATTTAGTATGATGATAGCTGTTTATCCGGTTCAACATATAGGATATTTTTTACCGCGGGAAAATATCTCATTTCTCAGAAAAAATACAAAAACTGCCTGGTGGTGTAAGTTACATTGTAAGAAGAGTATTTTTATTTATTTTGACTTTATTTTTCACAATATCAATAAATAATATTCTTGGGCTTTCTATACTTACTAAATTGTTATAGTTAATACATATATTAAAGACAACATTCCATTTCAATGAGCCTACTTCATGCTTATTAAATCAAGTTAAATTTTGAAACAGTATGACTGTGAAATGGAATGATTAATCCGCAAATAATGTCATACTAACGCTTCCCTCGCTTAACTCGGGTGCGTGTGTACTCTGTAGTTGCCTAAAAGTAGCCTATTGTAGCTTTATGTCATAGGCCTTTTGAAGGTCTATGCTTATACCAAACATCCATGAAGGAATAACATGCATACGTGCATGCATACATTTATAATAGTAGTTTATTTATACCAAAATTGTTATGCATTTTGTTTATAAATAGATTTATTAAAGAATAAATTAAGTAACGAATACTTTCTAAATAAGAATACTTGCTTCAGCAGCACAATACAGTTGGTTAATACACTTCTTATGAAAAAATCTACATACACTGGTATATACAGTGTTACTTTGTAAATTAAGAAAATTTCTATCTTTACAATTGTATAACTGCAACGCATCATTTTTCAATTTTACTTCCTCAATTAGTTGGGTAATTTCTGTGGTTACACTCAAACAACATTCCCCTTCTTTTATAACTATATAACATTAAGTTTCCTTGATCAAATCATAACAATGAGTAAGGTGTCTTAAGTATTCAAGCTATGATTCACGGTCACGACGAAGTATAATAATATTTTTGTTTAGAAATAACTTTTTCCTATACAGTTGTGCGAACCTTCTGGAGTATATGGATAGCAGGACACTCTCTAGCTAGGTTCTCTCTCTCGCGCTCATGTCAATTATATTTGTCACTGCTGTGGCCAACCGAGAAGTTATACATAATTTTCCTTTGGGTTTGGAGTAATCTCCGTTCTCTACTTTATATCCACACAGTAAGTGTGCGCTTACGGAAAAAATTACTTATGTTACTCTGTTTAAATACATTCAATAACTCCAACTTCACCGCCCAGTTTTAACCACTTTGGGACAGAATTTAAAAAAAATCTAAAATACATGTTTATTTAATTGTATTTAAGAGCATTAATATGAAGTCTCAAGTAATTTTGATCATAAACAATTTTTTTTCCATATAAACAGCATAACCCTCTTTTACCCTTTTAGGGGATGAATTTCGAAATAAAAAGATATTAGTATTGTTTTATTTTTCATTTCAAAGGTAAATACCACTTTCCATGCATCAATTACAGAATTTCATACAAACTTTCATTTTGATGATGTTCTCCTAGCCGACTCCGGCCACGGTGGCCAATCTCATTGGGACTAATCAACTGCGCAGGAGATATTATAGTGCTCAAGTGTACGCGCAGACACAAATGCACTCTCTATTCCTATCACTCTCATACTCCGGTGGGACGACTGCTCGACACGACCAGTGAGAGTTAAAAATGAATTCGGTAACTGAAGAAATAATTCTAGGCTTCCTAACAAAACAAAAACCCTACAAAAATATTGAGCTGTTTCGGAGATAAATAGCAATATGAGTGCACATGTATTTTTCAAAAAGATATATTATCGAGAAAATTTTGACCAATCGTGTTTCGGTTTCGGTTTAAAGATATTTATTTCCATAATGGAAATATAAATTTAGTTAATGATAGATGTCGATCGTAAAGTTATATACTCGTATATATAGTCAGATTATAGACATTTTTCAGTTAGTACTCATTTAATGTATTTTCAAAGGCAATTCAAGATAAAAGTCAGAAGTATCATTTCCCTAAATATCGAACTGGTAACTTTCACATATTCTGTGATAAATAACGATGCTTAGGTACAAAATTGCCAAAAGGACAGTCTTAATTATAATTATTTCTAAGATAGTGTAAAAGCCTGTTATGTTGTAACACCTTTAAATATAACATTCAACTATATTTTGTTTCAAGTTTTAGATAAGATGTTATAATGTTTTAACAACTGTGTGTCGAGTAAATAAATAAATATTTTGTTTTATGTTTGTCCATCCCCGATCTCGATGTCGCCATATGTTGTTTGTTCTCATCTATCCCAATATTTGAGATCAACGGCCCCTAATACATATATGGTCAGACCACTGCGTAGTTCTCAAACTGTAAAAGTTCTGACGAGTTGTTGTTGATAGTTGATACGATCAATAATCATTACTTTTAGTTTTACTCGGCTGATGTTAAGATCTAAAGCCTTAAGGCTAAAATCAAGACTAACATTGTCCATCTTTTGCTCATTGTTTTACCAAATGGCGAACATGATGTTACTGTTAGTCACCTAAGGTTTAATTAACTAGTCATATTTGACGTTTTTTAAATGTAACGTCAAGAAGTTTAAGAATTTTACTGATAAGAACTAGTGTTTACTTTTAACCGATGGGGTAATTTATGTATCTACTAAGGGAATACATAAAGGCATAATGGCAATATTTCTTATATATCTACCTACGTCATACATCCATTTTTTTATTATTTATGGAAACGCTTGACTTAGGTGATGTGCGCTAGTTAGAATTTGCCGTCTATACTTTTAATAATAATCTCTAATCATAAAAATTATAAAATAAACAAACAAAATATATCTTTCAGTATTTGGATCTTAAGAGTTGAAATATTGAGCGACGTCCAGTTTCATCATGTGTCATAAAAACATTGACATTCTTCAATTGAATGAAGCATTGCTTGCATCACTCAATTAGGGACCAAGATACAAACTTTTACTTTATAAAGACCAGGTGCTTCTAGTGTACTATTATATATACTATAGTATTATATATATATATATATATATATATATATATATATATATATATATATATATATATATGTCGTGTTATCCATATACTACGAACATCATCTTTGGTGGTTACTCATCTTGTGGGCGTTATCAGGGCTCAAATAATAAAGTATTCAGTGCTCAATACACAATTTAATCAGGGAAGTCACAATGTTATAAACTAGAAACGGTAATTCTAATGATTTAGAGCTAGCGGGTTCACAGTCACCGATCATCGACTTCCAACTACAATATCAAATATAACTCTCTATGATCAACCAACGTTACTAAGCCACGTATCTCCAAAGAATGTCGTGATGGCGTCTCGACCCCGCTCGAGACTAAATCTCTGCTCTAAATTCAAAAGCAATAAAAAGTTAATTAAAGAACATAGTGACTTTAAACAATAATAAGGTTTCATAACAGACAAAGGTAACTAAATCCTCCTCCGTCTCGGCCACCCTGCTGTTCACACGCCCTCGTGTGATCTTGAAAGTCTAGCATAAACGTCATCTGTAGACAGAAAAAAAAATTTTTTTTTAGAAAACACAGTTCGGCTAATTCTGACCATATATGACCACAGTGGCCAATCTCACTGAGACTAATAATCGGTGCAGTAGATATTATAGTGAAAAAGTGTACGTACGGTCAGACACCAGTTCACTCCCTATTCTTTTGACTCTAAATTCCGATGTACGAAATATCAAAATGTGTATTGGCTCCTTTTTTAGCCTTATATGTTATCATTTATTATAACGATTCATATCATACTTTACTCATTCTACCTAACCATTCAAGCAATTTTTATTCTTAGGGCAAATTTCTCAAAACATATTTTTTAAACTAACTGAAACCTAAAAACTATACACACGAAGTTATCATTGAGTACAAGTTACAGAAGTGAGTGTCTCATATGTTAATCAAGTTAAGTCGGTGCCACACAAATCAAACGACGCGATGCAACCCAACCGATGCCACACAGACAACTCTCGCCATTCAGGCTACATATGCCACAAGGTTACTTTTGCCACTTAGGCAACTCTCGCCACTCAGGCTACATTTGCTACAAAAACTCGTCAACGCCAAATAGGCACCACATTGTCTAAATACCACCTTCCACCATCATCGCACAGCAATATCAGAATCATACAGCCTCATCGTGCTACTTCGGCTTGTCAATGTTACATAACTTCGTCAATTCAGTCACCCTAGCTTGTGCTACGTAGGTTCATTAATGTTAAGCTGCTAGATATTATTGGAAATAACTAAAATAATTAGAACCGTATATAACGGTACATTCTGGGATCACTTGCCTCACATATCTAAACATAATGGAAACATCTCACCATATAACATTCATATTAGATTAAATAAAACAGTCCACAGATATCCATTTTTTGCACAGCCCAAGCATCTCTGGATACCGTCTTCTTCTAGGGCATCGTATACGTCTGATGTGATCTGGTTTAGCGTAAACTAAACTGGCTAAAGCAAGGCGTCCTCTTTACGCTAAATACATATTTTCAACACTAGAAATGAAGCACCTGAAAATTCATATTATTTAATATTGTGCCACAGTTGTTATTACCATCGGCCCGATCTAATTATGCTTAATCTTCGGACCAAATAAGGACATGTGAAATCGGTATTATAATCAAAGATTTCTATCTTAGCCTGCGTATGAGAATGTCTTCGGAGTGTACACAAACATTAGTTTTTCGCTGTATCACCATTAATACAGTTGACTATTTCTCATATTTCTCTTGATGAACTGCAAAAAAAATGTTATTAGATAAAAACATCACTTTTATACCACCTCGATTATATACCAGAGATCATGTTATTTTCCCAATATAATTCGCAAATATCGTCCGTTTATTTTCCGTCGATAAATAGTTAAATCTGTTACTCAAATCTTTAAACAAAAATATCTACTCATTATTTTTACTTTAGAAATCCTGAAATAAAGAAAATATAAAGCAAACAATTACAATATAAAACATTTTTGACATTCTAAAATTCTTTTCATCATTCGTAATTAAAAAGGAGGTCCTTATAAATTTCATCGAACACAAACATTTCAAAAATAATTCCCGTAATTTATCGATTAAATAAATTAGCTTCATATATCATCCTGAAATAAACAAATTTTCCATTTACTTTTTCCATACATATTGTGTTCAAAAATATTTTTGCGATAATAATATCAACAAAATCAAATCCAGCTAGCAATACATCTTAGACGACATCATGTCATTTCATAAAAATTAAATTGAGACATCTATGATTATTTTAATCTTTTGAGCATCTTGCATACGAGTATGTCATATCATCATGATTCATGATTATCAAAAAGTAAATCTTCTGTAAAACAACCCGCATATGCATCGCCATTTTGTGCGTCCGTTTTAAATAACATTTGACATCGCATTTCGTTTCAGTTTGAGAAAATTTTCGCAACAAAATTTTCAAATGGCCGCTGTCATAGATGTGTATGTATAAGATAGATCTTTGCCCTGTTCTTCGGGTATCATACCACTTCTGATGTCGTGTTATCCATATACTACGAACATCATCTTTGGTGGTTACTCATCTTGTGGGCGTTATCAGGGCTCAAATAATAAAGTATTCAGTGCTCAATACACAATTTAATCAGGGAAGTCACAATGTTATAAACTTGAAACGGTAATTCTAATGATTTAGAGCTAGCGGGTTCACAGTCACCGATCATCGACTTCCAACTACAATATCAAATATAACTTATAAATATATATATATATATATATATATATATATATATATATATATATATATATTATAGTATACTATTGCTCTCACTTCTCGGGCGGCGCCACCTTATAACACCGGGAACTTTTTACACTAAGTCGTCGAAAAAACATCGTCTCTTAATTTGTATGGCAATGGGTATACCCTGGTAAACATAAAAAAAATTGCTTGCAGCACCCCGATTTTGTTTTTCAACGAAAATTAAAAATGTAAACCCATTATTACACAATACCTACTAAAATAGTAGGTACAATTACCCCACCCTATGGATGGATCCTATTTGTATGCAAAGAGAATGGACAGACTATATTCACGCTGTTCTACAGGCTATTTTTGTTTTCTTAAATAGAGAATTATAGATAACTGTGGCGCAAACTATTGAATAATTTTATATTATAAACCAACGTATTAAAATATGTAAAGGATAGCAAAATTCATTTTGCGTTTGATAAATAAATTTTAAGTCAATTTATTTGCTTTTATCTGTGGTAAATAACTCAAAATCCCATCTATAAATACACGGTACAAACTCAATACCTAATAGCGAATTACTCAATGTTCAATAATATTACAGAAATTTAATTTAAAAATGCAAAATGAAATTTAATTTAAAAATGCATTAATTCATTTATCTTTGTACCGTACTTGTAGTATTTTTAAACCGGAATATACAAGGCGGGACACATAGGTATATTTTTACTAAGCTTATCTGATAAATAATTTATATAAAAAACCCCGACTGCATAAAAAGTGAACTAAAAAGTTGAGAACAAGTTGACCAAATTTTTTTTTCAAGATACACAAATTGGCACCTAATATCCGTCATTTTGATTTTTGATGATATCTTCATACCCTTTGACACTTATCAAGGCGAATCTAACGAAGTATGCGTCATCAAAATCGGTTGAGCCGTTTAGTAATTAAGAGGGAACATAAGATCGGACATTCATACATACACAGGTCAAAAACGTAACCCTCCTTTGGTCTTCGCCGCAGTCGGGTAAATACATTTTTTTTTATTTCTAAATAAGCACCATTAGTTTGCACAAACTGAAATTGAAACAAATGTCTCGACCATATCTGAGTATTTTTCTTAATTTTCTATTCATGTTTGTTTTTGCGATATTTCATAATTATTAAGCTTTATAAAAATATTTTAATACACTCATTTTTGATAATAATAAAAATAAAAGAATGTTTCCTTTAAGTAAAGTATGAAATCATTAGTGTTTAAAGTACGCTTTTATCCATGTCTGTTAACTTTTTTCCACTATGTTAGTTAGAGTCGTCTAAACTTTCATCCCCCCATATGGAATTAAATTCGAAAAATGCTTAAAACATGTATTTATTAAATTGTATTGAATAGCATTAATGCCAAGTTTTAAGTGATTTTGAATAAATATTTTTTTGCCCATATAAACTTTATTACCCCTTTTTACCCCTTTAACGAATGAATTTTGAAAGAAATCAAATAAATATATTTCTCATTTTTCATTTTAAAGCTTAATACCACTTTCTGTGTATTTCAAATTAAGAATGACAGAGTTTCATACAATCTTCTGTCCCTATTTTACTCATTTAGGGGATGAATTTCAAAAAATGATATATATTATTTTTATATACTTCTTTTTGTTTTGTAGCTACATACTTTATTTATATCTGTTTTTATTTTATTGTTAGTAAGTTTACTCTGCTATATTTATGTATAAGTGGAAACTTTATTGGCTAAGTGTATTAATTCTGATGTATTTTGCATTTTATGTTTAAATATGCTTGCTGTCTGTATTCCAATTTACAAAATAAATAAATAAATATAAATCTTTCTTAGCGGATGCCTACATGGTATAAGGAATACGTCCTCCAAATTTCACGTTTCTAAAACCAGCGATTTGGGCTGTGCGTTGATTGATCAGTCGGCTAATCAGGACAAAGCATTTTATCAACCGACTTCAAAAAGGAGAAGGTTCTCAATTCGACTGTATTTTTTTTATGTTTGTTACCTCAGAACTCCGTCATTTATGAACCGATTTGGACAATTTTTGTGTTGTTTGAAAGGGTATACTTCCAGTTTGGTCCCATTTAAATTTCAAAAAAAAATACAACCCCTAAGGGTGGAAAAACAGCTAATGATGAATTTAACCTACTTCTAATTGTCATATTAACATTAAATTTGCAAGTGTTTCTATTTCCGTTGATAGTACAGTGGTTCGCTATTATTGACCTGATCTTATGGTAAGGCCAGAAGGTAGATAGGTGGAACTTTTCAACGGCTAATAGTAGATACTTTGAGTTTGGGCTTATTTTGTTTGATTTGACAAGCCTAACACGTTAGAATTCTTACTTCGCTACTACTGTGTACACTAAAAAGGGAAAAATAAAAACTTTTTAACAAAAAAATAAAAACCGACTTCAAACAAATGCACTAAAAAGTAAAAAATAACTAAATGGTAGTTTTCATTTACATACCTAATCAAATATTTTCGAAGTCGGTGTGCTTTGGCTAAGTAATTAAAGCCTACCTATTAAATATATACCTAATCAAATATTTTCGAAATCGGTGCCAGCCCATACAAAGCAAAGCACACCGACTTCGAAAATATTTGATAAGGTATGTATAGTAAATGAAAACTACCAATCAGTTATTTTTTACTTTTTAGTGCATTTGTTTGAAGTCGGTTTTTATTTTTTTGTTAAAAAGTTTTTATGTATATATAGATTTATGGATAAGAGCATAGTTAAATAAACACTATCACAAGTTGAAGTAGGAGCTTTCTATGATAGAGAAGAGAGATATGGGGAACAAAGTGAGGGATTGCGGTTACGGGATTCTGGTTTGGATGTACTCCGCGAGTCAGTGAACCACATTGAGGTTACAAAGGTTGATTTCAATTATGCCTACGAAACAAAGGAGACAATCCGTCACTAAAATAACTCAGTACGATAGATGTGATGGGCGTTAAAATGACCAAATACCGGGAGAGAATGAGTCACTCAGGGATAAGAGAAGAGAAGGAACCACAAGGTTTTAATATTATTCTAAATTCAGGACAATTCTTATGAGTTACAAAATGTTTTGATGAACAATACATGTGAAGTTTTCTTTTAACATTTCCCACGCATCCCCAGTGTATAATTGGGAGCAACTGTAACACCAGGCTTAGGCTACACAACCTGTATTCTTAGGTGACCATTTACTATTTACCTATGTAAATTATAAGTCTCAAAAGTAAATAATAATAATAAATAAATATGTTAAGACATTAACACACAGCACCATCCAGTTCCATGGTAAGCTACGAGACTTGAGTTATGGATACCAGATAGTTGATATACTATACATATATAACTTTAAATACATACATATTAAAAATAATAAACAACCATGACTGGAGTACCAACATTCGTGCTTATCACACAAATGAATGCCCCAAGCGGGACTCGAATCCGCGATCGCTGGCGTGGTAAGTAGGGTCACTACAAACTAAGCCAAACGTGTCGTCAAATGATGAATGATTTCAGTAACCTTTTGAAGGAAGAACTTTTCCGAAGAAAGTAAGAACAACCGATTGTGTTGGAACCCGTGTAACAAGATCAACACTCTTTCGATTTAATCTTCAGGCCTTTAGCGCCTGGCTGCGGCCAGAGAGGAATTATAATGAAGACACAAATTCTTTCATTCCATTCAACTTGAACTCTATAAATAAACTAAACTCATTCTTGTCACATTAGAAGTAGGGATGATTGCTGTTTATTTCGACCATAGCTAAGATGGGGTTGGCTACGAATTTGTTTTCTGTTAATGCCGACGAAAACTGGATTTTGATCTTATTGTGACCTACATTTTTAACGCAATCATTAACTATATTTAGATTTTTATTACGATAAAGACATTGGCCGAATTTATTTGCTCGGATAGTCGTTCCTGCCACTGGGTCAGGAGCTTCTCGTGATTCATAGACAATGATGGAATCCGGGTCATCTTCTGAAAAGAATTTAGGACCTACTAAGTAAGGATGGGTATAGATATGCTGGATTGAAGGAGTAACTGTAAATGGGTCAATAATGTTTTTTTCAAGAAATTGGAGTAACTAGGTTGTAGGACCTTCCTCTTGATATCTACCAGAACAGATTGTGGGAGTAAAAGAGAACCTCCTAGGTCCCATATGCAATTCTTACGTCTTGTCCTTATACCTTACCATTGCTTTGCTCAGGTGTGTCACGGGTGATTATATATATTAGTAGCTTATATATATTAGTACTCCAGTTCACACTTTATCTCTCCAAATTCGTCGAGCCGTTTCATCGCGAAGGAGTAACAAACTTTCATATTTATAATGCTCTCTCTTTTCTTCGACTTCTTTTAAGTGCAATCTCACACTGTCTATTTTGGCGTCGTCGTGCGTTTATATAGCCGCTTTTACTAGGATATTTCTTGCGCAAACAACCGTTCTAGTAGAGCATCTGCCTCTTCTACCTTGGAAGTGATAAAGAAAGAGATGATTTAAAGATGAAGAAAGTACCTACGATGGTACAAAACTTAGTTTTATGATGCTATGCACTTTTAATTGTAGTTTATCTAAGGTCAAATAACTAAGAACAAGTTAAGGTATTTTATTATCTGTCACGTATCCGTGCAAAACCTTTTATATTGTGTTGCTGTCTTGTAGTTGTAAACTAAGAATTAGCAAGCAATAAAAAAAAGTCTGAGAGATATTGCTTTATTTATTAGTATTATAGCCACAAAAGGTTAAACCTTTAGATGCTTGAGCTAGAACACGTATAAAATTATATCTTAGTAGTCACAATCACAGGAAGGTATATCATTATTAAAAGAAGTCAAACTCAACTCTACAAGAAGACTTAGTAACTAGAATAGATAACTATAATATCACTGATAATATTCTGAATATCAATAAATACTACGTATAAATTCAAGCGTGACATTTCCTAAAGTCTACGTTACATCGATATTTTTTTAAATTAAACTATCATGTATGCATGTACTTAGGCTAAGTCATCTAGGCGATTCTACCATAAGCAATTCTTATACATTGTTTTAAATTTCTAATTTATTATCCACTTGATTTACGGTCTATATTAAAACTATAAAGCTACGGCTAAAAATTAAGCGACATCAATACGAATAAAGCTATACACCTAACACGAATATCACAATATCGCTACTTAGTACACGAAGATGAAGATGAGGCAACACTGACTACAGATTTATGCACGAATTGATCTTATGTAACGCTCGCGTATCCTCGCACACGTATGGCTGCATCATAATATTCCGGTGCCTCCTATGAAGTAACATCTTATGGCATAAAATATTAATAATATAGATGGCACCTATAATAAAACGACTGACATGATTTTTTTTTATCTATACGCATTCAATATTATTGAGTCGATGTATTAAGAAAAAACTATAACTAGGTGTAACGACTATAGGGAAAGGTATTTCAAACGATTTGTTCACATAACATTAGTGATAATAATTAGAATTACAATTATAATCGTGAGAAACTGAAAAACTACAATAATAGGGTAATAGATATTGCACAACGTTTACTCCCTAATTAATTATTACCAGATATCAATAAGATAAATAGGTAATTATATAATATATTAAATATAATAAATTGTTAATATACGCAAGAATATGTGAAATCTAGTCTAAGGCATATATAAATATTAAATATAATTATATTTAAGATGAATTTTATTTATTCGATGATATATTTTCAAATATGAAATAAAATTATATAGATAACTTCTAATATTATTCTCCTCAGTTTTTTTTATTCATAATTTTAATATAAATAATCACTTACTAAAAGAATTCAGAGCTTACTACTTGTTCTTATTGTATTTATTAAGCAATGAATAAATAGATTAAATAAAACTTGATTCTATCAATGAAATAGATAAAATTAAATAGACGTTAGTGAAATCATAAAAATAGCAATTCGCCTTATATAGCCAATTTATTTATTGTTAGTATTGAGCCAATCTAACGTATTGATTTTTGCTTGTGAAACATGCCCGATGTACTCCTATGTCAAAACATTACTTAAAAATGTTGGTATCTTTAACTTTTTTTACGAGAATAAATAAAATGCATCTTAATTTATAAAATAATAATCATATTATAATAACTTACGAAGTAGAAGTGATACATCACAGTTAATAAACTTTAAAGAGTCAACAAAGTTCAGTATAGTCTCCATTACAACCGAAGATTACTAGAAGTTTCTAGAGAATTCTTATAATAAAGAGCCTAGTCACATACAGTAGTAGACTACGAAGTACTAGGTAAGTATATACTTTTTGTTAGAATATTTTCGAAATACATAATACGAAGCTTACGAGTATTGATTATAATTATGTCATTATTAGAGACCGGATCATATGCATTTGGATATTAAACCTATTTTAATGGATATTGCACATTTTGCCAAAAATCTTATGATTTATATGATGCTCTTTTTCATTATGTTGATTATCTTTAGTTTATGTTAGTTGGAAACAAAATATATAATGCTTACCTCAACCGATATGGAATGGGATCAACTGAGAGAAATACTTTGATTCACTGAAGACAATTTTTTATTCGTCAATTTTCAGTAATTGTTATGGATATTTTGGAATTTTAGAAGCTAATATTATAAAGAGATAATATTTCTTTGTGTGTAATCGATGAACTCTGAAATTACTAAATCGATTTTAACAATTCCCTGAGTGTTTGTGTTTTAAAAAAAAATTTTGACTTAGTAATGTTTAGATTTGAAATACAAAATATTGATCCTTATAAAAATGAATATCTTTATCATCACAAGTATATACTAATAAACTTAATTTGGTTATATTGTTAACTGCTAAGAAGATATGTAATAAGAATTGAAAATAAATCGCGACATGCGCGCAGTTATTGCGGTGTCTAGTACATATGGCATATAATGCGATCTCTAATATTTATATTAGACGTTCATTATTAGGGCAGAAGTGGATGGTCGAGATCTCTCTGAGTGTGAGGCTGAGTGGACACGTTAGCTTCTCCATTCGCCAACAACGCATCCCTTGCACTCGCTTCACAAACATCTTCCACCTGAAATTAAATCAAGCTTTTTGTACAAATTGGGTATTTCTTTAACGAACTTTTACACTTATAGTATAAATAAAATAAAATTTTGAAATTAAAGCTGGTTTGGTATTTCTTAATCAAGACAATTATTATGAAGTCAATGTTATACGACCAGGTACATATCTCCTTACATTAAAATGAAATGAATATTACTATTTTATAAATACCAAATATTTAATACGTACAACTAGTTGATACCAATATACCTTCAAAACAAATAATTCAAATAATAAAACTAGAAACATTATTTTTAATTCACCGACTCCATCGCATTAGCACGGTAACGTTATACAATATATATGTATTTTAACATTACCGTGACATTAGAATTGAAGTTGAAGACACGTTTATATATAGTTTTCTAATAGTGTACACATTTAGATATTTTCATAATTCTAGTAATAGACGTAACAGACTTAAAATCTCGAGTCAAATGTAATATTTCGAAGAACACTTGAGATGTAAAATTTAATTATTTTATTTAATTATAAAAAATCTTTTAAAATATTTCATGACATTTTATTTAAAAAAATATCAGTCAATTCTACCATCTTATAAGGAAATCATATAGGAAGAATAAACCTACATGGTAATTCATATAATATTATATATTGTCATCATTGCCGTCCCCGTGCAGCGCAGACTCACGACCACGATCCGGACTGCCTATCCGGATAGGGCGACAGAGGCAAGTCGGCCTGTCCGGGTAGACTGTCCGGATCATATCGAATATGGATATTGCTATATCGCTTCTTCTCACATCACTAAAACTCCAAAATCAAACTAAATACCTATATTAAAAACATAAACATATAAGGAAATTAGACAAACTGCCGTTTTGCTAAAGAGCGCGTGATAATATTAATTATGCTGCCAATTCCATTTTGCAAGTCACATGTTGTAATAGTCGAGTATTTTATTACACTTACACTGACCGATCAAAATATATGAAGAATAACATAAATATTTTATTAGTAGTTTTTAGATTTCATGCCAGTGGATTTTTTATATAAATTTAACTAAATAGATAGTTTAATCGTTTGGATGAATGGTTCACAAACAGAAATACATACATAATAAATACATTATACAATACATATACATGTTTATATATTTTTATATACATAATATATACGTCGTAGCCGTAGGCCACAGTAGATACAAAACTTAAAAAAACCGACTTCCAAGCACTAAATTGTATAAAATAACTAAACAAGTTTTTTAGATATACCTATACCTAATCAGATATTTTCGAAGTCGGTGCCAGACGCCAGCCGATGCAAAGCAAATCTTATTTCAATACGTATTTCAATACGTAAAATACATATTTACCTATTTAGATATTCATATCTTAAAATATTTTCAGCTGGCACGACTTCGAAAATATCTGATTAAGTATATATTCTAAATAAAAACCCTCGTTTAGTTATTTTTTACATTTTAGTGCCTGAAAGTCGGTTTTTTTTTAAGTTTTTATTTTGCCATTTTAGGTGTAGATGTAATAAGTAGGTAATTTGTAAGAAGAACGTTTTTTAATAACATATTCGATTAAACAATTTATTAAAAAATATATTTATTGTAGATTTTTTTAAAAACCGCTTAACCGATTTCGATAAAAATTATACGGGACCACCTGGGAAGTATACCCTTTGAAACAAAATAAAAATTTTCCAAATCGGTTCAGACGTCTTCCAGTAATCGGTGAACATACATAAAAAAAAAGATTCCGACGAATTGAGAACCTCCTCCTTTTTGGAAGTCGGTATTAACCGATACATTAATTTATTAAAATTAAGGTTTAATATAACTTTTTTATAAAAATTAAAATTCAATAAATCAAATTAACTTCAATAATATGGAAACTGCTTAAGATAATTGCCGACTTGACCTCTATGGAGTATGGCCAATATACACAAACAAATTTATATAACGTGTACATATTATATCTCGAGTTCGTAACTTCTACTAATGGGTAAATAGGCAAGATACCAGTTCGAAAATAATAGAATACAGTTAGCCAAAACAGAAGCGTCAGATTCAGCGTATTAGATTCATCCAATCTAAACCGCATTTAGGTCGGGGTTAAGTGTAATAATATTTATACGATATTTACTGTGTTAAGGGCATTATTAAATAACAACGTGTTGATGTTTATATTGATGATATTTACAGTAAAGGTAATAATAACAATTAATTAAATAATATAATTATTCTTAATTAACCATTTAAAATGGACGATGAGGATTCATAGTTACGAGTACCTGCGATAGCGGTCGCAGATTCGATTTGCAGGTATGAAAATGAAAATGTTCATAATGTGTGTATAATTTTTTCTCGATGGATGGATAACATGTTTTGTAGGTACGTTATTATAGTTTAATTCAACAAGTTTATTTATTTTTTATAATAATTATATTATGCTTGTGTGTACTAACGATGCTGTCGGGAACTGCCGCGCCGGCTTCACGCTTCCCTTGTAAATAATACGTCATAAGCTGGCCCTTGCCTTTAACCGCCACGAGGCCGCGTTGCTCGAAGTAGTAACCAAAATTTTGCAGAATTTGGCAAGTCTCTTCGGTAACCTGTCACAAATAAACACATTTCAAATAAATAAACTTCTCCTTTTAACATTCATTTGTTTACATGCATGAAATTATTATTATTTAATTTAGTAAAAATAAAATAAAATATAATTAAAAATGAAGTTTTAATTAAATGATAAAGATATCGACACTAATACATATAACATGTACAATATACATTTACAGCGGACCTGGATTCAGGTAGCGTGATGGGTTCTTTAATGGGTCATAAAAGGACTAAATTATTTTCAAGTATCTATCTAGATCTAGAAGAAGTAATCTATTTACCTGTATACACCCAGCTTTGCCGGTGCTCTCCATACGAGAAGCTACGTTGACAGTATTACCCCATATATCATAATGGGGTTTCCTCGCACCGATGACACCAGCGGTGATGGGCCCGTGGTTAACTCCCATGCGTAGCACAAAGTGGTTAAAGGACTGTTCGTTAATGGCCGCCAAGACTCGCTGCAGTTCCAGTGCGAACTCCACCAAACAAGCCAAGTGAGCCCATCGTACTAATACACCATCGGATGGCTGATAACAAATTAAACTCTTTATAAAAATATATTAGGATTACGGCAAATAGTGCTCCATACAAATGAGTTAAGGGCTGGCAGCTGAGTGCTGCGGTAAAAATGTTGTTGTCAAGTTGGTGGTATCAATTATAATTAGGTAGCTTATTCTAATGCTAAGGGAAAAAACTACTGATTTGCTTTATCATACCTATAAGTAGTTTATTATACTTATCTAATAATAAATTACTTACTTGCTCAGTACTACAATTGTTTTCCATAATATGTATTATAATGTACAATTATATCTTAAATTAATTCTTACTGCCATTTGCATACCGTCTAATTTGATTTCCTTACATTTGATAGACGTTTTATTTAGATATCGTTCAAAAAGTCGACACCGTTATATAATTACATTATATAGCAACAAATAGATGGTATAATAAGCAATACTTAGCTAATTTTGTTAAACGGTCTTAATTTTAAATTTAATCCGTAGATTATTTGTGAAAATAAGCCGTTGCATCTATCATTAGTGTTCAGTTTAATTAAAATAAATAATTACGCGTTCAAGGTAAAGTTAATTGTTTTCATACTCAAGTAAGATTTGACTTACGTAACTGTTATTAATAAATATTTTATTTAATAAGAAGACTACGTTCAGTTGGCAAAGCAAACAATAATAATAATTTGACAACGAGCTAAATTGAGTGCATTCTAAAATTGCTCCATATTGAATTTCAAACGTAATGTTTGTAATGAACACCATAAAAATATTTAATCAATAAAGTAATTTGTGTATTATTATAATATAAGCAATAACTAGTTTTCACATTACTATATATCACGCTTTAAATTACTGTTAAGAAATTAAAAAAGTAAATTTTCCATTCACCTGCATCTGTCGTGTTGGATTTAGGCCTGACGCAGCCATGTAGGTAGAGCTTATTGTTTTAATCTTTATTATGTCCTTGCTATATTTAGCATCCTCAAGCAGCTGTAAAAATAAATACTAATAATAATAAAAATAGATAAAATAATAATGTTATTAAATTTAATAATATAAAAAGCATCGAGGCATCATAAACTATTGAAAGAGGAAAATTTTCTAATTTTGCTTAATAGAAGTGTACCTGCTATATTTATCAGTATCGCAAAAATATTTGTATCGTTGCTATTTTCAGCTACAACTATCGAATAAGAGCAGATACTTACAAGATCGAAGTCCGATATAACTTCGTTGAGAAATCGTAAACATTCTAGGCCTTGGTTATTAACCGTTTCTTCCGAGTAAAACTCTGCAACAGGTTAAAACACCGGAATTAGAAAAGACCGGTGGTCTGTTTATCGATTACAGTGGGTGCGAACAACTTTACAATTTTCCGGCTCGTGTAGTCTTAATCAGTGAGAGTACGTATAAGAGTGGCAGGTGGCATTCAAATTAAGCACGTTGTAATAATAATATATTCAAATACTTAAAATGAACAAATGAAAACTAGCTCGGAAATATAAAATATTTCTAAGGTTAATTAATTTCTATGAGACTACCAGCAAGTCCATCTGCATAGATTTAAATAAAAAAAGAGAAGTTATTTTATCTGTTTGTAAAATATGAATTTCACTTATTATCTTGTCATTAAAACTAAGTATGTATTAAATTTCATTTATATAATAACTTAACGCTTACGCTGTAAAACATAAACGTAAAATGGTGACACAAATTTTGAAAGAGCACTCATGAGTTTTATGCCGGTTATTTTGAACATAAATCACATTCTGAGATTCCTCATGAACCGACAAGACTGTCACTAAACATAAAATAGATTTTCCTACTCTTCCGCTCGTTTAGTTTGTTTATCGACGATTGCTCCGCTCAGAAACTATAAACCTTCCTCAATAAAAGGGCTATTAAATACAAATCAAATTTTCCAAATCGGACCGGAATTTCCGGATCTCCGGATTTCCGGATCGCGCGATCAAAAAAAACACTACTACTATCTATACATATAATATAATTCTAAGTCAAATCTTTATATTAAATATTTTTTGGAAATTGTTGAAATAGTAATTTTCCATTATTTCATAAAGATACCATTTTTTTCATTTTTTCCTGAAATATACATTGGTGTAATCGGTTTATAAAAATTTGGTCAATACAGCGCACTTCTTTAATGATAATTGAAAAAAATGTAGTTTACAAAGTAAAAATTATCAATTTCTCCAATTTTTAAAATTTTTAAAGGTGTTTTTACAAGATTACCATACAAAGTTTTTATATTTTCAAAAAGTAAAGTTCAAGACGAAAAGAATGAAAAATGAACGATTTTTTTTAAATGTAAACGCCCACGTAACGTCTCGAGATCATAAAACATACTTTTCTCGGAAATAGCTAAACATTTCAATTCCATTCTTTTTTTAATTTATTATACGTATTTTGAAATTTACATTCCCTTAGTTTCATGGAAATCAAAAGATTATTCTAGAAATAAAAAATAAAAAACCAAGAAACAGTTAAAAACCGAGTTTTTTGCAAATATCTCGAAAACTTTGAGTTATTGTAAAAAGTGTTATTCATAAAAGGAATATGAAGTATAATAAAATAATAGTATATATACATATATCCGTACTAAGGTTGCCCTTCAACCATTTGCTTAGCGGATGAAAAGTATTTTGTATTAAACATAGACAAATATATCGCAGATGGGTTGCAATTTAAATATGGTCAAGGCTACCCTTAATTTACCTACTTAACAAATAAATCTGATAGATTTTATCTGAGAAAGTAAAGGGCACACGGAAACGTAGATTGACATATTTGCAAAAAATCTTCTATGAATCATGTTTGCCAGTTTTTAATTTTTGAAAATTCGATACAATAAGAAAAATAAAGATGCGCGACAGAGAGAATCGTGCGTTAGATTTGATGTGAGAGAGGAAGCAGGCGAATTAGACAAAAATAAAAATATTACTTTTAGTAAACGTGTCTCAACAAAATTTCTTTAGGCTATCCGATATATTATATGTTATAATATTAAATGACAAATCTTGTATATATATATATATATATATATATATATATATATATATATATATATATATATAAATATATTTATTTCGTGTATTTCGGAAACGGCTCTAACGATTTGGATCAAATTTTGTATTTAGATAAAGCTTTGCTTTTTAAGTTTTTTCATATACATAGGTATATTTTCTGAGAATCCGCTATTTTTATGTCCTTTCAGAAAAATGCCGGTCTCCCAGGTTCTTATATATCATTATATCTAACACGAAATACTTTATGAGCTAATCTCTAATCTTATTCCCTCCTCGTTTAAGCAAACCTGTGAAATTGGGCATAGACGCAAACAAAACGCCAACTTCTGCGTAGCTCTGGCTGTAGAGGTCTCTGTGGTGGTGCTTCGCGCCCATGAAGTGCCTGGCGACGTGCGGCGGCAGCACGTTGTGCACCAGCGCCTGGTTGCGGCGGCGCAGGTCGCCCGCCTGCTCCGCCTGCGCGCGCATGCGCTCGCCGCGCGAGTGCCGCGCACGCTCCAACGCCTCGCTCTACCGTGGAAAAGACGTGCTTTTATAAATTAACTAGCAATTCACCCTCGCTAGGTATATTTTTTTGAGCGGAATCCTAATTTTGTCTTTACTTAAAAATACTATGGTAAACTTTTACTTATAAATATCGTATATAATTCCATATGTATTTAGTAGAAAGCTGTTATTTTGACATTACAAAAGACACCGCTCGCTCCGCTCGCGTTCAGATGACCAAAAGCCAAATTCTTAGGTTTTACATATTATTATTTGTAGTATACTCTTACATTGCAGTTTTTGTATTTTTTCTCAGAAATGAGATTTATTCCCACGGTAAAAATTATCCTATACATAAGTTGACCCGGATAACCAGCTATCACCATACCAAGTTTCACCAAAATCCCTCCAGTGGTTTTTCTGCGATGCGGTAACAGACAGACAGACAAAAATTCTAAAAACTATATATTCGGCCTCTGAATCAATAATAATGTTTATATCAATAAGATTTTCCAAAAAATATTTAATGTACAGATTCGGCTTAGTTAGAATTCTATTATATGTATAGATAACATCTATCAGTTCGGACCAAAATTTTGTGGCTCATAGATAGCACTGCAAACTTTCTGTCTAAACAAAACTTTGTATGTAGTCGTGAGTTTGGGTCCTGTTAAGTGGTTAACAGGATTTTACGATCTTTAACGCTGCAGGTTCACATTCATTTATGCCATTTGTGTACCTACAAGGATACCAACGTTACAGTAAATAATTATTTTTTGTAATTTCTACTGCATTTCGGTTTAAGGCATAAAAACATAGTTTTTCAAGCATAAAAACTCTTAGGATAAATAGAATCTCTAGGAATATCCATTATTTCTATTTTATATTCCTTGAAATATCCGGAATACCATAGTCTGGACAAGATTAGTTAATTTCTAAAGGATATCATGACTTTAATAATTATATTATTAAAGCAATAAAATCAAATAATCGCAATTATTAGAAGTCGTATCCAAGGATGTTTCGCAGATTCACATTCCTCGTTGCGTTATCACTGCTTTTAGACATAATACATACCTATCCTATAGTATATAAATATTATGGCACATCATAACATTTAGTTATTTAGTACTGCTAGACAAACGAATCAAGGGTTAAGTTAAACTTTAAAATAAATATGAGAAAATCTTAATAATCAAGTCATTTCAAACTAGTATTCTATACTATATATTCAATATTCATAAAAAAATATTCGTACACCTTTATATCAAGTCAGTATAGTTTCTGAATGTCAATTTCTTTTGTGGACAATAATATATTTCATAAAATATCGCAAAATTTATGTAGATAAACTACGTAAAAAAGTCTTAGAATGCAACTTGCATTTTAGGAACTTACACTTTGAACGTTGGCCATAAAATAACTAAAAACTAATACCTTTAAGGTTGTATTGTAACTTTCTCACAGTTACACTTTAGGAGTAAATAATTATTATATCTGTGATTTTTTTAAACTTATAAAAAAATAAGTATGGAAACTTGTTCTTTTGTAAATAATTCTGAACTCAGCATGCCGACAGTAATTTATTTCGCCGATGGTTTTCGACTACGCGGTAAACAACTCTATAAATACCCGCCAACGCTACATCGCGTACAATTCTTCATACTCACATATCTGTTGTATATGAGAAGTGCGATAGCGATGATGCACAGCATTAGGATGTGCCGGCCTGTGTGGACCTGGGCTCTGAAAATGATTTAGAAATGGTTTGACTCCTTACTTTTAACAGATGAGAAGGTATATGTAGAACTTTACTACTCTAAAATACATAAATTACAAAACAATAACAAAGAAAACTTTACATTTTGGTAAAATAAAAAAACAAGGTACCTAAACACATTTTAATTACGTCATATGAATAACATTATTATTTTGTTTATATTTAAAACGGAAAAATTACTGTAATTTTTTAGTAATTTTTTGAAGTATTTTTTTTCTGTGAATGTGAGATAAACCTTAAGGTATAATTTAATTGTTGAAAAAGAAATTTGAAAATTGTTTACATTTGGCTAAGATTTATCCCAATTTAATACCTGCACCTTTTCGTAGTCGGTTATAAAACAAGAAAGGAAGCGCATGCAAGCTAACTAATCTTACACAACTAAAAAAAACGTCTCATCGCAAGTGATATAACACCTCCAAAGATACCTTATGAAATATTTGGTGATCATATTTCACCGTAATTTAAGATAACAATTATTGAATAGCAGCGGATGGAGTAGTATGCATTATGCATTATTCATTAATTAAACCAATAATGCTATATACTAATATTATAAAGAGTTAAATTTTGTAAGTTTTTATGTAGAATCTCAAAAATTAGATTTTCAAATTTTTTTCACTATTAGGAAGCTAAATTCCACAATATACCGCGAGGGAAAACTGTTAGTTTAGTATATATTACATTTTATTAACATTGAAAATAAAAAGAACTTTTCTTTTAATGCAATATACTGAACATAATATAGATTAGGTATATGATAAAAAATTACATTTGAAAACGGACAATATAATAAGTATAAATATTTGTATATGTGTCCAATACTAATGTAACCTGAATATATCTCAACATTTAATATTGCCATCAAACAAGTAGGTAAATAAAATTATTTCATAACATAATAATAATATTACGTAAGGTCGTATGTAAGAAAGCATGTGAAGTAATATTGATTTATGAAATTAGCCACAGCCTGCGGCTTCATACGCGTTAATATTTCTTTTTAGTCTGTAGCCACTAAACGTGACCCCTGATTTGGATAGGGGCATTTAAGACTTTAAGTGATGTAAGTTTTGAATATACTTCTGCAGGGCCGAATTAACCATGTCGGGGGCTCCTGTCCCCTAGACAATGCAATTCTCGGGGCCCCTTCACCCTTTTGTTTTAATATTAGAAAATGCATTTGTGTATACCACCTGTAGAAATTAATAATACTGGCTAGAAAAGCCAGTTCTAACCACTAAAACCCAACAAAACCTGCCCCGTCTTAATGGGGCGTCGCAGGATCGCTTACGCACTCAACTACGACACACCGCCTACCGAAGTAGGCCACCTCTCTATGCGTTTCTTGGCTTCGCGCCCGGCTGTATTGCCAGGGTCCCTTCACCCTTTCCTAACATATTGAAATACATTTTATCTATCCACAATGCAATGATACGTTATTAGGTAGATTTCACTGAAATCTTACTGTTGTATTTGTCCTCATGGTGGCATTTACACCTATTTTTTAATTTTTCAAATTAAATTTTTACTCGATGAAACATTTAAACATTTTTTTCTCGACGTGCTAGGGGCTACCCTAGCCGAGGCGGGGACCCTAGGCAGTTGCCTACATTGCCTTATGGATACTCCGGCCCTGTAACTTCCGTTAGCTTCCGTTCATCCATAACTTAATAAAGCGCAATTAAACAAATTAACAAATTTTCTAAAAAAAATACAACAGCTTCTACCTTTTTTATAATTTATATTCAATTGTTAAAAATGTGAATTATTTATCCCTAGATCTACTTAATAGTCATTAATATCGAAATTAATGTCGGACCTAACTTACGGTTTCAATAAAGGACGCTCAGTTGGAGTATCGATTTCGGCAAAAAGCTGCCGAACGAAACCTATGTCCGAAACTAAAACTACGTTCATGAGCTCTTAAACGACCTTTGAAAGCGGTTGATGTTCTAGAGATTATTTTTTTTGGTTGTAAGAACTATATTCTGTCATTCTACTTAATAGAACCCATGAAGGTACGAAAACAGGAGAATGATTAATGTTGAAAAATGTATCCCAGAAACAAATGAGACGCTACCATCAATACGATGTATTTATAAATTACTAGCGACTCACCCTCGCTTCGCTCGGGTTGTTGCTATGTACTCGTATTTATATAATATTGTTCATACAAAAAAACTAAAATCGCGATTAAAAGTGGGGAGTGGGGGAAGGAGGGTGAAAAATACTTTACGACCTATTCTCATACCTACCAAGCACACAAAAAAAATTAAAATCGGTCGAGCCGTTTCGGAGCACACAGTGACATGAGATTTTTATATATTAGATTGTCTATTTTTTTCTATACATAATAAGCCATAAATAACTTCGCAGATACTGTTTACTGAAAATGTTCTACAGATTTATGGATTAACTGATTTATAGGTGATAGGCGGCTAATATTATGAGGATAGTCCCTAACATGTATTTACTGTGAAATAAAACTTGTATGTTATATATCTTACAAGACATTATAGAGCGCTTCATCGTAGTCAGAAGTGGCATTGTACGGCAGACGGAACGGATCGCGGTCGAGTGTGGGGCGCGAGGTGAGCAGCGCGGGGTGCAGCGCGGCGGGAAGCGCGTGCGCCGCCGCCAGCGCCGCCAGCAGCGCCGCGCGCGCGCCTCCGCCCAGCGGCGACACCCACAGCGCACCGCAAGCTGCTCCCGCGCCCACCTGCACGGCAATTACCCACCACACATTTATAGGACTAATATTTATTTATTGGTAACCAATGATCCAATTCTAGATTTCCCTGAATTTAGCTTGACATATATGTTATTATGTACATAAGAAGGTAAGTTACATAAAAAAGTAAAACTAAATTAAATTATAAGAAAAGAAACAGAAAACATAATTTTAAAAATGTTACCTATAGAAATAAACTTAAAGTCTCTGTAGTAAAGTAAAAGAACAGCTTTTTACTAAATGCATTTATTCGTATATACTCGTACGGTACTTATGCAACCATTAAGTTAGAAATAATCGAACAACAAAAAAATAAAATAGTGTGCCAATACATTTAATGTGTGCAATTTTATCTAACACAAAAGATTCCTTTTTCAGATTTCACTGCTTCTTCGTAAATTCGATTTTACGAAGAAGCAGAAAAATACAACTTAATCTTTTTGGAAATTTTAACAAGAATTATTTATACAAAAAATAAATTATGCAATCTACAAATCGACAATATAAATATACAAAATGTAAAAAAAATCTAAAGTCAAAGGCTTTTATAAATGTTGAAATCTGAAATTATAATTTTAAGCGAAATCGTAGCATAATATTATGTGTATTTTCTCGAAAATATGTATATTTGTTTTCATTGCATTTATCATTAAAATATAAGCGCGTATACGTATACGCATATTTTCATTACACTTAAGCATATTTTATTATTTCTTGCTCACCTACTATAGTCATGATACGGTAATTTTTATCTAAAAAAGATTTATATTAACTAATTTTAAACAACCTTTAGTTAGGAACTTGTTTGCTATTAATAAAAAATAGTTTTGATTTTTCGTGTTGTAAAAATAATATATTTATTTTTTTAATCCTTTGTCTTCGACTGGCATAATTTAATCACGATTATATGCCAGATGTCAAGGTTTCAGCCTATTAATATGCCACACATAGTCCTAGCTAATAATTATGTTACGAGTAGATACGGAATGCTTAGACATGATAGTTATTTTATTTTTATAACAGTTTTATTAAATAAAATTTTTAACTATTTTTATTGTTTATTTATTTTGCTTTGAATCACCTCATTTTTCTTAATTTACCAGTTTCTATGAATTAAAATGATTAATATCTATCGTTTGTGATAGATTAGTTAGAACCGTATTGAAAGAAAAAAATATATATAAAAGCTCGCATAAATGCAAAACTCTTTCTAGAATACTATTACAGCTTAACGAGATAACATTTTAAAGCCTTTAAGAAAGTTGTTTCAAAGATTATAATCAAACTTACATGATAATAATATGAAGGATGAATACAACGGCGGGCTCCACTGTGCGCTGGTGCATCGTCTCTTAAGCCATCCTTTGCCAGAAGACTTTCGAAATTTCCGCATATAATCTGCTCATTAAAATATATCAATGTTATACGAGTTTATAAAATCAAAGTTAAGGCTATATATCATTTATCATTAAGTAGAAACTTTTTATCAATCTTCTCTATACTAACAAGAACTCTACTAACTTCTCACACGCAATTATCTCAGTTAGATCTCTCAATAAGCGTAACAAAATGTAATGCCGAAAGGATCACCTCATGTTTTACTTTTAATTGTTTGAACTGTTTTGTTTTAATTGTTAATGGTTTTGTAAAACAATTGATCTATCTATAGCTTTTTATTTATTTTAATACTAGCGACTCACCCTCGCTTCGCTCGGGTTCGTTGTCCTAGATACGTTTTAACGGTAAATATAGAATAAACTATGTTATGTACAACGTACACACATATGTAGGTATAGAAAAAAAGGTAAGTATTATAAAAAAACCCTTACTTGACAAATGATTGATTCCCCATTTAATCTTCCGCCCCCCTTTTTACCCCCTTATATATAACATGTTTTCCGGGATGAAAACTATTCTATGACATTCCCAGGTTCTCAAACTATTTCTATACCTTTCATCTAAATCGGTTCAGCAGATTAAGCGTGGGAAGTCAGTCAGTAAGATGCGACATTGCCTTTCAATTATACTAATATGTAAAGTACAGATTAGTAGAGAAATCATCCCTTAAGTGGGTGAAAAGGGGGGTGGAACTTTGTACGGGGTATCAATCATTTCTCAAGTAAAGGATGTATAACTCATTGATAAAACTCGAGCGAAGAGAGGGTGAATCGCTAGTATATAATAAAAATAGTTATTGCAAGTGTAAAATTTTCCTGTAGTAAAGGGTATTCTAAATGTTAAGGCGAATAGTATGTTATTACTACACAAAATTTAGTTAAAATCGGTTTAGTCCTTTTCGTGTGAAATGCGCACATCGATTTGACTAAGTTAGTTGTATTATAGGTATAGATAAGAATAGGTATTGCGAGTGTACTCGTACATTAGGAGATAGACATACTACTGTAGACTTTTCTATAGGTCCTTTAGGACCTAAAATTTTTTAGTACATTGGTTTGATGTATGTCTTAAGATTTAGCCAGCGGAAGGTTTCTGAAGACGACTTGATAAAACCAGTTATTGTGTTCTCCCATAGTAAAGAAAGATTTTCCTGAAGTAAAAGGTATCCTAAATGTTGACCCGAGTAATAAGTTATCACTTCACCAAATTTCATTGAAATCGGTTCATTACTTTTTGCGTGAAACGCGCACACACAAACAAGCAGACAATTTTTTTAATAACTATTGTTTCGGGATCTATATAATATAGATATTTGGCTAAGTAATTAAAGCCTACCTATTAAATACATACCTAATCAAATATTTTCGAAATCGATGCCAGCCCATACAAAGCACACCGACTTCGAAATATTTGATTAGGTATGTATAGTAAATGAAAACTACCAATCAGTTATTTTTTACTTTTTAGTGCTTTTGTTTGAAGTCCGTTTTTATTTTTTGGCTAAAAAGTTTTTATACTATTATCACATGCTAGATTTTTTTTCATCAAAATATGTTTAGGCAAAAATCAATACTCACCAAAGGAGCAATATTAGCTGCTACGAACATCGCTATGTTAAACGTTCCACAAGTCAATTTCCAATAAGGTGATATTGTTTTTTTCTGAAAAAAGAAAAGTGTTCCTAAATGTGTGGAAAATAATATTTGGGTAATTATGGAAAATAGTGGGTAATAAATTGTTTGCGGAAATAACAAAGCTTTGATATTTTTGTGCAACTCTAAGAGAACAGTGACACTAATCGCCATTCCATCTCAGTCATTACAAATTTAATTCTGTAAATGGCACCACAAAATGAGTTATCTTTAAATATGAATCATTTATGTCCCTCTTAAATAATAAAATCTTTCTACGAACGGTTTGATGACGCCATCGTGATAATATCCTCGTATTGTGTAATGTCCTTTCCCTAAATGAAATTTCAGTAGGGCTGTTGCTGTTCGTCCGACTATTGTCGATTTGTATAAATATCTACCACTTTTTGTTTCCTCGCGTAAAATAAGTGATTTTTAGGCGCAGGCGTTTCTATATGTAAAAAAAATAACATAACCTTAACCTACCAAGCTGAAAACCTATTCTTTTAGATACCAATGTTTTTTATAGAAACATAAAAATAGTTGCAGTCGCAATATAACACACGCCAACAATAGTCGGACGAATAATATATTTTTTTATTCATCCGATTATATCGGGGGAATAGACACACCGTTTCAGTAGTTATTTATATTTAGAAGGTACACTTATATTTCAATCTTCCTTTTTTTTAACATAATAACAAAAGAGTTTAATGTAGATCCATGTGTGTTGAGGTTTACTTCTCTATAATTTCATACACATTTCTATTTGTCGCGAATGACAAATTTAACATAAAACATACCTTATATTGTGCGTATCGGTAGCAAGCGTAGTACACGACATTCATTAGGCCAGTCTCTAGCACGAACGCAAAATAAACTGCGTAAAGTGACCAGGTGGGTGGCACTGCGAAGCTGGTCAGCGCCACCACAGTGGGTAAGAGGAGCAGTGGTGGCGCGGCGACGGTGAGCGGGCACGGGTCGCTGCGCCTCGCGTACACTGCCTCCGCGCCGCTCGCCTTGAACGTAAGGCAAACTGTCGTAGCATCTGCCAGCTCCCTGCATGGAAATTGGTAACATCACTAATAAAGACATTATTAAAAACACTAATATAAATCATCTGGCTAATGATTATTAGAAAACATGTGGTCGTACACCAATACCGTTTCAATGTATCATATCAATCTCATCTTGAAATTATTTAAAAATCAAAAAGTAATTGCATGCAAATATAAATTAACGCCGCATTTAAACTGTATTAGTGCACACAAGCGGATGAAGAAAGCCAGGTATTATCCTTCACAAATATGAATGAAATATGCTTAAAGATTATTTGAATCGTCTAAATAATTAATGATAACATTAAAGTAATATAATGTAGTAAAGACTCACTTGTCATCGTCTCTATTGACGAGCTCCTCCTCTAACATAGCGAGTATTTTGATGTCCTCATTGTCCTTGCTCTCGTCTTGCGGTGATAGAACCTACGAATAATGTAGGAAGCGTATCTATGAAGTCGACAAGCAACAAATCGATATGGGCGCTGGAATGTCTATAGCTTAATCAGGTGCTCCAATCTAACAAGCGGTTTCATTTTGATGAATGAAATTTTTATTTAGAAAGCAATGGTTATTATACGGATAAGTGGAAATGTAAACTAGCGCGGACCGCGGACCTAGTGCCCTAGTGTCCTATATATTCGATCGGGAGCCGGAAGGGTGGGCCGGGGGTAGTACGAGTGCACTCACAGAATCCTCGTCGTCGTCTTTGAGGTCGGAGAGCGCGTCGGTGCCGTCCCCTGTTCCCCCCGCCTCCCCCTCCACTGCATTTTTCTCTTCACTGCCCTGGTACTACAAAATTGTTGAATTTAATAACCTAAATGTGTAAATATCTGAGATTAAATTTGAAAAAATCATTAAATTTTTAATTTTGAATAAATATATAACGTATAGTGCATCCGTTGCACTATTAGATACTTAATATTGTTTCAAATTATACCATAATATAAAAATAAAATATATAAGAAATTCTTTATATATATTTAAAGTTGGAGTACCTATTTGTCAGTATATTCTTTATTGAACAAATAAGTTATAAGTAATTATCTGTTATTTCAAAAAATATTCATGTACAAGTACTTTTGGTCATTTTCAATATATCACACAATCATCGAAAAATACCAATCTATCCGTCTGTTTGTCTGTTTGTTCCAGAACTTTATCTCTAAAATATAATCTTCGATTTCTTATAAGTAGTACGATAAGTTCTTATATTTATATAAGGTAATACTTTTAAAAATCTTTCATAAATCTTAATCAATATTTATGACACAATTTATCCTTGAGAAATTTTCTTTAAGATAGGGGATAAAAGCTTATACGGCAATTTTACTGCCTCTAATTTTAAAACTTTACTACCTAGTTCCTATTTATTTGTAAACTGCTGCATGGAATTTGTAAATCTGAACTGAAAATTTTTAGTTACTTACTCTTATCGCATGTAAAATTTCATACAGACTCTGTATGAAAATATGTATGTATGTTTGCAGAAAGTAATAATAATTGAGAATATTGAATTGAAATACTGGACACTAACTAAAAGCGCATGTAGCCCCAGAGGACCGCTATATTATAAAAGATTGCTACGAAAAAATATGCAAAGTTCCAATATTATATACATACCTAATGTTACAATTTAAAAGAAATAAAAACTTCTTCATCGCTCTATCGTGATAAGCCACGCTTAGTTTACCTTCTAACAACACTTAAATCGATAACAAACTGGTATACATAATATCTAGAGTTTTAATAAATATAAAAATATTTTTAGTTTAATTTTTTTGAGTACATACTTTGCTACATATATCTAACTAGCGACTCACTCTCGCTTCGCTCGGGTTCTTCCCTAGCTTGCTTCCCAATACAAACTTTCATCCCCATTTTCACCCCCTTAAGGGATGATTTCCGGAATAAAAAATATTCTATGTCCTTCCCAGTGTCTCAAACTATCTTCTTACCACACCTAAATCGGTTAAGTAGATCCAGAGATTACCCCCTACAACATCACTAACTCACAAACTTTACCTCTTTATAATATTAGCATAGATTTATTTTGTCTTAGTTACATATATTATGTACAAACAGAAAACTTTTGAATATTATAATAAAGTTACATGATAAATATTTAAAATATGAGTTTGTCACATGTAATTTATCATTTCTATACATAACATTTTATTTCAAGAAACGAAATATCGACTGACCGGTTTAAGAACGCGAACAATGAAGTAGGTCTTGATGCCAGCCTGTCGCAACATCTCTTCGCGGCGTTCGCCGTGTGCTGGCTCTACCTCGAACTCGTCGTTGAGGAAACTTAATGTTACCTCTGATACATGTACACGGCTGAAATACATATATCTTTATATCTATACACAAGATTTTTTGGTTATCTTCTGTTTTACTTTTTATTCTTAAAAAGTAAATAGGTTACTGCAGTTTTATTTCCAATCAAAGTAGGTATAAGATAGGTTTAGAATAATTTAGAATTAAAAAAATATTGTTGGGAAGTATTTTGTTTAATGACTTAATGATTCTTAGTTTTTTATCGAAGACCAATCGTAATAGAGAGAATTATATAGAGGTTTAAATAGTAACGTTTGTATGCAATTAAAGTTATTAGTATACTTTACATCCACCAGGATTCAGAAATAAACAAATGGAACCTATATTATAACAAATTATACTATTTATAACAAATTATAAAATCTTTGCGTAAAGGCCGCATAACGAATTTACAACCGACGTATGTCCTATAGTGTGTCCTACAGTATCCTACAGTGGTTTAGAAGGGCAGTTTGCCTTTTTTTTAATGTTGGAAAATGCATTTACGCATACCATCTGCATACATGCATGTGGTTATGTGGGACTCGCCGGCTGTACCCACTAAAACCCAACGGATTAATGAGCAGTCGCAGGATCGGTTACACAATCGACACGACGCCCCGACGTCTGCCCTGCCGAAGCAGACCACAACAACCAAGGGGTTGGTCCCACGGTCCACTCTGACATCAGAGGAGTACCAGAAGCAACCCTCAGGGTACACCACCTACCGAGGTGGACCGTCTCCTAATATGTATCTTGGCTTCACGCCCGCCTGAATTGCCGGATTCTAATGAGCCCCCATGCCAATGCCACCACGAAAAGGTGACATCCGGGGAAGACGGGCAATATGCCTGCATAAACAACACTGAAGATTCTATATGTATACTAGCGACTCACCCTCGCTCCGCTCGGGTTCGTCCCTAGTGAAAATTGAGGATTGTATGTATTTTTGTATGTTGTATCATAAAAAAATAGAAATTAAAAATTTTGTCTAAAAAATAAATAATAAATTTAGGGGTGGACTACCCCTAACATTTAGGGGGATGAAAAATAGATGTTGGCCGATTCTCATAGATACCGGATAAGCACAAAAAATTTCATCAAAATCGGTCAAGCCGTTTCGGAGGAGTATGGTAACGAAAACTGTGACACGAGAATTTTATATATTAGATGTTTGTGAAATTTCACCTTAATCGATGAAGTTGGGGAAAATTTCATTTACACACAGAATAAAATCATTCAGTAATTAACAAATACAGAAATATAAGCAGATGATGAGGTAACATTAACAAAAATTCATTATATTCAAGCAGATGATAATAATTATAAAGCACATTCTTTAACTTGAGTTACGAATATTTCATTTGCATATGATATGCAGTACACGATATAATGACAATAATATATTTTGATATCTTCATAAAAAATTTCAAATGTTTCGCCAAATAATGGAACACAATTCTACAATTTATAGAAGATAAAGTTTCGTTTGCATATCATCTAGTTGACAATTACTTATACGATAAGGGCACATACACAACTCATCGTCCATTGTGTGGAATTTATGATATTTTTATTTAGGTCACATTTTATGATCAAATATTTTTGTATATATATGAACATAAAACATTTCGTATAAGAATTCTTTGACGTGGAAAATTGTCATAAATATTATTACGCTTACGACTCGTCACGGAAACTCACCAAGTATGGCTATGGCGTTTATAGATGACTGTACAGAGATAACGGGTCAAGGACGCAGGTCCGCGAGACGAATTGACAGTGCAAAGAAGTTTAGGTTACTTGTCTCATGATATTTTAGAAGAATCAAAGAGAGTTATTTTCCTTTCAGAATATTGACAACAAAATCTTTCTCTGTGCAGCACACGTTAACGGTAAAAAAGCATCATGTGTTAAAAATTGACATGATTACATCTATCCCTTTACAAATAAGTATAATAGTTCTTTACATTATGCAGATGAATGAGTATTTTAGTTGAGGCCGGTGAGGAGAAAACATAAATTAGTCTCATGAGAGAATCGAACCAGCTAAATACCAGCATCCGTGAGACACTCTATCGCCACTATGGGGCTTGAACTGGAATTAAAAATCAGCTTAATTCGACTCTGACTTCACCGACACCGAGAAGTCCGTAGCATGAAACAATATGAAATGCTTTAACGCACCTACTTAATTTATTAGATTAATAGTAAAATAAAATATTTGATTGTAGAAAGTAAATTTTGTTAACGAACCCGGGAACCGAAAATATTCTATTTCTTAAAAACTACTCTTAACTTCTTTAAATAGTTTTCATTGAAAGTTTTTGGAAGCTCTATTATCTCCAAATTTTCAGAATTTTCCACGACAAACTTTAAAATGTAGAATATTGAAAATTAAGCATTTAACTTGGCAACTTCGATTGAATAAAAAAGACGCATATATATATATATATATATATATATATATATATATATATATATATATATATATCATAAATTTTAAAAACTCATCTGAATATACCCGCTTGAGTGGACTTAATTCTTTTACCCCTCGCTTACATGTATAGAGTCCTATTTACCCACCAATTTCAGCAATATAGCTCCAATAGTCTCCGAGTAAAAAGACTGACACACGGAGGGGCACAAATAATGACTAAACTAAATTATGAGGGTACTGTTTTTGCTATTTGACTACGCCACCCTTAAAAATTATTGGTAATCTATTATTATTATTATTTTTATTTTATGCGTGTAGTTTCCATACAAAATTAAAGAATTAGTTTTGAAAATTAAAGAAAGTAGGCTAAATTCATAATACTTACACATAAGAATATATATTTTACATTTGGGTCTTTTATAAGGTCACTAAAAAGTAGACTTTTTTTAATAAGCACAGAGTAATAAAAATGAAACCTCCAGAAACAGCTATATTTTAAACTATTTTTTAAATAACAATCGTAAACAAAAATGTTTAATTAAAGCTCTATTCGTTTTGTCTTTAATTATTTTTTACATAATTTTATTAATGATCAATTGATACCAATTTATAAAGTACCGATAAATATGTGAATATTAACAAATTTCAGAATAACTTTATAATGTGAACTTTTTAGCTATTTGGTACAAACCCAGCCATGCCGCTGCTCTCCATTTTGTTTGCAAGTTCTACATCACGCGAATAAACATCGAACTGCCACTGTCGCTGGCCCAGCACTCCCGCAAGCACTGCACCCGTGTGGATACCCACTCGCATATCCACCGGTGAATTAGTTGTTTGTTGTACGTATCTAAAACCAGAAGTGTTAAATATAATGTCAGCTATTTAAAATAAATTACAAGAAAAATAAAGTAAGTAGTTACGTACATATGTACGTACTTGATTATTTACGTAATCAAATAAATAGTTCTTTGTAATTTGTTGTTAAAATATATTAATAATATAATAATAATAAACATACGATACATTTAGAAATGGGCGTGAAGGGAAAAAAAATACAGCCTAAAACGCTCAAGGAATCACGGGACTTCATTATTAGATTTTGTTTAAGCTTTCTAGAGAGTGCCCGTTGATTTATTGGAAAAAAAAACAGATCTATAAGAATCTTATTCTTTTACAATTATTAAAAGTATGTGGTTAAATTAACAAAATTTGCCTATTTTTAAACCCCGTACCTGAAAAGAAAAAAGTAACCTTTATAGGATATAACTCAAGTGTCTGCCTGCTTGTCTGTCTAATTGTCACAGACTATTTTTTTGATTATACTGAAAAAAAAATATTCGCTACATATATAGAGCAATTCTTAATCTAAGGGTTTCAAAATAGACAAAATAAAGATGTTCATCATGTGATACTTATATTATATCTATACTAAAAAAAGTACGAAAGTGACATTTTTATGTTACAAAACCAACGAGTACAATTTGTTTCTAATTTTAGAAACCTTCTTCGAGCAATTTTTACCATCCTACCTAACTCATAATCCTATACAATGAATTTAGTATATTGTCAAGATTATAATAACACTTACTTAATTGCCTTAACCATAGACAATCCCATATGGACACAAAGAACAGCATGATCAGGTCTCTCCACTGGAGCTCCACTGATGCAGTAATAACAATCCCCCAGAATTTTTATTCTCAATTGTTGATATTTCTTTGAAAAAATAAATTATATGTAAGAATATATTATGAAGGTAGAATAAAACTTGAAAAATATATATGACGTCTGCTTACCTCAGCAAGACGATCAAAGCGTGCAAATAATTCATTTAAAATGGCTACGAGGTCTTGAGCTGAGTAAGTAGAGGAGATAGCCGTGAAACCTACGATGTCTGCATACAGGATGCTAGTTTCATGTAAACAATACATATATTTTTAAAATAGACATTAAAATAACCACAGTATGAATGAATAATCCATAACATAAAATATTACCTAACGTTTTCATGTCGCGACATGTAAATCTTTTTAAATTGTGTATCTATTAGACCCAAATCCTTTCGCATCTGTACGGCAACATGTTCGGGAAGTACTGACAACAGCAATCGTTCCTGAAACAATAATACCCCTTTATGTTCTACTCATATAATATTACATTTCACGTCTTGTTGTACGTAGTGAATATACAAAACATAATAAAGTTTCTCTAATAATAGGTAATTTTTTTTTCATTTCAACACACCTGTTCTTTGCTTTGTTGTTCAATGGTTAATTTATCACGCAAACTTCTTTTTGTCTCTTGGAAAGAGCAACGTTGTTGTTTTTCACTAACTGCATAAGCGGTGCTACCCAATAATGTCGCCCCTAATAAGAGGCAACCGTTTGCTATTTGCTGTCAAAAAAAAATTGATTATGATATTATTAGATATGTGATAAAGCGATATAAACAATCCTCCTAACGAGTAAACGTCTTGTTAATCATTTAAAAGAAAACATGGTGAAATTTTTGCATACCTGCAAGTAAAAATCATCGGCGAATCTACTTTCTGCTGTAGATGCATTGTAGTACTGGACTGTTAGATATCCAATGAAGGACAGTGTGCTATAGATTATTAGTATCATATAATGAAACGGAAGGGTTGCGATTGTAAAATATTGAAACACTACTGCCCAACCAAGTAACTCGTTGTAAGAGTCGCCTAATCGTCGCGAAACACTCACTAAGAGTTGGGTCCACATAACGAACCAGGCAACATGATTTAAGGCAGTTCGAGCTCGGAAAATAAATGCATATGTCACGGCAAGGATTAGGTTTACTATGAGGGCCACAGCCACAGAGGCATAAGCGAAATGGAGATCGCGTTCTCCTGGCACAAGAGCAGCAAATGCTTGGAACAGTACTCCAGTAGCTATTAGTCGCAGTACAGCGCGTTGACGTTGACGCTGCGTATAGGCTAGGTATAGCTTCTCTTCTGATAAGTCTGAGAATCTCCATGGTGGCACCAAGCAAACGGAACAAGAACACCTTTTTGAAGTATGCGCTTGCACTGACTTCTCCATAGCTTTAACGCGTTGCCATATTCAGCTATTTACAATATTTTTAATTTGTTTTGATAATGGTATCATTTCTATTTATCACTTGCATATAAATATTAACACATTCACTAACTTCACAAAAACCCTGTTAATATAGCGATTTAATTAACTGGAAAAAATTTGAAGAAAATTAACCTTTACAGAAAATTTAGACTTCGACTATTTGTAGTTATAATTTAGTTATACGTTCTATAGTTTACATTTTTGTACATAATAATAAACTTTCTTATGAAAAAAATAGCGCCCAAGAAAAGCGTACGCTCGTAGTCATGTTGTAGCTCACAAAACATCAAGCGGAGACTTTCCGTTAACGGTGGCCTGATCGAGGACGCCTGTGTAATGAATAAATTACACGCTGAAACATTGTTCCGATATCCGTTCATTAACTCGACCGTCTACTAAACATAACTCACTCGAGGTTTCTCCTGAGCTATACGTAATACACACTAATTTCAATATTGACAATCGTTTGGACTCGGACTATACATACATACATATGAGAGTGACCATGAAAACATCACAAATGACAAGATATTTGTTTCACATATTTTGATTTATTGTCAACGTTAATGATGTTTCACGCGTATATAGCGCGTTACAGTTAAAGAGAAGGAACATCCTATAAAATCGTAGAGATTATCATTAATGGATATGGTTAAATCCATATCGTTAAAAAATTGATGTTTCAGTTATATTAGACGTTTTAGTTAGCTTTTTATTATATTATGTAGTTTTACAATTACATGTACCTAAACATAGTTTTATTAAATTATTTTAAAAGCTGCTGGTAATAAGTAGTACAAATAAATACTTTGTTTTAACAATCTTCAAAAAGACATTGTCATAAATGCATTTAACGATCGATTTATGTACACATTTGACGTTCCTTGATCAATTCCAAAATTCCATACCTATTAATACGATTTGAAATTGTACCATACACGTAATTATGGTGAAATACAAAGGTATGAATCGGCATTTGACCAAATGTACGTACATAATATTTCAGTAACAGTTTTTTTAAAACTGTCTACGTCATCAAGCTATACTTATATAAATTCTCACCGAGTTGCTAATTAAAACATGTATATAAAATTGCGTGTCTAAGTATATTATGCTGTTTGTCCTAAATCTTTAATTATTCAACGCCCAGTTTAATTATTAAACGCAACAATCAGCAAAAGAAATGAAATTTAGAGAACCTAACATAGATAGGTAACCGCAAGCCCCAAAAGAGATGGCAAAGTTTGTATGGAAAATACTTAATATATTTTTTACAAAATTTACTTGAGACTTCTCTCTCTACTATTCAATATTTAGGATTGGGGACACAATGAGTGAAACACATATTTTGACATTCTTTAAACTAGCACAGAAAAAGTAGGGGTAATTTCGGAAGTATAAAATTAAAAAATTATTGGGCAAAGCCAAAAGACGCTGCTAATGAAAAAAATAATCCTTAATCATACGTAAATCGTTGAAATTAATTTGTTTTTAACTTATTAATAGATGATGCTATTAAGAATGCCAATAGTAATTAAAGAACGTTAAAAACAATAATTTTAACAGAATAGGCTCGAAAAGGGCAAAACTGCACGCTGGGCTTAATTAAGAATATTGTCGATTTAGAGTTATCAAAAAACTTATAATAAATATTAGATGTAACCGCCATTGGCACGTCGTGTGTGTAATTAAAGAAACAGGCAGCCAAAAATTTTGAAAACTGCAACTTTGGCTTTCAATTACATTTCAAAACAATAAATAACTGCCTAAAAATATTTCATTATAATTCTTATCTATCTATCTATACATATAATAAAATTGTAACTAAGCCGAATCAGTATATTAAATATTTATTGGAAAATCTTATTGAAATAAACATTAGTACCTGGGCTACCGAGCTTCGCTCGGGATTTTTGGCCTAAAGTACAATTTTCTTTTTTTTTAAACAACTAAAAACTGGAATAAATATTAAAAAAAGACAAAAGTAAAAACTTTGTATGCGACGGAGATATGAACTTGGACACCTGTGATTGTTGATCTTTTACCTTGGCCGCTTGACCACGATGCATATGCCCGAGCGTGCAAATTACCGACCATATTTTGCGTAGAATAATGCAAAAGAAAACTGTGTGAAAACTCAAAATACACGTATTCTCAGACACAAGACTAATCTAGATCGATTTATCGCCCCCGAAACCTCCTGCATACTAATTTTCATGAAAATCGTTGGAGCCGTTTTCAAGAATCAGATTATATCTAATATAATTTAAACGAGCAATTCTTGTATATATATACATACATACATACACATATATATACATATACAACGTGTCCCAAAATTCAACGATAAGCGGGCACCAGAGGATGGGCCTGCTCATGACTACTCGAGAAACAAAGAGAAAGAAAAAATATTTTTTTTTTTAATTTACAAACATATTTCGAAATTCCTCGAAATTTGACACCCTAAAGATATTTTTAACTACCATGACTACAATTTTTCAAATATTTCTGAATATTTTTTTGTATCATATCAACGGTAGAATATATTATGCCCGACGAATAAAACGATCTATTATAAGGCGATGTCGTGCCTGTATTAATGCCGGTGGCAAACAATTTTATTACTTTATTACTTAATTTAATTTTACTGTAATTTAAATAATGCAATAAATTAATAAAATAAATGTAACGTTGTTTGTACCTATTGTTTTAATTCATTCAACATTTTTTAACACCAAAAAACCTATTTTTGGCACATAGTAAAAGTGATTACTATCAACAACAACAATTTATGAAATATAGTTTTTGTTTAGAAATAGTACGCATTTTTTTGTGGCTAGTTTTCCTAGTGTATTTTATATTTGGTGATAGATGGTTATCCAGGTCAACATATAGGATCGTCGCGGTTGTATGCGAGAGCGATCCCGTGGCGTCCCACATGGCGGCAGAGGGGGAAAGTTGGGTTTTAGTGGGTATGCCGGTCTCATTAGCCGGAGAGTCTCCACATAACCACCCCGGGGGAAGTCGGGTGGTATCCGTAATAGGATTTCCCAACTATAAAAAAAAAAAAGGTCAACATATAGGATACTTTTTACCACGGGAAAATTTCTCATTTCTGAGGAAAAATACAAAAACTGCAATGTAAGAGTATACTAATATGTAAAATCTAAGAGTTTGGTTTTTGGTCATCTGAACGCTGCGGAGCCGCGGGCAATGCTAGTTACAAATAAAAAACACATATCTTTGTCTTTAATATGGTTGTTTGCTTTACCTAGTTGTACATAATTTAGAATTTATGCTTTATTTACTATTTAAGAATCTTGGTTAGTTGCGTCAATTTAAAAAAAAAAGTTGCCATAATAGCGTTCATACTTTTTTTTTACACCAGGATGAGTGAAAGTGGACTGAAAGTAAAAAGCTTTCAAATTTAGAGAGAAAAATAACTTTGATTCTTTTTTGTGTAAAAACTACAGGTGTTTTAGGATTTCTAAGGATTGCCGTGGATAGCAGTGCTACTTAGGTCGCCGATACAAAAAAATATTCAGAAATATTTGAAAAATTGTGGTCGTGGTAGTTAAAAATATCTTTAGGGGTGTCAAATTTCGAAGAATTTCAAAATATGTTTGTAAATTCAAAAAAAAAGATATTTATTTTTTCTTTTTGCTTCTCGAGTAGTCATGAGCAGGTTTATTCTCTGGTGCCCGCTTATCGTTGAATTTTGGGACACGTTGTATATATCTATACAAGAATTGCTCGTTTAAAGATATAAGATTACGATACAGAGGCCGAATCTATAGTTTTTAGAATTTTTGTGTGTCTGTCTGTCTGTTACTGCATCACAGAAAAACCACTGGAGGGATTTTGATGAAATTTGGTATGGTGATAGCTGGTTATCCGGGTCAACATATAGGATACTTTTTATCGCGGGAAAATATCTCATTTCTGAGAAAAAGTACATAAACTGTAATGTAAGAGTATACTTATATGTAAAATCTAAGAATTTATTAAGAATTTGGTTTTTGGTCATATGAACGCGGACGGAGCCGCGGGCAATGCTAGTTACAAATAAAAAACACATATCTTTGTCTTTAATATGGTTGTTTGCTTTACCTAGTTGTACATAATTTAGAATTTATGCTTTTTACCACTTTTCAAATTATCTTTCTTTATACTCGTACTATGTTTTACACATTCACTAGGTACTTCATTGCATAGATAATTTCACTAATTTTTGATCAATTCTCAACTATAATATTTTTAGTGCTTGTTTAGGTTAAAATATTTCCCGCCTAAATTTTGGTTTCAATGACGTAAGTAGGTAATCTCAGTAAAAGACTCTTGTCATACTATTGACCCAATAATTTTAAGACCACTTTAGGTAGTACAAGGGTTGTACAAATTATATCTCCGCTAAATTAAAGCAGTGAAATAGAGAAAAGCAGATTTTATTATAATATAAAACAGGAATATCGAGCGGTCTAATATATATAAGCAAGGACGCGGGCGGCAGGAATCGCGGCAGCGCAAGACGGTATGCGCACGTGCTCGCGCGCGACTGCCGCGCCAGCCGCCGCCCTCCGCAGCAGCCGCGCGCCTCGCCCGCCCGACCCGCCTTGCCTGCCCTGCTTGCCCTGCCGCCCTGCCGCCCTGTCGACCCTGCGCCTCTGCGTCCCGGCCTCTTCCGCCTCCCCCGAACTTATTCTAGGCCAATTCATTACATCGATTCAAATTCCGATTGATATGCTACGAGCGTTCAGAAAAACTCAATCGTAAGACTCATACTCTATAAACAATCATTCATGTTAAGACTTCCAACTCACTGACTTTTGTCTTGTTTTCCAATACTTTTTGTCTTTGCAAAGCCGTAAATCTGAAAATATCGTAGCTATGAACGTAATACACCTTTGTTAGGTGTTGTTGTCAGTTATCTTTCTAAAACTGATCTAGTCGGCCGCGTTTGAGATTACATCTCTTCCACTCAATATTTGGTATAAAGTAAAAATAATAGTATTTCTATAAATTTCTATAATTTACTTTTGATTCTGTCTGTAGATTAATCAAGACTTATTTGTTTGCTATCGAGGTCGTTATTATTATTAAAACAATAGGCAAGGTAATCTAAAATAATAATTTTATGTTCTGCTCCTCTTTCGAATTTTCAATATAGGCCTTTCTGTTTTCTATCGGTATGCGACACGGAATGCATTTGTTCGTTCAATTTTATAAAAAACAGCTGAGTATTTATGACAAAAAATAATTCCTGAAGGAATAGAAATTTGCTACCCTAGGAAGAAATACTCAGGCTGATGAACTGTCTAATAAGTTAATACACATTTTCTACGTTGGCCGGCATTTTGATTTTTAAACCTGAAATGAATAGTTTTCGTATTTCACGGCGTGTGTAAGCTTAAGATAATATAATATCAATGGTCATGAACTAAGGCAATATATAAATTCAGAGACAGTTTTATTATTGTCATTTATATCACTTCAGATTTCATGGACACGAAGACTCCTTTATAAGGCTTGCGTGGACACATTCCAGCTTGTAGTGAACCTTTAAGAGATTTAAAATGACGCATCAACCGGGATCTTCATCTCTGAGTAACCCATAGGGAATTACATATAGGTCACCGGATAAGGCGTAGGAACTATGGAAAATATGGAAAATAAATAATAGCTATGGGGTAGAGTTTTTAGAGACTAATAACTTGGCTTAGATAAGACTACTGGACATCCGACCTACTTCTTAATAGTCTCACATTTGGCAGATGGTGACTTGCTTCCTATTAAATGGCCCCTACAAAGCGGCGTAGTGTCTGACATGGTCGGCTAAGGGGGTCGAGAGGTGTGCATCTATTCCATCATCGTTTTTCGACCCATAATTCCACTCCAAAAGTAAGAGAGGGTGGAGAGAACAAGTGCTGTCATTAACAGAAATTGCTAAAACTGCTAAAGTTTTAAGTTTTAACGCCACAAAACTTAAGGTTTCGAAGATTTTTTTTTAAAAGTCATTGTTTTTAAAAAATATTTCATGTACAGATTTTGCTAAGTTACTGTTTTATTATATGTATATTTCAGCCTCTGACCCTCCCCAAAATTTAACTTTAGATCCGCGCCTGTCCCACGCAGGTGGCTAGTCTCAGTGAAATTAGCCGCCATAGCTGAAATTGGTCAGGAAGCATCTTTCTTGTTACTTTCATAATATGAAATAACAATCCGACACAACCGGTAAGAGTACTGGCGCAGGAGTAAGTTATTATATTAATATTATACTTTACGTGCGATAGTCTAAAATGCAAGCCTAGTTACAGTAGTAGTAGTTAGTACAAACCAATACCAAAGTATTTACACTATTCAGAAACTTACGACGACATTATAAAAAATGTTAACCAGTAAGAAGATCAACAAAAAATACCATGGCGCAAGCGTCAAAAATGCTATCTATGTATGCTTATAAATTAAAATGAAACAATTAAGCATAAATTTATGTGTACACCAAACTCTAAGCAATCAATAGTTTTTGTCTTTTTATTAGCGATTAGTCCGCCTGATTTTTCCTGGCAGGTAGGAAGGTATTTCAGGATAACTGAACTAATTCTTAACTTGACTCTATTTTTCGTAAGTCGTACGAAAATTATTTTTTTTATAAATACAGTTGACATAAAACCAAATGTGTTCAAAATATATCATAAAATTAGCTTAAAACTTTGAATAATATAATAAAAAATGTTTTGAAAGTAAACATGCCTATTACAAGAATTCTTCAAGTAAATTAACCTTTTTTTTTTAACGTTGGGAAATACATTTACGCACGAGGTGTGGGACTCACCGGCAAAGTCAGTACTACCCACTAAAACCCAACAAAGCCTTCCCCCGTCTTAATGAGGCGTCGCAGGATCGCTTACGCATTCAACTACGACGCCCCGACGGCAGGTCTGCCGAAGCAGACCACAACAAACACGAGGTTGCTCCAAGGTCCACTCTGCTATCAGAGAAGTACCAGGAGCAACCCGCATGGTACACCGCCCTCCGAAGAGGGCCACCTCCCACCGCCCACCGAAGTGGGCCACCTCCCTGTGCGTTTCTTGGCTTCGCGTCCGGTTAGGTTGCCGGGCACTACTGAGCCCCCACCACCACGACAAGGTGAACGCACGTTGGGGGGGGGCAAGTAAATTAACCTTCGCCTAACCTCAAAAAATTGACTATGCCAATGAAAGTGGTAAAAAAATGTCTGACATTTAATAAGTTTAGTTTTATCCAACTTTAAATTAGATATTAAAACGTCACGGCAAATAAAAAAATCTCAAGATCAAATACTAAAAGTGAAGTTACAAGATCTAACAACTAAAAGATCTAAGGACCCTGTGCTGGTCAAAGCACTTTGGGTTGTCTGCGCGATGACGGAAAAAAAGACGGACTTCCGGTAGGCGGCCAGTGGTAAAACTTTTGCCAAAACCAATCAGCAAGTACCGAAGATGTACTTTTTTTTGAATGTAGGGAAATGTATTTATATATACCACCTGTTTATACCTTCATGCAGGTGGTTATATGGGACTCTCTGGATAGAGAAAGTAATTGAAAAAATATAAACTAACTTCAAAAATATATACCTAATAAAAAGTAAAAAATAACTGGGGTTTTCATTTACTATAGATACCTAATTAGAAATTTTTCCTCGCTTAAATGTTATCACTTAAAACACGCTTTTTGATAGGTGTGTCAATCTGCACAACATACTTGGTCTTGCGTCTACTCGATGGGTTTCGTTTTCTTAGCGGAGTTTGGCAACGGCCTAAGCGAATTTGCCGAAAAAACATTAGGTATATATAGTAGCAAGAGGACTACGGTTTGTAGACAAACTCTTTGGCGTTATTGTTCAGAAAAGATAAACCAGCTGGGCCATCACGAATGAATGTCTTTCGAATCTTTTACATTGCAAGGATTATAAGAGAATGCAGCATTTCTAAGGCTTTGATCTCTTAACATGACTTCTTTAAAGGTCAATTCATAACATATTCAACATAAGAAACAAAAAAAAAGGAGAGTTTTGACAATCTGCCATAACTCGCCTACCTGCAAAAAAATCGTGAACCGATCAAAATAATAATTAATTCGTAATTTCTAAACAAAATGCCAACACAAAAAAACAATACCATGTAATGAAATTTTAAAAATCAAAGCGTATGAAAAAAAAAACATTACAATACAAACATAATACGTAGAGACATATACAATCAAAATTTTGGTGAAAAACTTACTTTTTGTATATATAATACTTTCTTAGACTTACGCGAATATTTGGCATTTTAAATAAAACTATCTTTTCGGATTTTTTCGCGAATTTATTTTGATTTTTGGTTCCCGTTTGAATTTAGTTGTTATAAACACACTTTCACATTTATAATAGTAGTATAGATAACAAAATTCATCCTTTTTTAAATTAAAAAACAATCCGCGATTTTAATTTTTTTTAACCGTGGTAAAAAAATAATAAAAAATTAAAAGCGCGATCTGTGAACATGCACTCCAAATCCATTACCTAGTTGCAAAATTTTCAACGATCACTAAAATCATGCAATTTGATTTAGAATTTTTAAAAAACCAAAATATACCTCTTTGGAATCCATTAGTTATCCTTTTTTAGATTTACACGAACTTCAATAACAAATTGATACATATAATGCCATCTATTGACATATACTTGAACTATTTTTCTTTGTGGTGAGAACCCATGATTATAAGCGATTGACGCGAGAAAAGACTGCCGAAACTAATAACGCGTGTGACCTCCTCTTGCCAAAATCAAAGCTTGCATTCTTCTGGACATTTGGAATTTGGATTTCCGTTATGTACCGGTGTGTATTTAATATTCCATTTTCTATGAAGACTAACTCCGTACGCTCCGTCGAATTAATTGGTGCCCAAAACATATAACGGAACCTCCGCCATAAGGAGCGATTTCTACGAAACCCACATCCGCATAGCGTTCTCCTGGTCATCGCAGCACTCGCCGGCATCGATCCTCACTATGTAAAGAGATTTTAGCTTCATCAGAAAACAATACATTTTTCCAGTCCTCCAGAGTCCATAATACACAATTTCGAGCAAACTGAGATTGGGCAACTTGGTGCTCACACAGTAATTTAGCGCCCCGGGCCGAGCAGTAACTAAATATTGCCAGCCAAAAGCCTCCTCCAGACCGTCCTCAAGCTAACTACTACTAATCTTACTTCTTCAAGACTCTTCTTTATGTCCATACTTGACGCTTTACGATTGAATGAATTAATTTGCATAATATATCTAAAAGGTTTTAATAAGTAACATTTTCAACAATTCGCGCCATTAATAAAGCAATTTTACAATATCTAATCATTAGTTTTCTTTTGTTAAATAAAAAATTTAACTTTGGAACGTAAACTTTCATGCGGATACTTCAAATAATATGCTAAATTACATCGTCAAATTAATAAAGTCTCTTTCTTGTAATGTTCACTTTTAATACAAAAAATCTAGTGCCCCTTTATTTCAAATATAAAAGCTTTAGTTTATTTTCTGTAACTCTTTTTCAGATTGACTTATAGAAAAGTCATTTTTCTAAAAAACTGTTCTTACAGTTTTGCTAAAAACGTTTCGCTTCAAAGCCATTACCAAAAAAATCCAATAATAGACAAAAAGTACAAAAAAATAAAAAAAATATACACCTGTAGATGATTTAACAGTTTTAAAATTACTTTCTGTAAAATGATGTCCAGATAGCCTTCAATATTACAAAGATTGTGATTTCGCCAATTCTTATTGCTTTAGCCTACAATTTCTTCGTTTTTGTCTTTTAGGAACAAATGATATCCATTTTCTTTGCATCCTGGCACTGCATATTTATCATTTTAACTAAGTTTTAAATAAAATGAAAACAAAAAACATTCAGGCTATAGAGCTTGACTGAGCATCATAGTGATTGCGTCATCTGGCGGGAGGAAATGGCAAAATTCTTCCCCATTGAATTTTTTTATTTCCTTTCATGTTTTTTTTACTTTAATCGGCTTTAGTTTAGGATTCCACGCTTTTATTATTTGCTTTTCAGCATCTGCTTCTTTATGATATATAAATTTTTAATCTCTGCATATAATGTCAATCGTCATTTGTTATGTGTGAATTGACTCGTTTTAAAGTCAACTTTATTTGTCAATTGTCATCAATCATTCAATGATCATTGATCAATTTGAAAATTGTGTTATAATGTCAACAAGTAACAACACGAAAATTGAATTTAACTACTAAAAGTCTACTTTCGAATAACATATTATTGCGATAAACATGAACTAATAAAATACAATATATAAACTATATTTTTACTCAAGTTGCCCAATTAGAGATCACTACATAACCTAATAATGGATACAGTATTTATGAAACCAGTACAACCACACGTATTCAAAGCTTTAAAAGACGTGGATATACAAACACTTATTAAATGTTCAACAGATGAAATAAGGCCTATAATACCGTGCCTTGTACGTATGGCACTTATAGCACCATTAGACGTAACAAGATACTGTGCAGAAGCTAAAAAAGATATTCTAACACTTTTGTCAGGAATTGATTTAGTGAATTTTATTGTATCCCTTCTCTCTATTGAATTCCATGCTCTAGAGGTTGATCTTAAAAAAGAACAGCAAATGCGGTTAGTCGCTTTAATATAAAATCTATTTAAATATTGTTTCATGCATCCATTTTCATGTATAAAAAGTTGTTGATAAAATTAAACTCTTTTACTTTATTTAACAGGCAAAAAAGTGGCTCACAGACTACAGAATCCTTTCTAATACAAAATATTGTAAATGGAATAGCAAATGACTTTGAACAATCAGATTCAGCAAGGAGAGTTCGTCTTGTCCTATCAGAATTATTACAAATGCAAGCACAGCTTGCAGAGTATAATCAAAGTAAAAATATTACAAATGGTGAAGCACCTGTTAAACCTTCAGAACTATTTGATAATGAAGTGTATCTTGAAGAAATTACAGATGTTATATGTATTAGCCTTGCAGAGTTACCAAATTTACTTAATATTTGTGACATAGTTGAAGTACTCCTTCATGTAAATAAAGGCCCTATAATAATCTCATGGGTTGTAGCAAATATGCCTGACACTTTATTAGATGGTAAATAAAAAATTCAGGTATGTTTTTTGTTAAATATGTACATAATTTTTAAAAAGTGTTAATTTTTAAGTGGCCGAATCACTTGTACTAAATGCGGAGAGGAGTGAAGAAGGTGGTATCAGAGCTAAAACTCTTTCAACATTATGTGATGCTTGTCCATATATAGCAGCAGCAGTTAGAGCTAAAGCTGTTTCTGCTTCACGGTTGCCATGTTTAGTCATAAATCTTACTTTGACCCATCATCAGGAAGACTTGGTAATGATATTGCATATTTTATTAAACTAATGAGATGTAAAATATAGTATGCAGTTATGATAACTAATTATTATTATTTTTAAGGTATCTTTCATATCTGGACTTTTACTAGGCTCAGATCAAACTTCCAGAGCATGGTTTGCAACATTTCTACGTAACTCACATAAAAGAGGAAAAGGAGATGGACATTCAACTTTAATAAAATTACGTCATGAACTCTTAAATAGACTAAAAGAAGCAATTGCTGGAGTTGAGGCCTCAGCTTTACTCAGATTGTACTGTGCCTTAAGAGGCATAGCTGGAATTAAATTTCAAGATGATGAAGTATCAGGGCTTCTTAGATTGGTCACTCAAAAGCCACCCCCAACACCAGCAGGTGTTCGGTTTGTTTCTCTCAGTCTTTGTATGATTTTAGCATGTCCATCTCTTATGGGTTAGTATATTTTATTCAATATTTTAAATATATTTTTACATAAAATACAACTATTATACATGACATCGCAATTCTTACAGCTGCTCCAGAACATGAAAAGAAAGCTATTGAATGGGTACAATGGCTTGTTAAAGAAGAAGCATATTTTGAAAGGTATAATAATATTAAGTCATTTTTGGAACAAAGTTTCATCACTACAAAATATAAACTTTGAATGTTGTTAATTCAAAAGTACTTAATTTAAAACAAAAAAATGCAAATTATAGGTCCTGAATGTTTTATTACAATTTTCAGTAATTCTGGAGTTACAGCATCTTTTGGAGAAATGTTACTACTAATAGCTATTCATTTTCATTCTGGACAATTGGCAGCTGTTGGTGAACTAGTATGTGCTACATTAGGAATGCGTGTGCCAGTCCGTCCTAATGGATTAGCACGAATAAAACAAGCATTTACTCAAGAAATATTCACTGAACAGGTACTTTCCAATACTTACTAATATCGGTCTACTAAGCACTGAACCATAACTGTTGACTAACAAAGTGGCACCAAGAGGACTAGTGTGCACAGGAGACATGGCTGTGAGGTTGACGTGTTGAACTGTAACTTGCCACGCGATGGCACTACAGCGTCATAACTCTGAATCCTTCACCATGTAAATTGGTATTTTAGACAACTCTTTTATTTGGAGGGATTTCTGTCTAGGCCAATAAACTTACTGTATGACTTTTTATACTATGGTAATACTTAAATGAAATATTTTGTTAAGCTTCTTCTTTCACTCAGTAGCAAATCAATGTTGTATTTTACTTGAGCCAAAGAGCTAATTTTAATATAGGCTAATTTTATAAACGGTAGGTGTGCTCTGTAAGTTCTGTAAGTCTATTCTAGTAAGGTAGTGCTTGCACCCACTTTTGTTCTAGTTGTGTAACTATTTATCAGTATCCCAATGTTGTTTTGGGTAAATCAACTTATATATTATTATTTTTTCTTAAATAGTAAATTAATCTTAATAGAGAAAAATTCAAATCATTAACAATAAAAAGAAAATAATATGTAATAATGGAATCTTAATTCCATTTATCACCATCCATATTGCAAAACGATTTGTTCTTTCGTTGTAATGATATTGTTATTGAACTTGATTTTATTTGTATAATATACTTCTATATCATTATGACTTGTTTCAGGTTGTTACATCACATGCTGTCAAAGTACCAGTAACAGCAAATTTAAACAGTAATATTACGGGATATTTACCCGTTCATTGCATTCATCAATTACTTAAATCTCGAGCGTTTTCTAAACATAAAGTTCCAATAAAGAATTGGATATACAAACAAATATGCAATTGTACGGCTCCTCTACATCCCGTCATGCCTGCACTTGTTGAGGTTTATGTTAACTCGATTCTCGTTATCAATAACAAAGGCTCCAATGAATACTTTAACAAGCCTATTACTGAAGAGGAGATACGGCAAGTATTCAGAAATTCTATATTTGGCGTAAACTTCGACTCTCAAATTAAACCATTTACACCTATGGAGACTGACGACGAAACATCAATCGATGTGAACATACAAAAACCGACTTTAGCCTCACAGTTGCTACTTATATATTATCTACTTCTCTATGAAGATGTCAGACTTGCAAATTCTGCAACTCTCATAGCAAATGGGAGAAAAATTAAAAGCTATTCAACAGCTTTCTTATCTGAATTGCCGATCAAATACCTACTGCACCAGGCACAAAAGGATCAAATGAGCTACGGCGGTCTTTTTAGTCCACTACTTCGATTGCTTGCTACACATTTTCCGCAACTTTCCCTTGTAGACGATTGGATGGACGACCAAGTGTTTGGGGATACGTGTCGTCACCAGGTCGACGTTAATATTTCCGAAACATCAATTGATGAAGCTTTTCAAAGCATCGAAGGGAATCCATACAAAACTGGTAAGATTTTAAAAGCCATGCTAAACAAGAACCCTACAGATATTTGGCCATTTGCAGAGATATTTGTTAGAAATGTGAAAAGTGTTCTTGGAGATCAAGTACCGAGACATATTCAAGAACTTTATCGCGAAGTTTGGCTTAGACTTAACACAGTTCTACCTCGCTGTCTGTGGATAATGACTATAAATGCTTTACTCGATATTAATAATGGAAACGCACGGAATGTTACAATCACTCAAGAAAATGTTTTAGTAGATCCCTTGCAAGTACTCCGTTGCGATATCAGAGTGTTTAGATGTGGCCCCATACTTAAAATAATTCTTCGAATATTAGAAGCTAGTTTAGCTGCTTCTCGAAGCCAATTGAGTCGTCACTTGTTAGACAAGCCACTACTAGAAAAGAGTGGTCAATTAACATGTGATTCTGAAAGGGAAGAATTAAAAAACGCCTTAGTGGCCGCACAAGAAAGCGCGGCACTTCAAATTCTCCTGGAAGCTTGTCTAGAAACAGAAGAGGATCAGCTAAAACCAGAGTTGATGTGGTCGTTACGAGAAGTCAGGAGTATTATTTGTTCATTTTTGCATCAAATATTTATCGCCGAACCATCTTTAGCTAAACTGGTGCATTTCCAAGGGTATCCTAGAGAACTCTTACATGTCACCGTCCAGGGAATACCATCAATGCACATTTGCTTAGACTTCATTCCAGAACTGTTGAGTCAAGCTTCACTAGAAAAGCAAATATTCGCAGTTGATTTAGTATCTCATTTATCAATTCAATATGCTTTACCTAAAGCAATGTCTATCGCAAGGCTATGTGTGAACACCCTGTCTACTTTGCTATCAGTACTCCCGAGTGATTTACGCCTGGAGCTCTTTCAACCAGTCCTCAAGTCATTTGTAAGAATTTGTACGGCATTTCCTTCTCTCCTCGAAGATATCACATCACTGTTGCTGCAATTAGGCAGAATATGCGAGTCTCAAGTATCTCTTGGACACTGTTGGAATGATGCGAATATATTGGGAGAAGCGGCATACGTACAGGCGGATGCTCAAAGCGACAGTAAAGTATTAGTTGCAGAAGTTCTATGTAGAGATATCAGAGAAACAATGTCCGAAATAATTGAAAAGGCTCTTTTAAATGATAAGCTATATTAAAATATTGATTTAAAATTACCAAATGTTGTTTTATTACTATTCTGTAACTGGATAAAAATAACTTAATTGGGTTTGGGTGAAATTGTTTTATTTTAGCAAATAGAGAATTACTTATAAATATTAATACATTATATGTAATGTGTTCAGTGGTTCAACTGGATTTTGTGTTTCAAGTTGTCTGTACATCCAAGCACATTGATTCCGGGCTACTATGTTGCCAATGTCATTATACAGTTGTGCCTGAAAAATAAAATTACAAATATTTAAAAGTAAGGTAATATATTAAAAAAAATACAAAATTAAAACATTACATAATTTCTTTAAAAAAAACGTGTGCAAGCATTTTGCCTTGATACTTGATATTTAATATTGTTAAAGCACTTATAAATAAACAAATATTATATTTGTTTTTTTAATTATTTTTTGCTAACTTTTTTTACACTGATATAGTTTATAAGTAGGCCGACAAAAGACCGGCTGTAAGCGTCGTAATAGTGATTAATTCTTACTATAATATTTTCATTACAGCATGGTGCCGGTAACATTAGTCAAACCATTCCTTTTCACATTAATGTTCTTATGATTTACACCCATGGCGCAACATTTCAGCTCTAACGTAAACATTACGAGCGTGGGGTCAATCATTAATAACTGTATTAAGTCAAATAATTTAACTTATAATATGTAACTATTTTTAAAATATATTCAAAATATACAAAAACAATGTTAAAATGGATGGAAGAAATTAAAAATCACCTAATTTCTATTAAGGTGTCTCAAAATAGAGTACTAGTATAAATAATGTTCAATCTATATGGCAAGACAATACAAATTAATGGACGAAGTTAATAACATTCATTATGATCGCCTGAAGAAATCTAATCTAATATATTTAAACGAGCAAATTTTGTATATATATATTTATATATATATATATATATATATATATATATATATATATATATATATAATCTGAATCTCGGAAACGGCTCCAACGATTTTCATGAAATTTATGAAACAGGGGGTTTCGGGGGCGATATATCGATCTAGATTAGTCTAATGTCTGGGAAAACACGTGTTTTCAAATTTTCATGCGGTTTTCTTTCGCATTATTCCACGCAAAAATATATGGTCGATAATTTCGAAAGTTAGGGCGTAAGCATCGTGTTCAAGCGGCCAAGGCGCATGATTGACAATTATAGGTGTCCGGGTTCGAATCCCGGTCCCGGTTTTTTAAAGAAAATTGTACTTTGTACCAAAAACTCCGAGCTAAGCTCGGTGGCCCAGGTACTAATAAAAAATTGTGAAACGTTGCGTAAAACAATAGTATTGTATTCAGCCCTTTTTAACGTCCCACTGCTGGGCACGGGCCTCCCTTCAATACGAGGGGGATCAGGCCATAGTCGCTGGCCAAGTGCGGGTTGGCGGACTTCACGTCTTTCGAAAACTTGCTAGGTTTTCTCAGACATGCGGTTTCCTCACGATGTTTTCCTTCGCCTTCCATTACTTGCCTTACGCAAGTGGTAATCATGTTAGAAATGATTCGCACATGAAAATATCAGAGGTGCGAGACCCGGGATTTGAACCCACTCACTCGGTTTCCCAAGCGAGCACCTTAACACTGGGCTACTATTGCCTCTACCAAAATAATAGTAGTTATTAATTAACCAAAACTGATCCTAACATCCTTTAAAATATTAGCTCATTAATACAGCAGGATCTGAGAAAAACCATAATAAAAATAATGCGATTTGTTACACGTGTAACGTCTCAATTAGATATTATTATTACGATGGATGGTAGATATTAATTATGAGAAGTACTTTTTGTATGTTATATAATCTGTTTTTAAATTACAATTCAAGAACAAAAATAAATTACGTACGCACGTTCTAAATAAATTTTGTCACACAACGGATCTCGAGAGAAAGTTGATTATATAAAAAAGTATAATTAATTAATTGAATTACTTTAAAGTATAATTAATTAATTGAATTAATTAAATGAATTACGCAAATTTGAGTTACGAGCGCATTATTTCGTTTCTCTTCAATTAGAATATTTAAAAAAACTTTTTGGGGTCTATTTTTTTATTTTTTGTTAGTTTAACACAACTTTAATAACAAATCGATACATGTAACATCATCTATCGACATTTATTGGAACTAATTTTTCTTTGTTCGTGATGAGAGTGTGAGACCGCATAATGGTACTGACTAGTGTCACCATGTTATAATGAAAATGGTATAAAAAGTATTTAGAGACTATACCAATAAAAAGCTTGAAATGTTAGAAGTAAGCCAAAAAATTTCTGATAATCAGTTAACATTGTCAGATTAAAATAAAACTCAAAATAAATCCGCGAAATAATCCAAAAAGATAGTTTTATCTATACTAATATTATAAGAGGTAAAGTTTGTAACGTTATAGAAGGTAATCAATCCAGGGTCTCACTATCTTCTTACAAAAAATTTGTAAGAAGATAGTGAGATCCTGGGAAGGACATACGATTCTTTTTATCTCGGAAATCATCCCTTAAGGGGGTGAAAATGGGGATGAAAGTTTGTATGGGGAATCAAAACTAAATCAAAACAACAAAACAAAATCAAAAATAAAACTAATATGCCAAATTCGAACGTCTTCTACTGGCCGATTTCGGCCGCGGCAGCCAATCTCACTGAGACTAGCCATATGGACAGGAAATATTATAGTACACAATAATTATTATGCGCGCGCAAACACAAGTGCACTCTATTCTTTTTCACTTCGACACGTCTAGCGGTGAGAGTGTCGGCGCAGGCCCGACCGACGCGGCTTTACGTGCTCTCCGAGGCACGAGAGTCGAACACCACCAACTTCCAACAGAAAAAGTCAATAGTTAAACTTTTTTTTTTTTAACGTTGGGAAATGCATTTACGCACGAAGTGTGGGACTCACCGGCAAAGCCAGTACTACCCACTAAAACCCAACAAAGCCTTCCCCCGTCTTAACGTCGCAGGATCGCTTACGCATTCAACTACGAACTTGGCCCAACCCAGTACTCGAACCCAGGATCTCCAGATCTGCACCCATACATGCTAGCCACTAGAGCATCGAGGCACTACATAGTATAAAACGAAATCGCTTATCGCCGACTGTCTGTCCCTATGTATGCTTAGATCTTTAAAACTACGCAACGGATTTTGGTGCGTTTTTTTTAATAGATAGAATGATTCAAGAGGAAGGTTTATATGTACAATACATGCATATTATAGTACAGAATAACCGAGAAATTCAAAGATTTGTATGAAATACTAACAACCGTTAAAACGTACCTAGGGACGAATGAGTCACTAGTCTTTATATATATAATTCTTCTGTGAGTGTGTATGTCACTGAACTTCTCTCAAACGACTGGACCGATTTTGATGAAATTTTTTGTGTGTGTTCAAGGGGATCTGGGAGTGGTTTAGATTCACAATTTGAATAATAATTTTCATCAAAGAAAATATTAAAAAAAGTTTGAAATTTTCAAATTAAAGACGTGTAGACAGGACAACGTCTGTCGGGTCCGCTAGTTCCTATATAAAATACATGTTACCTGTAGATACCAGGTGTGCAAGAGCCGCGCCTGCGCGCCCACCTTGGCGAAGTTCTCCTTGACGGTGTCGAGCGCGCGGCAGCAGGAGCGCAGCGCGTGCGCGCGCGCCTCGCCCGCCGGCGCCGCCGTCGCCACGCGGCACTTCGTGTATAGTAGTAGTCCTGGAAGAAATAATACCATATAAAACATGTATGTATTTAAATAAATATGTTGGAGTATTAACACACAACACCATCTAGTTCCATGGTAAGCTACGAGACGTGTGTTGTAGGTACCAGATAGTTGATACATTACATATATATAACTTTAAATACATACATGATACATATAATAAATATAAACACCCATGACTGAAGTACAGACATTCGTGCTCATCATACAAAAGAAGCGGGACTCGAAGCCGCGACCGCTGACACAGCAAGTAGGGTTACTACAAACTGAGCCAAACGCGTCGTCAAATATTTATATATGCGCAATAAGTATAATATTAAGTCGCCGTAGGTGACTTTTAATCATGGTTTTATTTATTTCCTTCTTAGTTTGACGCTAATATTTGATATTTTAAATTTATACATATAATAAAATTGTAACTAAGCCGGTACCGTACATTAAATATTTTTTGAAAAATCTTATTGAAATAAACATTATTATCGTTACAGAGGCAGAACCTATAGTTTTTAGAATTTTTGTCTGTCTGTTACCGCATCACAGAAAAACAACTGGAAGGATTTTGATGAAATTTGGTATGGTGATAGCTGGTTATCCGGGTCAACATATAGGATACTTTTTACCGCGGGAAAATATTTCATTTCAGAGAAAAAATACAAAAACTGCAATGTAAGAGTATACTGACATGTAAAACCTAAGAATTTGGCTTTTGGTCATCTGAACGCGGGAGGAGCCGCAGGCATTGCTAGTATAATATAAAATATAATAAATATAACTATTTTTTCGCCATTTATTTTATAATAAATTTTGCGACGTAAAAAACTGACTCTGAATAATTGTCTAAAAAAATTAAAAGTAATAGTTGTCACCATTTTTAAAGAACAACAATAAAAGTTAACTTATTGAGCCAAAAGGCAAACTACAAAGACCAAAAATAATTTAATTAAAAAAATTCGATTTTTCTAGAAAAAAGGTTACCTCTAGCTGAATCATAAGCGCTCCCGTGTTCCATGATTAAGGGCAAAACCCTGCGGGTCAACGAGAGAGCATTCTTCGTACACCCCATATGTAGTTGAACATTTGCTATATGCATTTCAGCCGTTGCTGCCAAATAATGCAGATGGTACTTCCTCGCTAGCGACAGTGCTTCGTTTAAAAGCATAATATTCGTTGAACGAATGCTACTGAAAGTGTGTTGAACCTCTGCCATCATTATCATTGCTTTAACTCTTAAAGACATGTAGTGCAAACTGTCATCCTCTGTTTTACAGTAGTCGAGGATGTCATGTAAAGTTTCCAAGGCGTCTGTTGCGTCGCCCTTCAGGAAATACATCTCCGCTCGCAGCAGCTGGCTTTCCCACCGATCGTACGACGCAAGTTGCCGTATACTTTGATCTGCTTCCTCCCATTTTGCTGCCAAAATAATTAATTAATTTTAGACGTAACATTATGTATTTCAACTATTTCAATTTTGTTATATTTTTTTCTACCTTATAAGACTCCACGCTTTCACTAAGTAACTCTAGCACTCTAACTTTTTACATATTACTTTAAGGCTCGTATTTCATAACAGAATAAAAATCAGTCAGTAGTCAGTACTATATGGAGTACACAACTTCATATCGCCTATGAAATGTAACCAGGTGGAAATTAGGCCAGACCGATCCATGCACTTGTTTCATATATCACACTTATTACTTAAACCACGAAAGCAATGAAAACTTTTTTATAGCTCCATAGAAATCATTAAAATCGATCAGACTAAAATGACAACTTTATTGAGATCCATCAGGTGGGACCGCAAAACCTGTATGTACTCGTATGCAGGTGGTATGCGTAAATGTATTTCCCAACGTTAAAAAACAAATGACAAGTGAGGTTTTTTTTATACTGGCACACCTCCGATGTGGGAGTAGAAGTCGTTTTTTACATTTTCTTATATTTACAATTTTAAAGTAATTTTGTAGGAGGGGCAATGACTCTATACTGTAGTTCTAGGTGTAAATATAATTTTGGTTTATTTTTAACTTAATCTTATTACAGGCTTATCACTATCACATGATTCGTATTTGTACTTATACTTCTATGACAAGTGAGGTCGCGGTCTGGTAGTAGCAGTTACCTGCACGCAGGGCGGCGGCGGCGCGGTGCGCGGCGGCGGCGGCCAGCACCTGCGGCGCGGCGAACAGCGAGGCCAGCGCCGCCGCCAGCGCGCAGCGCCCGCGCCACGCCGCCGCGCACAGCGCGCCCGCGCCCGCCGCGCCGCTCTCCGCCCACTGCCACACGCTGCCGTAGCCCACATTGCATTCTATATTATAAAAAAAAATAATAGTAAGGCAGATTCGCTAGTATTTGTCTTGAATCAAAACACATCAAATTGATAAATAAAAAAAAAATTACTTGTATTTAAGTTCAACAGCAACTGGCAATTAACTGATGCCATTTCCGTTTTGCCATAGAGTCCCCATAATGCGGCGGTGTTGGCGAGCCCCGCCATGGTTAAGTCGGTCATAGAGTGTAGATAATTAATAGAGTCTCCTTTAGTTATGATCTGAAACAAATATTTCCATAATTTTCATATTATCATCAATTTCCATAATTTTCATATCTAAATCTAATAAACCCATTTGCAAAAAAAACGGGCACCCAAAACTTTTCTGTATAACTATGGAAATCTTAAACAAAAGAGGTTTTATATGCATTCAATTAATTAGAAACAATTTTCTACGTATTAAAAAGTACTGGCAAGTAAAATAAAATGTTCCAAATTTGAAAATTTCAAAGTTATTTAAAAATATTCAATTCGATTCGAGCATTCGCTCGCAGTTTGTGTTTAGATATTGTGCTATAAATAAATAAAAAAGGCTTTTTTGTAATTTTTATGAATTGATATTGATGTAAAATTGTTTAAATAAAAGGCAGACAAGACCATTATCGCTGGTAATATAGTGACTCTTCTTCAAGAAGGTTGTACTTAATGTTATGTGTCGGAACGGTTTGGTGTCAGTGGTTCCACTGTTCAGAGGACCTGGACTCGGTTTCAAGAAACCGATTCTTTGAAAAGAAGACCGGGATCAGGAAGAAAACGATGTACAATCTTGAAGATGTTAGAAATGTGAGTGTTAGCGTATGGACTGTCAGGAGGAGACTTCTAGAAGTCAATATACACAGTCGAAGACAAGCTAGAGGTCCTAAATTACTCCGTGGGCACCGTATTGCAAGGTTAAGATTTTCCCAAAATTGTGCGACGTGGACTGATGTAGAATGGAGCAAGGTTTTATTTTCTGATGAAGCAAGAATCTCTTTATTTGGTGAAGACCGACGTCGTAAAGTGCTAAGAAGACCAGGAGAACGTTATGCAGAGGTAAGTTTTGAAGAAATTACGCCGTACGTTGGAGGCTCTATCATCTTTTGGGCTGGCATAACTTCTGAAGATCGTACAGAGTTAGTTTTCGTAGAAAATGGCTCTCTAAATGCACAACGCTACATCACGGAACTCTTAATTCCTCATGCACAACCAGCGTTAGCTGTTACAGGAAGTGCTGCTGTGTTTATGGACGACAATGCTCGAGCACACCGAGCGGGCGACGTAGACGCTTACTTAAGTGAAGTCGGGATCCGCCGTTTAGATTGGCCAGCACGAAGTCCCGACCTCAATCCTATTGAGCATCTATGGGACTTTCTAAAACGACGTGTTAGAGAGCTGTACACCCAGCCCCACAGAACATCCGAGAGCTTAAAATTGCTATTACGGCCGAATGGGAGCGTATTCCTCAAGTACTCATAAAAAAACTCATACAAAGCATGCCACGAAGAATAGCAGCAGTTATTTCAGCCAGAGGAGGCTCCCCCCCAACGTGCGTTCACCTTGTCGTGGTGGGGGGGCTCAGTAGTAGTAGCGCAGCTAAGAAACGCACAGGGAGGTTGCCCACTTCGGTGGGCGGTGGGAGGTGGCCCTCTTCGGGGGGCGGTGTACCTTGCGGGTTGCTCCTGGTACTTCTTTGATAGCAGAGTGGACCTTGGAGCAACCCCATGGTTGTGGTGGTCTGCTTTGGCAGACCTGCCGTCGGGGCGTCGTAGTTGAATGCGTAAGCGATCCTGCGACGCCCCATTAAGACGGGGGAAGGTTTTGTTGGGTTTTAGTGGGTAGTACTGGCTGTATTACGCCGGTGAGTCCCACACGTCGTGCGTAAATGCATTTCCCAACGTTAAAAAAAAAAAAAAAAAGCCAGAGGAGGCTACAATCGATATTAATTTTTTATTTTCTTGTTTGTAACTTTTAGTAAATAAAGGAGAGAAAGTCAATTGAAGTTACCTTATTTTTTTATCAAAATGAGTATTTTCCTAAAAATCAACATAAAGCAAATTAAGATCGACTTAATTACCAAACAAAAGTGTTTTTACATCAGTAAATAATATTTATTTTATTTTGTTGCATCAAATCCCTTTTACAACTGTCAATACTAGAAGTACTCGAATAAATCAAAAGTGCCTGTTTTTTTAGTGTATAATACTTTCTTAGATTTACGCGAATGTTTGACATTATTAAATAAAACTATCTTTTCGGATTATTTCGCGGATTTATTTTGATTTTTGGTTCCCGACGTTTCGAATGCTTTACAGCATCCATGGTCACGGGAGAGACCGTCGGTTTTAAACCGATATCGCCCTAGAATGATTCGAGAAGCCATAGAAATTAAAAAACATCCAAATTTCAATAGGGAAGATGGCTGGGTACTACCATCGTCATGGGATCCTGTTATTAATATAATAAAATCAAATAATAAATATAAACATAACAGACAGGCAGATGTAGTAAGTTCATACTGTGTAGATCAAAATGACAGCTTATCAGATTAATATTTTTCATTTTTCATTTGTAAAAGTATATATTAATAGTGTTGCTTAGTAAGTTGTTTTTAAACAATGAACAATTATATGGCTTAAATAATTAATACTATATTTTCAAAAATCAAAATAAATCCGCGAAATAATCCGAAAAGATAGTTTTATTTAACAAAGGAGTGTATATAAAATTCTCATGTCACAGTGTTTGTAACAAAACTCCTCCGAAACGGCGTGACCAATTCTTATGAAATTTTGTGTGTACCTACTGAATATAGGTCTGAATATAGGACGTAAACTATTTTTCATACCCCTAAGTAATAAGGGTGTCCACCCCAAAAACAAAAAAAATATATTTTTAGACAAAAAATTTTATTTTAATTTTTTTTTGATTCAGTAATAAAAAATGCATACAAATCTAAATTTTTACTAGGGACGAATCCGAACGGAGCGAGGGTGCGTCGCTAGTGTATCATAAAATATAAGTAATTATCCATAAATTATTATATGTCGATTACCATATAACACGCTTTATGAAGGAAAAGAAAAAAGAACTATTATATGAATCCCACACTAATGGAAAAGCAAATGTAAAATTATCCAAATTCAAAATAAACGGACGGCCAGAAAAAGCAATCAATATAAAATTTAAATATTAATTTGTATATAATAAGCATGAAAATGTATCAGTACCTGGAACACTTCCGAGGGGCGCGCGGCGTTGACGGCGGCGTGCTGCGCCATGAGCTGCACGGCGGAGGCGGCGGCGCGCGGCGGGCGCGGCACGCGGGACAGCAGCGCGGCGCGGCGCGCGCGCCCGCCCGCCAGCGCGCCCCACGCCGCCGCGTGCGCCAGGCACGCGCCGTCCGCCGCCTCCTGCGCCGTCGCCAGCGCCTCGCGCACGCCCTCCATTGCGACTGACCTGCCACACAACTGCTTGTATTCAGCCATTTTTAAACTTCCACCGCTGGGCACAAATCTCCCTTTAATACGAGGACGATTAGGCCACAGTCCATTTCACTGACCAAGTGCGGGTTGGCGGACTTCACATGTCTTTCGAAAATGTGCTAGATACTCTTAGACATGCAGGTTTCCTCATGATGTTTTCCTTTACTTTATTACCGCCTAATCAACTGTTGCCGTATATTTTATTGTAAAAACATAGTTTTCTTATACCATTCTTTTTATTTATTAATTACTAGCGTTTTCCCGTGGCTCCGCCCGCGATATTTAATTGTGTATTACGAAATCTTTATAAATTATAGCCTATGTATTACTCTGATGTATGAGCTATATATATATAATGTAAAGTATCATCAAAATCCGTTTCGCAGTTTTACGTGAAAGTTACAACTTTCGTAGTCATAAGTGACTTGGCTGATCCGACAGATATTGTTATAAATATGACATACATTTATAAAAGTACCCTTTAATGTACTGTGCATCCATTAAATGCTAAGATATTGATGATAAAAAGAAGGATCCTTTTTCATTGAAAGAAATATATCTCAGGAAAAAATCGACATAAAGAGTTTAGTACAAAAAAAATTGTTTATTTTTTACATTTTTTATGATTACTTAAAAGAAATATGACTTAATTTTATAAATATCAACTGATTTTTTTTAAATTATCTGTTTAACTAAGGAAAAAACAAGATTCGACTATGAATGAATTTCATTTCTTCTGTAATTACCTAAAAATCATTTTTTTCAGAAAAGAACAATAAATCTAACTCTAAAATCAATCAAAAACTAATAAAATATCGATGAATTCAAAAAAATTATAACATAGATTCTACGGCAAAAAAATACTAATTAAAAACTTAAGGACACAATCTTTTTCGTTTTTTCCCGAAAAATACATTGGTGTAAACAGTTTATTACAATTTGGTCAATAAAATACACTTCTTCAATGATAATTGAAAAAAATGTAGTTTACAAAGTAAAAATTGTCGATTTCTCCAATTTTTAAGTGTGTTTTTACCGGACAACCATACAATGTTTTTATTTTTTTCAAAAAGTAGAGTTCAAGACGAAAAGAATGAGCCCTATCTGAAAATTGAACGATTTTTTTTAAATGTAAACGTCCACTGAAATTGCATTTCAATTTCAATTTTTGTTATTTATTAATGTATTTCGAAGATTACATTCCCTTAGTTTCAAAAAGTCAAAAGATTATTCTAGAAATTAAAAATAAAAAACCTATAAAAAGTAAAAAACCGAGTTTTTTGCAAACATCTCGAAAACTTTGAGGTTATTGTAAAAAGTGTTATTCATAAAAGTTGAAGATTTTTACTAGATCTACAACTTTTGTCGAAAACATTTTTCGATAGAACGTCACAGTAAGCCGGAAATTGAAAAAAACTATTTGCAACGCTTTGTGTCCCCCCCCCCCATTTCTCGGGGGTAGCTGGGCATCAGGGGCATTTTACGAATTTCTATTCCATATATACCTGCTAACATTTTTAAATCATAAAACTTCAGGATTTCAATATTTTGTTCCCAAACCAGATTCCCATTTGGACTAATAACAAACTAAACATCCCAACTTTAATTTTTTTGTTTTGGATGGTAACTGGTAATGGTAAGTTTTATAAAAGTACTTACTTATTTAAAAGCTAAATTAAGCAGTTTATCAGAAGATAATTTTAATAAAAGTATATTGAAAATTACAGAAAATTAACTTACTTATGCCCAAACTGTGTATGCATCGCAGCTCTATTAAGTGCTGCATAACGAAAGTTTTTATTTCTGTCATTCAATGAATTGCCACTTCCGCATATATTGAAAACTGCACGATCAAAACAGTTATAAAGTGAATCTTGTGCACCACAAAATTCTTTCATCCTTATGCAATTCAAAAAGCTAAGAAAATGCTGAAAAATAAGTTTTACTTGTACTTGTACTTTTTAGTTTCCCTCGAAATACACAAATAAATGATATTTAACTAAAGTACTTACTATATCAGGATATTCAGGTATATCATTTATTATCTGCATTATTGTCTTTTGAAGTTGTTTAGGAGGCAAAGCTTTTTTTTCATTTATTTGCAATAAATTAGCCTGTTGTGCTGTAAAAAGCTCTGCCTGTTTTCTTGACCACTGACATTCTTCAAAGTTACTGTCATTATAAAAATTATATACAAGCCTTATAAGTATAAAGTAGCTATATTGATATCTACATTTATATCACAAAAAAGATGTCAATATATGGACATGATTTTAATGTAAATATAATAAAACTTTTGCATGCAAAGTTGTTCAATAATAGCAAAAAAGCAGATACTATTGTATTAATATATTATACTAACGTGTCTCTCTCTAACATATTCATCTTTGGAAATATTTCTTGAGGTTTTAATTCTTCTGAAAGAACAGGTGATATAGATCTTCCTGTGGGTGGGACTTCAACATTGTTTAGCTTCTATAATAAAATGATATGCAACACATATTACAAGTACTGAATGCTTCAAATATTTTAAGCTATAACCAGACTGAAGTAAAATACGAAAATAATATCTGTCCAGTTTCTTTATGTGTAGTAGAGTATATGTACTATATATTTATTTAATACATAGCACTTAATTCAATGACTTTTAAGACAATAGTGTCACTTTATGAAAGTTTTGTTAGTTTTTAATAGTAGTTTTGAATATACATAACATTGATAGAAATGATTTTCTATAAATTATCTTACATTTAATTTACCTACCTCTTTGCTTAACGATCTCATCATTAGTCCAGGTCTTCCTTTTTGATAATATATACAAAATGATTTATAAAGGGAAGCGACTTGCACAAAAGTTAGTTTATCCAAATATAACATTATTCTACGTAAATAGAAACCTGTTATAAAACCAAAAATATTATTGTTATTATTTCAATTAATTCCACTTAAATGTGTAGAAAATGTTTATTTTAATCTCACCTAATACACTACATCTTGTTATGATACATGGATTAGTTTCATTATGCTCAACCATAAGTTTATCAATAGTTGAAGTAACACAATCCATGAGAGCATTTATTCCATTGACATATATGTTTTGTAGTCTTACACAAAAATTTTGTAAATGTACACTTAAAAGATTATATCTTCCATCAGTTAATAGGGCCTCTAATTCCTTAAACTCCATATCTGGACACTTTTTAAAATAATGGTTGAATTAGTAATGGAATATTCAATTCAATATACCTTTATGTCTATAAAATATTAAGTTCACCTGAATAAGTTTTAACGCAAGTAGACAAAAATCTTTTCTGTATTTTGGAGGCATCGTACGATCTATCATATCTTTAGCTACAATTGAAAACAAATTAAATATAATATCAATTATCAAGAGATTCGTTTTTTCAACATAATTTGTATATATTTTCTTCTTATTTACTGTACCTTCCATTTTTAACAACCCATATTCTCTTATAAACGCAACAACGGCAATTTTATGCGGTGTAATATTATCCACATTACCTTTTATGTTAATTAATTTAATAAAATCTATATTATCATTTCCTAGCTCCATAATCACTTATTTATTTGTATCATGGATGACAAAACAAAATTTGGAATTTGTATTTTGTTGTTTACTTGATAAGTGATAACTTGATAAGTGACATTAAACATGGATGACATTGACAAAAAAAGTCGTTAAAGTTTGAAACAAGGATGACAATGGTTTGAAATTTTTACTTACCACAGACTATAATAAATAGAGACCACAGACGAATAATACAAGTAAAGAACCTAGTTTATACACATGACTCCCAGAATCCAGATAGAGCAAAATATAGCCACATGGACCACATGTACCCCTTTTGGATAGCAATAGTTATTGCCAAAATGTTCCCATACGTAAATAAATTTTCCCTTAAGTTTATACGTTTCATAAATCTTAATCAAAAATACTATCAACAAAATATGTTAATTACGAAATATCAGGTGGGGCTATTTCGGGGCAATGGTCGTTGGTTTACGTGAAACGTCTATTTCAGCGAGTCGCATTTAGTTCCCTGTAAGCAAAGAGTATAGACCTGTAAGGCTGTTGTTATTATTCTCTTTGTTTAGTGTTAAAGATTGGAATTAAAATAAGGTTGAACTTCGTTTTGATATTATTTTAATACTATACTGACATTGAATAGTTAGTATATATGTATAAAGTTCTTTCGATTAATATTGGACAACAATTTCATTAAGCATTGATATGAAAAGATATTACAATACTAGCAGCTTACCCTTGGTTCGAAGGATAGGCATTTTATGTCAATAATATGTAGATAAATAAATAAAATATGGAGACGCATTATGTGAAAAAGGTAGTCTTCATTTATTGTTAGAAGAGGCTAGAACATTAAGGACTACAAGTATTTTTTAAAAATTTCGAAAACTCCGTATCAAAGCGTCGTGAAGCTTCTGTTTATAGAAGTCTTATCTTTTGGCACCCAAATTAAAAAAAACCTTCCCAATAAAACTTATCTAACATGTTTGTTTGTAACCATTAAAAAAAAGGAGTGCACAAACATGCGGCAGCCAATACCGAAAGTCTGTTAGTGTTCCTTTGGTCGACTTGCACTTGACCGATTTTTAATATATTAACTTATAAATAATAAGTAATAGATTAACTTGAAACTTCTTTATTTTTCTTGTTATAGCAGCAATATACAACATACTCTGTGAAAATTTCAACTCTACCTATTAAGCTTCATGACATACAGCTAAAGAGTATTATTATTATACAGGAACAGCCCCCTCAAGCTCTGACAGACGGATGGACGGACAGCGGAGACTTAGTAATAGGGCTCCGTTGGCAAACTTCGAGTATGATCTACGGAACACTAATAAAAAGTACATGTACGATGGTACGGAACCCTTCGTATGATAATTTGACTCGCACTTAAATTGAACTCAATCAGACCAAAATACTGACTCAACTTTTCTATCGTTCTTCACAGACACTACATCTTCTGCTTTATGGCTTGTCTAATATTGATATTTTTTGCGTTTTCTTACGTATAATTTTTTTTTAGCAGAAAGTATATCATTCAATTTCTTTACTTAGTGGCTTCTAGGTGTGCCGCTTGTTGACACAATTTACTTCGCAAATATCGCGTAGAATGGAGAAGACACACTTTTATATTGAAGGACCGGGAAAAGAAGATAAAGCTCTAGATCGTATTACATGTAGAAACGGAGCTATTCGTTGTAAAATCAGGACCTATAATAGACATCACAATATATACAAAAACAATAGAATAAAAGTTAATATAATAATAATTGTTAGTACTAATATTAATCTAATAATATAATTACAATTTAATTTTATTATATTTAATATATTATGTGCATAGAAATCTACATAATGGACTGAACACAAGCAAAAACAAATCCGGCAGGGGCTTTAAAAAGATGAATGCCATAGAGAGGATAAAGAAGTTTAGGTCGAGCCTTCGTCAAGGCCACATTCTCATAGGTACTGGTACACTAAGTCAGAATCACCTCTGATCTTAACCAAGGGGACAGGAGTAGTCCTGTCCACTATGCATTGTGCAAGTAGTTGCATGCCCAAGACCATAAACCAGGAACAACAAGACCCAAGACAAGACGTAGACAACAAGTGGTCTTGATATAACCCAATGTTCCGCTAGTTTGTAACGAAAGAACCAGGGGCGATTTGGAATCTTTGGCTGAATACCTGCATAACGCTTAACCTTAAAAGATTTTGATGAGTTCCATTTATTTTTCCACGATTTATCCGAGTTTTTGTAAGTGTTAGCAAATTTTGATCATTATCTTTTAAGTACTGAACGCAGTACAGAAATATTTTATATTTTTATTTTTTAATCTGTGGACTGTAATTATAATCATGGATGACAAAAACATGGCTTCAGATGTTTAGTCCTATCGTTTTTTTAAATAATCTAAAAATGAAATTTAATCAAATATCTTGATTTTTATATTTTACATAATAAATTCTTTTATATAATTTATAATGTTGTCAGTTGTGTAGAGTGATATAGACCTTAGACTTTAAAAAGTTATTGTCAATTACTACATAATGGAAAGGATTTTGTTTATAGATGCATTGTTTCAATTGTTGTTATTAGTAAAAAGTTCAAGTGTTACAGTTTATCAAGGAGATATTTTACCTCAACATGGACGCTGTGAGCCAATAACCATACAATTTTGTCAACATCTAAAATACAATCAAACCCTATTTCCTAATTTGCTAAACCACGCCAAGCAAGAAGATGCTGGTGCCGCAATTCATAGATTTACAACACTCATAAAAGTGAACTGTTCTCCAGATTTAAAACTATTTTTATGTTCAGTATACGCCCCAGTATGTACAATATTAAATAAACCAATACAACCTTGTCGGCATTTGTGCGAATCGGCTAGACATAACTGTGACGAATTAATAACTAAATATGATTTTGTTTGGCCTAAAGAATTGGAATGTTCAAATTTCCCAGTCTTAAATATTGACAATGTAATATGCTTTGGGAATAATAATGTAACAAATGAATCAAAAAAACCTCCCCGAACTAAACTTCCTAAGGTAGATTATAAATCGAGCTATGAGAGAGATCCTATTAAATTACATGGAGCAAAAAACATAGGTTTTGTATGCCCAGTACAATTTAAAATACCAGAAAATTTAGATTTGGAGTATTCCCTTAAAGTAGGGGATAAAATTGAATATAACTGTGGTGCACCATGCAATGGAATGTTTTTTAGTGAAGATGAAAAAAACTTTGCCAGATTATGGATTGGGATTTGGGCTACTTTATGTGCATTGAGCTGCTTATTTACTGTGTTGACATTTCTAATAGACACAGATAGGTTTCGTTATCCTGAGAGGCCTATAATCTTTTTATCAGTTTGTTATCTTATGGTAGCTGCTGCTTATGTAATGGGCTGGAGTGCAGGAGACAGTGTTAGTTGTCAAGGACCATTTTCTTCTACAATAAGTGGTACAACATTACCTAACATTTCAGTAATTACACAAGGAACAAAACATGAACCATGTACCATTCTTTTTATGGTAGTGTACTTTTTTAGTATGGCCTCTAGTATTTGGTGGGTCATATTGACTCTTACATGGTTCTTGGCTGCTGGTCTTAAATGGGGACATGAAGCAATAGAAGCAAATTCACAATATTTTCATTTAGCTGCTTGGGCTGTACCTGCTGTTAAAACCATATCAATATTAGCTATGGGAAAAGTTGATGGTATATATTTTTTTATTAATTAATTATTTCAGTCTCAAATATTTTAAAAATAACCTTTTCCTATTTTGTTTCAGGTGATATTTTGTCTGGTGTTTGTTATGTAGGTCTATGGGATGCAGAGGCACTAAGAGGTTTTGTTCTAGCACCATTATGTGTGTATTTAGTTTTAGGAACAATATTCTTATTTGCTGGTTTTGTTTCACTTTTTCGAATAAGAACAGTTATGAAGCATGATGGTACCAAAACAGATAAACTGGAAAAACTAATGATTCGCATAGGTATTTTTGGAGTACTATATACAGTTCCAGCACTCCTTGTAATTGCTTGTTTATTTTATGAACAAGCTCACTTTGATAGTTGGATGGGAACATGGCATCGTGATATGTGTGCAATGCCAGTGTACTCTATACCATGTCCATTTACATATCAAGAAACTGAAAGACCTAAATTTGAGATGTTTATGATAAAATATCTTATGACAATGATTGTTGGAATCACCTCAAGTTTCTGGATTTGGTCTGGAAAAACTTTAGTATCTTGGCATCAATTTTTTGATAGAATAAAAGGCAGGAGAGTTGAAGCTTATGTATGATGTATTACCTTAATATTACTCTTAAGTACATAAAAGATCAAAGGGAAGTGAATTAATTGTAAACCTGTCTTTAATAACAGGTCTGTGAAATTATTATTTATTTTAAGTTTTTTTTTCTAAAACTGTTTATATTTGATATAATTGTGCTCAAAGTGATATAAAACAGTTTTTGTAAGATATATATACACCATGTCATTACCAGGGCAGATGTAGATGTTGTTGTGTATGAACTTCAAACAATTTTATTTAGCATATAATTTTTTTAAAAAAGCAAAAAAAACGAGTGAATGATTCCAACGTAACAGTTCCTTGCTGTAGCCTCCTAGATCTTTTTGGAAACAATCAATGTGCAACTTTAGAAAATGAATTTTCAGAGTCCTTATGAGTCACGCTAAGCTTTTATCAGATGTTAATCAAAAAATATTTTTAAGTTACTGCAAATTAACCATTTGGTTTCCATGTATTCTCTTTAAAAAACTTTTTAAGTTAGTATAAGTTTAAGACAAACTGAATGAGCTAGAGGTACTGATGCTTTATTGTCAATATGCAAGAGGACAGCTTTCACACTTCTTTTTGAAGAATATGTAAAAAGTCACTATTCTTCAGCATTTAATTTGTTGCCTTTGTTTTAATTGACTAATAGTACAGCAAAATAGTACCTAAATTATTTTCTTTTTTTAAATACTCTTCAAATTATTGTTTTCTGCTTTGGTACTAATACAAAGTCTATATGTATGTACATGAAAATTAAAAAAAATGTGATGTGATACATTAAAACTAAAGTTTAAAATTGAAGTATATAGGTCAAGATCTATAAGTTATATATGGAATTATTACAAAAACTTTTTCTTCCCAGACCCGTGAATTATTCATGAAATTTTGAAGTATTGTTTCTACCATTATACTTTTGAATCTTTTGTCAATTGTTTACATTTAGCTAATAAGCAGTTAAACAAACCTTATCATGTTAGAGCCATAACTTTTATTTGTATATTGATATACTTAGAAATAAGAAAAATCTCGAGATTAATTGTAAGACTGAATGTGTAAATATGATCATGAGTAGCTTAACTTTAAAATTTTAAATAGCACTAAGCTTTATGAATGTACTTAATATACAGTATTTTTATAATTTTCTTGCATTTTTAATTTCAGACCATTGATTCCATTTATGCTTTTTATAAGTATTAATATCGTCCATACAATATTATAAATGCGAAAGTAACTCTGTCTATCTGTTACCTCTTTACGTTTATTCAGCGAAACCGAATTCGATGAAATTTGGTATGGAGATAGTTCAAGACCCTGTAATAAAAACTGATGTCTTTCACATCAGTTTTTATCCCGGGAATCATCCTTTATGAGGGTGAAAAGGGGAGTGGAAGTTTGTGTGGGAAATCTATCATTTCGTAAGGATATAAAACTCATCATACCTATCTTATATAATCAATCTATTCCATACTAACTGCTAAAACGTATGTACCTAGGGACGAACTCGAGTGAAGCTAGGGAGAGACGCTAGTCTATAGTCTATACACATAATAAAATTGTAACTAAGTCGAATCTGTACATTAAATATTTTTTGGGAAATCTTATTGAAATAGACATTATTATCGATACAGAGTTCGAATCTATAGTTTTTCGAATTTTTGTCTGTCTGTCTGTCTGTCTGTTACCGCATCACGAGAAAACCACAGGACAGATTTTGATGAAATTTGGTATGATGACTGGCTTTGGCTGGTTATCCGGGTCAACATTTAGGATACTTTTTACCGCGGTAAATTTCTCATTTCTGAGAAAAAATAAAAAAACTGCAATGTAAGAGTATACTAATATGTAAAACCTAAGAATTTCGTTCTTGGTAATCTGAACGCGGGCGGAGGCGCGGGCAATGCTAGTATAGTATGAAACTGACATAAGTAGAAGCACGGTAATGTAATGCATATGTAACATTACCGTGATAGAAGCCATAACCAAATTAAAACATACTGCTAGTTGCTACCCTTAAGAGTACTGTGAGACTCCTAGCTTACTAAAACCCACAGAGGAACCTGTCGCCGCAGTGCAATGGGGCGTTGCAGGATCGCTTGCGCACACACCACAACACCCCTGCGGACTAGTTGCTACCCTCATGAACTTGGGTAAATAAGGATTCAATTATAACTAGTATATTTTTTCTTGTGTGTACAAGCTTTTATTTTAATAAATTATTATAAACTAGCTCACCCTCGCTTCGCTCGGGTTCGCCTCTGTAAAAACAAAAACCGTATATTTTTCCGGGATAAAAAGTAGCCTATGTGTTAATATTCCAGACTATATCTCTGTGCTACAATATTGCACCCAGATCCGTTCAAGGGTTCTGGCGTGAAAGAGTAACAAACATCCATACATACCTACTCAAAAACTCACATTTATAATATTTATTATACAGAGTAACAGGACCCGCAGCTTCGCTCGCACTAAAACTACAAGTCTCTAAAAATGTAGGGTTCATACAACTTTGAATATAAATATCTTTCAACCGACTTAAAAAAGGAGGAGGTTCTCAATTCGACTGTATTTTTTTAGGTTGTATTTTAGCGTGTTTTTTCCGTCGGAATAAGATCTCCCGCGGTAAAAAGTAGCATAGATGTTTATTGTTATAATTACATTATGTCATGATATTTATATATTTTATATACTGAACAGTTTTAGTATCAGACTGTCTAAAGCCTAGTTCGCATTAAGCTAGTATTTTAGTCTAGTAGCTAAATTACTCGCTACTCACTAAAAATCGTTCGCACTTTGGTCGAGTACAGTTTACGAGTGGTGTTTTTTTATAATTTCAGTATATCATTATATATTTTATAGTATCTTTTGTAAGTCACTGATTATAAACTATAATTTAAGATAAGATGAATAAAATGTAAATTCAAAAAGTATAATATGTTGGTTTGTGCTTAATTTCAACATTTCGATTATACCGTTCTAATTAATTAATTAAATAAATACATAAATATGCCTTTGAAATAAAGTAATGAAAAGTAACCTGATGTTTTTAATTTTCATTTTAATTTCTTTTTCGCCAAATCCGGGTATATTCATTATTTTTTCCAAATCTAAGTATGCGGAATGTTTCATATGCTTGTTTTTATGCAAGGACCTAATATTCCACAAGCATTCGTGTTCAACATATTTCGAAACAAATTTAAGTCATTTCTTCGCTCCAGCGAAACGACATTATGGCGGCAACTAATGAACTCGACTAATTCCAAATATACTCTATGACTAATTCGACAGGTTCGTACTTGTTTAGCCGGTGAACCAGCACAGAGTACATTGGTATATACTTGAACCAGTGAGCTTGGACGCGTGGTGGGGGCTGCTACTCGCTCAAAAAAATAGAATAAAATGGATTGACTCAACTAAATTACTGACTAAACTAAATGACTAAATTTTTAGTGTTCAGACACGTTTAGTTACTAAATTACTCGCTACTAGACTAAAATACTAGCTTAATGCGAACTAGGCTTAAGTGTCCAAGTTAAGCTCCAAAGTGGTTGAATAGATTTCAAAAGGATTTTACAGAATTTAGCCAATGTTATTGTATCTTGGTAAAGAAAAGAGTAATGTTAAAAAATATTGTTGGACCCTTTATTGGGAATTAGTAGAAGGAAATAAAAGTGAAGTTAAAGAAAACCACCAGTTACATGAAATAAATCATAAAATATGCTACAATTGTCTTTCATTTGTTGAAGTAACACAATTTTTTTTAAATATATAACTATGCAAATATTAAATTAAACTATCATATAAATATAATTAAGTGATTTGTTAGGTTTAATAATAAATAAATAACTCTTTTAATTCTATTACACGTTTATCCTTCAAAATACTCTGGTTACTATTATATATTTCTTTAAATAGACTAAAATGAAAAAGCCACAAATTATTTTGCTATATCTTAAGATTTCTTAAAATGATGTAAACAGTAATAATTTTATAGAAAAAGTTTTATTTATTTTAGATCAGAATAATTTATTGAATTTTATAATCAAACACTATAACATATAAAATCACTTAAAATACACTTTTCTCCTACCTTAAAATTTTAATTAAAATTAATGTATAAAGTAATTAGTACATAGAAATATTAAATTTCAATTATGCTCTAGTGTATTTTCCCCAGATATGAAGCATAAAAACTGATGCAATGAACAGCAGAGACATAACCAACACAGGGACTGGACCTCTGAAATAAATCATGAATAACATTTATAAGTTATTATTAAAAAAGATAACATATAATATGATCTTTATATTTTAATGCATAACTTTAAACCTACACTTTGACACCTGGAGAATCATCAGTATAGAAACGCCACATTCCCACCGAGCCGGCACCAGTGCTGCGATTTCTAGCTGCTGTTGTAGTTGTTGTGGACTTGCGTTGCCTTACGGTTCCACCAGAAGCAGATCTGGGAGCTGCCGATGCTTTACTAGGGGAACGACTCCCTGAGCCCACTGAAGTTGAACTTGGTGCAGGTGGCTGCAATTTGATAATAAAATTAAAAGAAACAATAATGAAAAAAAAAACTTGTGATATAAATTATACTTACCATTATTTTTAATCAAGAATATAACTGTTAAAAACAAAGTAGTGTGAATCAACAATATAAAGCAAAACTGCACTTCGAGACAAAATGGTAATTCGTACAACAGTATCAATGGAGAAAGGCTCAAGTTCGAACTTCGAGTTGGCAACTGACTTTGCAACGCGTACAGTGAATTTGACACGTTGTCAAACAATGTTGCTACTTCAAAAAATAAATTCCTTCAGCGTTCCTTTTTACGTATTCTAAAATATATTTTTTTAAAACGTTGCCTCATGCCTGGTGTTCGTGATTCTACTTTTACTGTGAATTACTTTATAAACCTTAAACAAAAGAGTATTCAAAATTTATGGTATAGTACACCGTTTTGGAAGTAATCTCAACAAATTGTGTACAACATTAATAGTAGGATTTATAAATACCATGCAACAAAATTATTTTTTAACCAAAACCAAAAATTAACTACTTATAAGCATTGATATTTTCTCAAGAGTCTAAGAGTAGTGATTAGACCCTCTATAACCTATATTAAATTATTTAACTCTCAATAACCGTATGAAATTCAATAATCATTGGTTTAGTTACGACGTAGCATCTCTCTGTAGTTTGTGGTTACAACTTACAACTTAAATCATAGTACTTTTTGATTACAACCTCTTGAGCGTGTGCTAACTTGTTAAGTGGTATGGTTAAAAGTTTGAAATTAGATCCAAGTTGGATTCGAGAAAATAGAAAGAAATACAAAATTACTAGCAGAACCCGCGGCTTCGCTCGCGCTAAATCTAAAAATCTCTAAAAAGGTAGTTTCATACAAACTTATATCCCCTATTTTACCCCCGTATAGGATGAATTTTGAAAAATGCTAAGACATGTATTTATTTAATTTTATTGAAGAGTATATATACCAAGTTTCAAGTAATTCTGATCATAAATATTTTTTTGGATTGTATTATAACGTGCTGTCCCCTGGGAACTTAAAGTATACATGTGCTATAGAGCGCGCGTATCGCTCATTGTCCATCAATTTTATCTAGGTATACATATGAATAATAACTCGTAGCTAAGCCGAATCTGTACATTAAATATTTTTTGGAAAATCTTATTGAAATAGACATTATTATCGATGCAGAGGCCAAATCTATAGTTTTTAGAATTTTTGTCTGTCTTTCTGTATGTCTATCTGTCTCACGTAAAAACCACTGAAGGGATTTTGATGAAATTTGGTATGGTGATAGCTGGTTATCCGGGTCAATATATAGGATACTTTTTACCGCGAGAAAATGTCTCATTTCTGAGAAAAAATACAAAAACTACAATACAAAGTAAGAGTTATACTAATATGTAAAACCTAAGAATTTGGTTTTTGGTTATGTGAACGGGCGGAGCCACGGGCAATGCTAGTTATATGTATATAGATGAATTCTTTCTTAATTCTTCAATCCTCTGCCGTTATCACTCGTCATTGATTTATTGATCCATTCACCATTGTGTTTGTCAATCTGATTCTGTGGACTGTTGTGCTGTCAAAAATTATAGCCAGTGTTGCTGATTAGGCATTTTTAATGCTAAATTTGGCTGTTGGCATGAAAATTTATCCTTAGCTTATTGTGTATTTTAGCATTTTTTGAATTTTATGTACTAGTGATGGCAACTATTGCTATAGGATTGACAAATTGTTCACAATAATCACATCACCGTCATATATTTACTCTAAGGAAGAGATTGAACTGAAACCGGTGTTAAGTGTTAACTTCTTTGGCCATTTCTATTCTTTCTTTACCGCATTCTGTTGCTGATACAGAACGAGTATTCAGCCAAATGAATGTAGACAAAACAAAATTATGAAATCGAATGTCACTACATATACTAAACTTGATTCTACACATCAGAAACGGCCATAAAAGATCAGGAAAATGTTGTCCTTCCTATACGGTCCCGAGGATGTATTAAAATTTAAAACAGATAAGAAGGGTTAAAGTTTTTAAGATAGCCCATCAACATCACAAGCATAAGCACAAGACGAAGCCGATATTGATGGCTTACAAATAAAATTATACAATATTACCGAATTGATTAAATTTAGTTTTTTTTTATTACACTATTTACAATTATTTTCATTTATGAGTCATTTAAACAAGACTTAGCAGTTGACATTTTTTTAGCATATTAAAGTGCGATCTAGCACTTTTTTAGCATTATCGGTCGTAAAAATCTAGCATTATTTCCATATACAAAACGGCAACACTGATTATAACCTAAAGCTAAACTATTATGGTGATCAAATTTTTAAAGATTGTTCGCTCTGTTCACTCTTTATTAAATATTTCCAAAACTAACATTATGAACAAACACAAATGTTATTTTAGATATATCAAACAAGATGATAAAGTTGATATATCGTTTCTTTTTAGTGTGAATGATGTTTCACGGCAGTTTAATTTGAGTAGAAACTCTTCTGAAAGTTTGGAAACTTTATGTGTTCGAATTGCAACAAATGTACAAAAGTTTTATAATAAAAAGAATAAAAAGAAAACACTGCCTAAAGAACAAGCTATCGAAGTAAAGATTTATGACAGTAAAAAAGATCCTATTTCAAAAGAATGCACTTGTTCTGATTTGTTTGCCTACCAAAGCCCAATATTAACTATATCTGATAATCTTTATGAAATAGTGCTAAATGCACCATGGATTATAAATTTTAATTTGCCAAAGGTTATCTTAGCTGGATTTCCTGTTTATCCAGAAAATTTTGAAACTCAATATACAGATAAACATCTTAGTATTTTTAACTGGTATAAAGGCAAATCATTTAATGATAAGGGAAATGAAATCAGTAATGAACATATTCAATGGCAATTAATATTAAATAGTTTTTATTTTACACCTACAACAGAAGACATTGGTATGAAATTGAAATTAGAATGTATACCAGGTACAGACATACAGTAAAATAGTTTTGATTATGATTTATATTCTTAGTTATATATTTTTTTATTTTCTGTAGTTAATAATGAAAGCACTGGTCCAGCAGTTGAATGTGTGATAAATGGTGTAGTAGAAGCTGGACCTGGTCCCTGCCCATTTGAATGTACACATATGTTTACAAAGCAAAAATTAACAGACAAGAGGTAAAGTGACAATTACTTATAAGACAATTGTATTATATTTAAAGTTATTTTGTAATGAGTATTGTTTTCTTTTTAGCTTTCGATGTGTTTCATACAACATATTGGCTGACTTATACTGTGACTCAGATTTTACTCGTACTGTTTTACATCCTTACTGTCCTCCGTATGCATTACATATTGATTATCGTAAACAATTAATAGTTAAGGAATTAAAAGGTAAAACAAAGCAATTAATTATAAACTTTAAATACTCTACAAAGATAAAATCAAAACTTTTACCCTTAATTTTTTTTAATATTTAAATTATTATTCCCTCCATGACCACGGACACGCCGGCGTGTCAGTTAACAATAGATTTCTTAGAATTTTAATCAATTTCTTAGAAATTTACCTGGAGGTGATATTAATAGTATATATATCTGAGATATTTATTGATTCAAATTAGCAAAAATTGGGTCTAATACAGCTTAAAATAAGATTAATTACAAACAAAATATTTGATATTATTAGAAATTATTGAGATAGTTATTCTATTTCAGGATATAATGCTGATATTATTTGCCTTCAAGAAGTGGATAGCAAAATATTTAATAGCAGCTTAAAAACTTTTTTAGAATGTGAAGGCTTAGAGGGTTTATTTTTTAAAAAAGGAAAAACTGTTTCTGAAGGGTTGGCTTGTTTTTACAGAAAAGATAGGTTCAAGTATGTATTATACAAATAATTTTAAATTAAATGAATTTAAGCTCCTATTGTATGACTTAACATGTTAAATAAATGTAACAATAATTTCTAAAATTATAGTTTTATAGATAGCCAAAGCATATTATTAGCAAAAGCTATTAAAGAAGAAGCTTGCTTGGAGGAGATTTGGTGTAATATTAAAGACAATGAACCATTGCTGGAGAGAGTGTTAGATAGGTCAACTGTTGCAAGTGCAACATTTTTACAATCAATTGAACATCCAAATGAAATTCTTTTGGTTGGCAACACACACCTATATTTTCATCCTGATGCTGATCATATTAGATTGCTTCAAGGTGGCATTCTCATATACTGGTTGCGAGATATACAGAGGAAATTAGAAGAACAAGTAATTATTTATTTAAATTATATTTTTACTATTACTTTATTTTTCTACTCTGTAATAAAAATTAAAATATATAATAGTTATAAATTATGTACATTATAAAAGACATTGGGCAGATCTCACCCGGTCTTGATATTGGGTGGCCTGTGGTTTAAAATTATGTAGCTTTACTTGGTCCAATATGTAGATTATGAACATATATGAATAATTAGTTCAAACTATACCAGTTTTGAGACATATTATAACTAAGTTTTTATTATTTTAGTTCAATTTTAATATTGCTACAATACTAAGTTACAACTTACAATGTTGTTCTTAGCAGGTCTAATCTCAAAGAAAAAAATGATTTGAATAATAATCTATTTCTATACATCTGCCAGAAATAAGATTTTTATCCAAGATTTGAAGAAGTCAAGACCTGCCTATAAAGATAGTTAAATAAGTTACATAAACGGCTGCTGGCTAGGTTATGCACCATACAAATTTGACCAATCCCCTTTAATAAAAGCATAAATTACTATGACCCATTGTGATTTTAAATAACAGGAGAAATACAGCAGTTACTAATAGGTAACATGGTATGCTCTTTCAACGAGTTTTTGTTTGTTGGATTTGTCATTAAGAATGTTTATCATTTGCATAGAAACAAACCTATTTTGTACATGTTTCAGTTCGCAAATCATAGGGTCAGCATTATATTATGTGGCGATTTTAACAGTGTACCATCATGTGGAATCTATCAGTTGTATACTACTGGATCAGCACCAAGCTCTTTGCCAGATTGGAAGTCTAGTAAGTGTAAAAAGATAAATTTTGCTACAAAACATTTTTTAATAGTAATTTCTACATGAGTTCCCTAATTCTTTTTGTTTTTCTAAAATAAAAGTTACTACTTATAACATCAGCTATCTGCCAGTGAATGTCCCAACAAAAACAGTCCAGCTGTTTTGGAGATTAGCTGAACCAGACAAAATAAAAAAAGTTTCTTTCTTATAAGTACTGTATATTATTAATTCATAATATACATTTAGTAAAAAGCTGTTATTTTGACATTACAAACATACACTTAAAATTATTTATCTGTATAGACTATACTATAGATTAATTTATAACATGTTTAACACATGTTATAAATTAATCAATCTTACACAAGTGTTTTCTATATTAATATTTCAGATGAAAAGGAAGCTATTAATGATTTGAGCTTAAAGCAAGACATTCAATTAGATAGTGCCTGTGGAACTCCTCAATATACAAATTTCACAGAAGGATTTGCAGATTGCTTAGACTATATATTTTATGAAAAGAATAAACTAAGAGTTGAACAGGTATGCAAAAAAATGATCTCTGTGTAGAGCTCAGAAATAAGTAAAGCTTGCCAAAAAGAGAGATTTTAAAAAAGTTACAAAATACCTTTGTTGATTGGTCTTACATCAATTTATTCTATCTCATATGGGATCTTTATCATAGTCTGTAGTGCTCTGTCAGCCACTTTCCTGGAAGTGCACACAACATCATACCAAGTTTTATCATTTTAAAAAAAAGATTTATAATATTTATTATTAAACTCCAAAATAAGGCACCTTATTGCGTATTTAATTTAATTAACAAAATCTTACTTATTGTAACCAATTTTAAGTATCTTGATTGGCACTAAACCTTCATAGTAGGTATAAATATATAATATAGGTATCGTCTTTTAATAACTTTACCACAGCACTATGAATTGGTTCATTCATATTACATTTCCATACAACACAGAAATCCATACACTTAAAATTTAATGGGCCGGTTTGTCGCATTAAGTATAATATATTTCAAATAATACTTTATGACTTCTGCACCTATTGTGCATAATGGGACTATGTCGGAATGAAATGAAATTTATTTATTTAGTATCAAATTCCTATAAGTATACAGTAAACAACAATGGCTACGATGGATAGGAATCTTTCGTATGCGCGCGTATAACATAGCATTAAAGTTATATTGTCGTAGCTTAGGCGTAAAAAATATGAATTTTTAAGCTATTGCATAGCTTCTATCGCGGGCCTTGAGCGTGGGGACCGAATCCAGAAATTCCGTAACGAAAAAAACCTGACACCCCCCACTCCGACCGGCACAGCGGTGATACTTCCATCTATCGATAAATACCAGAACTTTTAATGACTTTTTGAAATATCACGCTTGTCTCTTTAGTTCAGCAACCCGCCTTTAGGTGGCATTGGTTGTATTGGAAAACTACCGTAATCAGCTGTTTGTGAGAAAGTATATAGGTGTATAGGTATTTATCATCTATGTACAACAGTGAATATCTGTACTCGTATAATTTGTGTACAAAGTGTTTTAAATAAAGTGCATTTATTAATGAAGAAAGTCAAGGAAAAAAAATACTGCATTAATAAAATAAATAAATAATTATAATTGCATAAGTTGATAAAAAATGCTATGCAATAGCTTTACCGCGGCAGTCTCCGAGTGCCACACGTCTTTTTTTATACATTAATCAATTTGTTGTGTAATTAATCAATTATTTTTTTCAGGTCATCCCACTACCTAGTATTGAACAGCTCAAAGCACACATTGCCTTACCTAGCATTGTATTTCCCTCTGATCACATTGCAATTATTTCAGACTTGCAATTTAGATAATAAAGAAAGTCTATTTTCAAATAGCGGGGCATGTTGAATATAATCCTACTATTTCACTTCCGATTAGAAAAAACAACAAATTTTACAGCTTTCCTGAATAAGGCAAAAAGAGTAGAAAATCTCAGATTAATAGATAGTAAAGTTATATAATTTTTTTGCTATTAAAACTGAGACTGTGTAATATATGTGTAACTTATATTTATTCTAAATATTGTATGTAAGAAGTTTTAATAAAATTTCCTGTTCTATACCTAATGTGTATAAATTTTATATTGTGCGTATAACAGCTTTTGCCAAATGATTTCTAAATTTTATTAGTGACTTATCAGCTTTATCGTTGTAATATACTTGACGGCGCGTTTGACTACTTAAAGAGTAAATGGCCACTTAAAAAGTTTAACTGTCATGAATTTATCGATGAAAAAGATGGGTGGGTTGTCATATTTACTCTGATGCAACACCAAGCGCTAGCGTGGCGAATAATCGACAGCCGGCATCAAGGTTAAAATCGGCAAAAGGTTAATATCACGTTACGTTTGTGGTAGAGTGTCTTTTGATAAAGTAAGGTGTACTTGAATGTGATTGAATTTCGTATAAAACGACTAAAACTATCAGTGTCAAATCTATACATAAGAATATTGTAATTATATTATGTGACTAGCATTGCCCGCGCCTCCGCCCGCGCGCCAAAACCAAATTTTTAGGTTTTACATATTAGTATATTAGTTGACCCGAATAACCAGCTATTACCATAACAAATTTCTTAATAAAATCCCTCCAGTAATTTTTCTGTGATGCGGTCACAGACAGACAGACAAAAATTCTTAAAACTATAGGTTCGGCCTTTGTTAGCGATAATAATGTGTATTTCAATAAGATTGTCCAAAAATATTAAAGCACTTTTTATTTTAGTTTAATTTTAATGTATCTATAGATGTAACTAATTTATAAAGCCAAAAATATAGTTTTTTGATAATTTGAACACTGGCGGGGCCGCGGGTAATATAGTAGTAATTCTAATAAAATCATAGAAACGTCTAATTTGTACATTTAATTTTTTGGAATTAAAACTACGTATTTTAAAGACACATGGCTACATCTATTGACAAATATCTAAATAATACAAAAATAAATATTCATTAAAATAACTTTTATAATGAATATAATAGTGCTATTGATATACTTTTTCAAGATTAGCTATTTTTAATATTTTTTGTCATATTTAGTAAGTTAACTTGCTAAAATGTATATAGTATCATCGTTTTTTATTCTTACCAGTTTTTGTATTTTTTCTCAGAAATGAGATATTTTTCTGCAGTAAAAAGTATCCTGTATGTTGACCCGGATAATCAGCTATGACCATACCAAATTTCATTAAAATCCGTCCAGTAGTTTTTCTGTGATGCGGTAACAGACAGACAGACAGACAAAAATTCTAAAAAATATAGATTCGGCCTCTGTATCGATAATAATGTCTATTTCAATAAGATTTTCCAAAAAATATTTAATGTACAGATTTGACTCAATTAGAATTTTATTATATCCTATAATATAAAAATGAATCGCTGAATGTGTTGGTAAGCGCAAATCTCGAGAGCAGCTGAACCGATTTCGCTAATTCTTTTTTTAGAATATTCCTTGAAGTACGAGGATGGTTCTTACGGAGAGAAAATATAAAAAAAATGCTTACAAAAGTTTAAAAACCATACTTTTCTATACTCCCATACAAAAGATTAGTAATAATACTTAAGAGTCAATTTGAACTTTAATACCATACCATAAAGTTTAAGTTTGGTGGTAGTTTAAGTGGACAGGTTCCGTGAAGGCAAAACAATTGAGTGACGTTAGTATCTTATAAATATGAATGTCAATATTTGTTAATGATATTAACAAAAAAAATTATATGGCTAACGCTGGCTAATAACTATTTATATCTATTTAAAACGTGATGATGTTCTCCTAGCCGATTCCGGCCACGGCGGCCAATCTCAATGAGATTAGCCAACTGCGCAGGAGATATTATAGTGCTCAAGTGTACGCGCAGACACAAGTGCACTCTCTATTCCTATCACTCTCATACTCCGGTGGGACGACCACTCGACACGACCAGTGAGAGTTAAGGCGCAGGACCGACGGCTTTACGTGCTCTCCGAGGCACGGGGGTGAAACACCGCCAACTTCCCAACTCCGGGCTGTTACTGAGACTTACTATACAGGAAGACTCAATAATTAAACTTGGCCCGACCCGGGACTCGAACCCAGGACCTCCGGGTGTGCAGCCGTACATGCTAGCCACTACACCACCGAGGCAGTTAAAACGTACCTAGCGACAAACACGAGCGAAGCGAGGGTGAGCCGCTAGTGTATAGATATAAAGTAACATCTTATTTTCCTCGCCCGATTACCCACGTCCGGCTAAAGTTAAAATATGGAGTTAAATGATAAAATGGATCAATCTAATGTTCCTTTATACTTATTATGAAATTGTTTATCACGGTAAAAAATCTTTAAAATAACTTTTTTTTATTTAAATGCAGGAAGAATTTTACAATATTTAGTTTGCGAATCAACGACATCTATTATCTATTCAAGCAAACAAAAATAGCCCGAATTACCGTTGTCCAATTGTTTTGTATTAGTAGGGGAGCCCAAGAGGGGATTTTCTGTAGTTACTCGAGCGCGGCAGATGGCTGCAGTTTAGAATATGGGACATTACCCCTGGCGGAGTGGGTGGTATTTCTGGATAGGGGACGTGATAGGGCGTCGAAAAGTTAAATAAAAAATTTTCCGAAAACGTACGAGTAAAAAGTTATCCCATCAAAAACATTCTGTAAAAATATTGCAAGTCTCGCAACGCACTTCTTCTACCTCAAAAAGCTATGAGATGTAATGTAAAACCAAGTCGGTTAATTTATTCATTACCTATCTATGAAAGCAACTATCCGACAACTTTGTCATAAATCGTTACCGAATTAGTTAAGTTACAACATTTTATAGTGACCGTATTAATATTAGATATATTTATTTCTTTAATTAGTAGAATGACTTGGCCATCGCACGGAAACATAATCACATAAGAGTCTACAACTTTAAATAGCCCTAATTAAACATATCATGACCAAGGTGGACGGACGACTTGGTCAAAGTCGCTGGAGCCCACTAGATGCGGATGGCACAAGACTGGTTGTCGTGGAACTTTTTGGGAGAGGCCTATGTCCAGCTGTGTGTGTGTTTGGGCTGAGATGAACTGAACATAGCACTAGCGGGTCAAATTTATTCATACACTAACATAAATAATGCACTCAGAACGCTAATTTTAGGTAAATTTTGTTATTTGTAGATTCTATTATCATGTGCGATGGCCAAGTCATTCTATTAATTAAAGAAATAAATATATCTAATATTAATACGGTCACTATAAAATGTTGTAACTTAACTAATTCGGTAACGATTTATGACAAAGTTGTCGGATAGTTGCTTTCATAGATAGGTAATGAATAAATTAACCGACTTGGTTTTACATTACATCTCATAGCTTTTTGAGGTAGAAGAAGTGCGTTGCGAGACTTGCAATATTTTTACAGAATGTTTTTGATGGGATCTCATTTCTTTTTGTAAATATTTCTTCTTTTTATCTTTTCTTGTACTATTTCTTGTGTGTCAGCTAAGGACTTTTTAAAAGCCCACTCCTTGTCTCTGTGGGCTTTTTTCAGAGGCTTTGATATAGGTAACAAATTTTGACAAGTCTGGATGATAAAAAATGTAAGTCTATTGTATTGGGAAATTACGGACTCCTGGACTTTAATACTACTATCTTATGCATTAAGAATAAATATGTATAGTTAATTTAACGAATATTTAAATTTCATTGTTGACCCTAAATACCTACCCCGATACTGATATTCGACTTACATAAGTTTAATAAGACGTGTAGATTTATGTGTCTATCTGCAGCATCGTAGTTAAATCCCGAAAGTTGTATTCCATTCCATTTTAAAAGTAATTTTCGAAGAGATTGATATTTCATGACCTCTATATTCCATGTTCTAATAGGTGGGTACAATTACGAGCAATGAGATGTTGAGAAGGTTTTCTAATTCATATCAACATCATACTTTGTAAAAGAAAATGTACGAGCTTTGTTTCAAAATTAAGTAATCGTCAAGTTGTTTCTTAATTAGGTATATATTTTAATCAATTCATTATAAATAACAGTAATCGAATATTAGTAGGTATCAACTATACACGCTTCACATTACATTTATGTACCCATTTGTATATGCATAAAAATGTATACAGCTACTAAAAAAGCTTAAAATATTATTTTCGCGTTTAAAAATACTTTTCTAATACATATAATTGCAAATATAAACATTAATAAATAGACCAATCGAAATTAGGTTAGTAATTACGAGGGAACATAGGATCGGACGTACAAACATACATACCTACAGGTAAAACACTAACCTAACCCCCTTTTACAGTGCAACTATTGTATAATTAATTTACCATTAATTATAAATTTTATAAGAATATATGAATGAGGTGAAAAAAATAAAAGTAAGATATCGGGAAATGAAAAAATAATATTTAATTTAAATAATGTAAGGAAAAAATAGTGTAAATTTAATTAAAATATTTTATGATTTTTAAACGAAATTTATATTTGACATAACGGCACAAATTAAGGCAAGCTATGATGAAGTTTATTTATATCAAAATATTTATATTATGTGCTATTTTATTGTGACCTATTATTTAAAAAAATACCTAAACCTTCTAGCGTTCCTTGACGTCGTTAAAGTGGAGAAATTGACTAACAAATTAAATACTTAGTGATAACAAACGGAACTCTGAGAAAGATATATTTTAAGTTGGATATTTAAGTTAATAAAATAATATATGAGTTATTCCTGTGTTTTTTTAACATTACTAAACTGAATATTGATAAATACATATTGTATATATTAGTCAAGTAGAAGACAAACTAACGCTCCGAGGGCTCTGTACTTTTTTTTTATAGTTGGGAAATCCTATTACGGATACCACCCGAATTCCCCCGGGCGACTCTCGCTACGGAACACACGAGTGTTCGATTACTTGTATATATTTTTTTATATTTAAGATCTTTTATACATATAAGTTTTAATTTATATATTAAATATATTATTTCTTAAAACTCTTTACAATATTGATAATTACATTTTAGTCGTCGCTAACACTTACAGTATATCCACTATTTACCCTGCTATACATTTGGGTAGTTTAAGTGACGAAAAATGATATGTATGAACTGCAAAAATAACTTTGTAATCCCATATATTGCATATCTATTTGTATAGGAATACAAAGTTACTTATGCAGTTTGTATATCTCGAAAACAGGATTGAAATTGCATGATGTTTGAGTTTTTCCTTCCGTTATAGGCTAAACACTAATTGTGTTCAAAATTTGAAGCTCCTATGTCTCCTAGAAGTACCTTAGAATTTTGATGATCGGTGAGTGAGTGAGTGTGTGAGTGACGATATTAACGAATTTTGATCTGCAACAGTTCTTAAACTACAGGTTCAAATTGAATGTAATTTGGAAATATGCCTAGTTTTATTATGTTCTTTTAGTCACTGAAAATTCAGGCTTTTAGCTTTATCCATAACGAAGTTATGGGGGGGTGGAAAATGCTCTGAATCGCTTCAAGAAAAGGATGGTACTGTCGTGCCCTTTTTTGCTCGACTTGGCGGGGGCACTCCGTGCCCCCCGATTGAGACTTAAAGTTACAACATCTCCATACATTATTTTGACATTACTACCATTTAGACACTTGGAGTCAAAACGTCACTTTCAATTGTCAAAATGATCTCCAGATGATTGTCTTTATTTGTACTTGCGTGAAATTCGAATTTTCTAGTTTTCTAGTCATTTATGGCACTCGCCGGCCGCTACCGCGGCACGCTCGCTTCGCTCGCTCGGCTCGTGCGTTGTGGCAACTGTTCTAACGTAACCTAACCCAGATATGAGGAATAATAAATAAATAATCTTAAATGTTCTAACCTAACCTAACTCAGATATGAGGAATAATAAATAAATAATCTTAAATGTTCTAACCTTTTTTTTTTTTTTTTTTAACGTTGGGAAATGCATTTACGCACGACGTGTGGGACTCACCGGTGTAATACAGCCAGTACTACCCACTAAAACCCAACAAAACCTTCCCCCGTCTTAATGGGGCGTCGCAGGATCGCTTACGCATTCAACTACGACGCCCCGACGGCAGGTCTGCCGAAGCAGACCACCACAACCATGGGGTTGCTCCACAGTCCACTCTGCTATCAGAGAAGTACCAGGAGCAACCCGCATGGTGCACCGCCCCCCGAAGAGGGCCACCTCCCACCGCCCACCGAAGTGGGCAACCTCCCTGTGCGTTTCTTAGCTTCGCGCCCGGTTGGATTGCCGGGCACTACTGAGCCCCCCCACCACGACAAGGTGAACGCACGTTGGGGGGGTAAATGTTCTAACCTAACCTAACCCAGATATGACGAATAATAAATATATAATCTTAAATGTTCTAACCTAACCTAACCCAGATATGACGAATAATTAATAAATAATTAAAAATATTCACAGATAAAAAATGATTTTTTTTACTAAATGTACAATTGTAAAACAATATATTTTACATAAATCAGATAAAAAATCATAAATGTATTTATGAAACGAAAATAATATTTTTCTTTTTATTTATTTATTTATTAATATTACCAACAGAAAAAGCAAAAATAATCAAATATAATCTGTTGTCATTTAAGCGGTAATATAAAACAAAGTGTCAGTTTTGCTTTTGTCAAAATGTAAGATCATTTTGTTTGTGTTGTGAAATTATTAAAATATTAAATACAATAAAGCATTAATTGTTGTGAAAATATGTCTTGTACATAAAAAAGGATGCGTACTATTCGTTAAAGGTATGTTTATCTGTTGTAATCACTTATTTAGGTAAAGAAATGTATGGAAATGTGTTAGATATGTTATAACTTTAAGTCTCAATAACTTTTTACTCGTACGTTTCCTCCAAATATTTTTAATATATTTTGACTCTCTGTCACCTCCCCTATCTAAAAATACCACCCACTCCGAATGGTGGAAAAGAAATATATGAAAATGTATGGAAATGTTGTAACTTTAAGTCTCAATAACTTTTTACTCGTACGTTTTCGGAAAATTTTTTATTTAACTTTTCGACGCCCTATCACGTCCCCTATCCAGAAATACCACCCACTCCGCCAGGGGTAATGTCCCATATTCTAAACTTGTGCCCAGCAGATTAACATAAAAGAGGTTACCTTGTACTCTATTGAGTTCTTTCACCACAATATAAGTCTTCTATATAAAGGGGCGCGTCTAGGGAAGCCGATTAAAATATTTAAAAAATGTTTTGATACGGTAAAAATACTTGAAACCGTCAGATTAAGGTGTGGTAGGCTAGTCACATCCTGAAAAGTGTCCAATTTAATAATCATAAACTTTATAGTCGATTCCGGCCACGGCGGCCAATCTCATTGAGATTAGCCAACTGCGCAGGAGATATTATAGCGCTCAAGTGTACGCGCAGACACAGGTGCACTCTCTATTCCTATCACTCTCATACTCCGGTGGGACGACCACTCGACACGACCGGTGAGAGTCAAGGCGCAGGACCGACGGCTTTACGTGCTCTCCGAGGCACGGGGGTGAAACACCGCCAAATTCCCAACTCCGGGCTGTTACTGAGACTTGCTATGCAGGAAGACTCAATTACTAAACTTGGTCAATTAAAGAGGGTAGAACCAAGGAGGACCATCTCAGTGTATTAAAAGTGTCCGTTGAAAGGGAGCAAATTAAGGTGGCGCTATAGTAGCAAGTGGAAGAATTTTAAAAGGAGCGCCACAAATTATTAGAGTAGGACGCTAAATTAAAAAGGAAAGACTAATTTCCGCTTTGTTACAGCGCATCTTTTTAAATCATTATAATATACAGACAAACATGAATATGGAATAAAATTATACAGTATTTTAAGTACCCCGATTATTTGTAAATTAAATAATCAGTATTTGTATGTTTAATTGTGTATATTTAATTATATTAAATTTTTAAAATAATATTATTTGTAAATTATATTAAATTTTTTAACCCAGCACTTCACTCTGTTTATAACTGCTAAGTTCATATCATTCCCATTTCCTACACTAGCGCTATTTCGGTGAGTGTTCGAACAATAATTTGCTGTTTACAAGTGGACACTTTTTCAACTTACCCCCAAACAAGACGGTCCTCCTTACTGCCATCCGCCATTATTGTCAAATTCCAATTGTAAAGGCTGGTAACACTGAATAGTGAATTTATATTTATCACAGGAACAACAAGTTATTAGATATATATTATACTTAGGTATATGATATAGTAAAGAACTAGTATAATAACTGTTTTTATTTTATATTATGTATATTTCTAACTGTAAATAGTTTAACGATGAATATGGTAATTGTACTGTGAACATATATAAATACCTACCTACATACATTGAAATATCACTTGTATTCTTTTCATTGCGCTGTTTATAACGGTGAACAGGTGTTACAGGAAGTAAAATTTATAGTACCTAATTGAAAAAAATGTTTAAAATTCCCTGCAAGTCTACTTTTAATACAAGTAATAAAATATACTTCAACTATTCATTTGGTATGTACCTATCTATAAATGTCTTAATGTTTAAATTATTATGCGCTTACGCTTTTTGCTATTTTGATATATCTTTAACTTTATAAATAATTATTTTTTTTCTTATTAGGAGGATATAATTATATGGGTAAACCAATACATTATTCACCAATAGTTAGATATCCTCAAGTTGCATCTCTTAAGCTTCCATCAAATGTGGTAAACATAAATGAAACAGAAATGGGCAGATTCTCTCCATTGAGAGCAAGAGATTTGTCTGGTCCCGTTATAAGTACTTTTAAAACAAAAGATGATTTACCTAGAATTGATATTACTTCACAATATGATCCTTATGCAAATAAATATGATTGTTGGGGTGCAGTTAGCCTATCTTCATCTATGCAGAGTAATGTACCAAGCCCATTCAGTGGCAATCATACCCATCTTAACATGCCTGGGTCACAGTGGGGCCAAGGATACAAATATCTTTCGGATCACTTGCACAGTGCTCATTATTTAACTTTGAAAAAAGAATATTCTGGAAAAATGTATAATAAAGGTATAGTGAATATGTGTCAAGTTATAATAAAACATTACTAATTATAAATAACAATAAGGATTAATATTATTATTTCACATAATTATATCTTAAAAGTTATCAATTATATATTTATTTACTAAGCAATTGCTAGGGAATATTTGTGAGCTTCATATAGTCTTTCATATAATATGCATATTATAACTCTGCTGTTCTGAAAAAAAGACTTGTCAAACATCCTTTAAACTGAGTGATGTTAGTTAAAATTTTAAACATATTTTGATAGAAATTTTAAACATATATTGACAAACTGTGAGCATTCATGGCTTAATTCAGAGCCAGAGTTATAATATTGGTAGCATTTTTAGAATTTATAAATTGTTTTTGGAGATTTATCACTTTGTTTTATTTATTTGCTTGTACATTATTTCTCATCTCAAATTAAGACTCATATGAAAACATAAGGTAATTTGTATATTTAGTTAATAATGTAGTAAACATGCTTAATTATTTAATTTTTTTACTTTACATACTTTTCAATGTTAGTATTCATTTCATTAGCTTTTAAATATGCTGCTAAAACTGCTAATAAAAAATGCTTGCCAGTTTATTCTAAATATTATATTTGCTAATCTTGTTATGTTAATTTTTCCAAAGCATAGTTATAACTATTGGGGTGAGGAACATGAGTACAGAAACAGACCCTCCCTTGAGTGCTAAAGAGAAATTAAAAAAAGCTGTCAAAGATTATGGTTCAACAGTTATAATATTTCATATTTCTATATCTCTACTATCTCTGGGGGGATGTTACCTCCTAGTTTCTAGGTATGTGGTATTATCATGTAAATGCATGTCCAAAATTATATTTCATACTAATAATAACGATCAATATGTATATAAAAAGTAATTTTAATGAAAATTTGCCATAAGGCATTTGCATTTTCGGTGATGGAAATTAAGATGAAAATTTCATTTAAAATATAGACTAGATTTCACGCACAACGGACCAGAAGAGAGTCTAAGTGCGGAAAACGAGTCCACCTTACATTACATTACATTAGACTAGATTTATATTATTTTAATCTACATATTCCTCAACTATATTTTTCTATAATGAAAAGTTAAATACTCATTCATTTTTTTTTCAGTGGAGTAGATATAATGGCAGTATTGAGATATTTTAACATTGGTGAAGGAACTCTATCGAATGTAGTAACATCAAATGCTGGCACATTTGTGATAGCATATGGAGTTCATAAAATTTTTGCACCAGCAAGAATTGCTATCACACTAACGGCAACACCATTCATAGTGCGATATTTAAGGAATATAGGTGTTTTAAAACGTAATAATGGGACAGGTGGAGGGAAATAAATAATATTTAATCATTTATTGTTTTATTTTATATTAACTTCATTTTTGTATTATAGAACTTTAAATGTCAACCATTAGAATCAAAATAAAAAAAAAATTCAACGTCGCGTTAAAAAGTCGTCGTTTCCATAGACCCTAAGCCGGATATCTCCAGATATTTTATCTTCGTTTGTTTTTAGGTAATTATTCTAGTTGAAATATATATACAACAATGTAAATACAATGATTGAAGTTGTTTTCACAAAAAAAAAATACGCCGAGGCTCACCGCTCGTCGCCGCCGCCACGGCGCCAAGCCGTGACAAGGAATGAGTGTTTATTACGACCTAATTTAAAAAATATTTAAGAACTGTTTTTATGATGATAATTCTTGACAATAGCAGTATTTACAAGATACTTGCCGAAAACATGAAACTCCATCCTTTTTTAGCGTCCTAGATGTGTGATTTTTGCAATTTTTAAACTAGCACCGAGGCATGTTTACCGTCGGAACGTTCGAATTCTACTAAATTAAAAGCGCGCTCAAATGTTCAAATGAGCGCTCATTAGGCCAGGACATTTTTTGTGGCTGATTGTGTATCTAGTACCTACTTTTTGATAGTGACTGGTCTGGTGTTTGTAAGGACAATCTAATTCTAATATGATGTTCTCCTGACCGATTTCGGCCACGGCGGCCAATCTCATTGAGACTAGCCAACTGCACAGGAAATATAGTGCCTCCGGGCTCCGGTTACTGAGGCTTACTATACAGAAAGACTCAATAACTAAAGTTGGCCCGACCCGGGATTCGAACCCAGGACCTCCGGATGTGCAGCCGTAAATGCTAGCCACTACACCGAGGCAGTTAATTCTAATATAACCCTGTAAGCAATAATTTTCTAATAGACATGCTGCAGACTGCTGATTTAACCTTAGCGCCGCCCCTGGGCATACTAAAAAATGCCGCAATATTATCGAAATTTTGAATAAAATGTTGAAAGTTCAAAAAAATTTTATTATTATTTATGAAAAATGCAATAAAATAATTTATAAATTATATAAATTTTTCGAGAAATGTATCTACTACTTAATGTTGTGTAATTTTTCATTTTTTGTAAAATAAAAAAAGGCATTTTCGATAACGCTAAGAAATTTTTTTTTCCCGTCCTACAAATTTTGCCGCCCTGGGCACTAGCCCCGAGTGTAAATCCAGCGCTGGAAATAGGTACCCGTGTGTACTAATATTCATGGTGATTGTTTGAACGATAAGGATATTTCATTTTTATAAAAATATAATATGAGCTTATATTAAACTCTTCTCAAAAAAAAGTTTTGCATCTAAATCTACGAGCCTTCTTTGTAGGTTATAAATTCCATAATCTTTGTAAGTGCGTAACATTATTACTTAAGCAGGTACCTGACTATAAAATTACAGCTTGTGATCAGAGTAAAATGTATAAAAGAGTAACAAATTAAAATAAGAGTAATTGTTATTTTTAAATTTCTACGAAACAATAACACATTTAAAAGAAATGGTATAGAATAGAGCAAGAATATAATTCATAGGCGCAGCAGTCACGACAAATAGTGCCGGTTCATACCTACACGCGGCGTTCCACGCTCCTGTTACCTGTTTATTATCCATATCGTTGCTTCAAGGTCATGTTTCTTGTTATCGATTAAATTATTATTATAAAGTAGCACCTTCGCGTCACTGACATAATATAAATATTGTTATTGCGAGTACAAACTTACAAAGTAACAAATAGTTATTGCAAATGTTCCTTGCGAGACAGACAATATGTATATAGGTATATTGTCTTGCGGACTTTTCTTTAGGCCTTTTTATGACCTACAAAAGGTTTAGTCAGCCATAGAAACAGATATACAGACAAAAAGAGAAAATCAATAACTATTGTTTTGGTCTATATTCTGTACACAATACGTAGCAGTCACTGTTTCTTTTTTGATATATTTCATGTACCTACAGATTTCTCTTAATTACTATTTTATTATTATTATGTATAAATTATAATAAATAATCGATCAAAAATAACTTTTTGTGATGAATTCTTGCGAACGACAATTTTAATCACGAGTACACTAGGCTCTCGATATTTTGTTGATTGTTCGCCAGTTGTATTCCCCCACTACACAGGTTTTTGCTCACGATGTTTGCTAGCCAAGAACTTTAGGTACAACAATGGGCGTCTTGTAGTATTGGCTACATATCTTTTTACCCAAAGTGATGGGTATTAAACTGATTCAAGAAGATTTTCATAATTTTCATAAAATGATTAAGTAATTATTACGATAATTTTAATTATAAACCGTAACTTTAGACGTATTATCATATAATACACTCGTGAGCAAAAAAATCGACTCATAGTCGCAAGTCACTGGAAAAAAAAAACTGAAAGCAAATATATTTCTTTCATAGTAAAATGTTAAAGCTGCTAGTATTAGCTTCAAAATGATATAAAATATTGTAAGGTTTATTGCTCACACAACCCAACAATATGTTGTGATCAGTAACCACCCTTTTTACGCTTGTTTACAATAGTGCTAATTAAGGGTTACTGACCCAATATAAAAGGTTATCTACCTAACCCACCCATTCCCCTAGGGCTAACAGCATATTAATCCATTTGATTACAGGTACAGGTACCCACCCATATCAGTTAGCCGTCAAACGTCAACCGATACACATCTCCGTTATCAACAATCAAGAATTCTACCTGAAAATGGACACAACAAGCGATTTAGCAGTTCAAGCGATCACCCTAATGCGACAAGGCCAGAGTCAGCGTGAAATGGCACGTGCACTGAACATGAGCCAGTCTGCTGTTTCCAGAGTTTACCGTCGTTACCAGGAGACTGGTGGCTTCAATCGAAGACGCGGTTCCGGTAGAAAAAGGTGCACATCAGAGAGAGAGATGACCGATTTATTGTCAGCACATCGTTAAGAAATCGGGCCCTCACTGGCGTTCAAGTCCAACAAGAGCTCAGAGAAACGCGAGGAGTAGCTGTGAGTGGCTGGACAGTCAGAAGACGACTTAAGGCAGCTAGGCTTAGGTAGGTACAGTTAATATTAGACACCTACGTAAAGTATAATATTTCAAACATTAACTATCAATTCCTACTTGTTTTTATAATAACTGAACATGTTTTAAAAAAATTTTGGAAATTTCTGGATAATATTAAAAATATGAATATTGAATGTTAAGTTTTGCTATCTAGCAGCATTTTCCACCATATTTACACTTTGTTTTTCACATTCAATCGTACAGTAGTGTTGTTTTGTACTTGCATAACTGTAATTATATGATATATTTAAATAATGTGACTATATGATGTTTTTATGTTAGACTCTTATAAAATTATAATGCTACCCAATAAAATAACCAAATAAAATTGTATCTTGGATAAAAATCAATAATGTCAGTGCATTCTCATAATAATGAAGCGGTGTCTGTCCTTAATTCAGATCTGAATGCAATGTAAGTACTGTATAGTTTAAGTAAGTACATCACAGGCAGCTGATACTGTTCCCATGTCATAATAAAAATATGATTTTGAAGTTAAACATTGTGATACCGCAAGAAGTCAATAACATTAACAATGATAAGAATGTCAAGTGTTCAATAGAGTGGGTAAATATGTAATATACCTACTTGTTTATTCTGATAATTTATTCATACTACATTTTTGAAATTGTAGTATTCCATTCATTGTTAATCAACTAGAAGTTAAGTTAGTATTTCTGTATACTGCTTTATAATCATGATTCGACGTCAAATTAATTTTCTGCGGTTAACGTGTGTTATTTTGTTTTCTTTTTATTATATTAGTGTACTTTGTGCAAACAAGTAAGTACAATATATAAGTAAATAGTAATTTAAATATACTTATTAGAAATATGTTCAAAGCCATCATTAGTGCATAAACTCTATAAAAAATATTATAGTAAGTTGATTTTGTTCATTTATAAAAAAATAACATAGATAATTAAAAAGGCGCAGGGAATAGGGATATATACTCAATCACATAAAATCGAGTGTTCTAAAACTTTGTTTATTTTATTTGTTGACATCGCGCCTAACCTAATAATCTAACTTTGATCCCGATCTATTGGATATAGTTCTCGTGGAATTAATTTGCCGAGTCGTCTATTACGTAGTTTGAAGATGGTTCAAATAATTAAGATGGATAAAAATGGCGCGGAAGGCATGTATATAATTAATTATTAGAGTGTAAATAATTAATTAGTAAATTACAATTTCTATGAAATGGATATCTTTTACATATATGAAATTAAGTATGAAAAGAATTATAAAGAGAAGTTATAGTTAGATTTTTTTCTAATTATGTACCTAATAGGTATCACTGTTCACCAAAAAACGTCAGTTTATCAATATTTATAAGTAACTAGCATTGCCCGCGGCTCCGCCTGCGTTCAGGTGACCAAAAACCAAATTCTTAGGTTTTACATATTAATATACTCTTACATTGCAGTTTTTGTATTTTTCTCAGAGAACATACATTATCCCGCGGTAAAAAGTATCCTATATGTTGACCAGGATAACCAGCTATGACCATACCAAATTTCATCAAAATCCCTCCAGTGGTTTTTCCGTGATGCGGTAACAGACAGACAGACAAAAATTCTAAAAACTATAGATTCGGCCTCTGTATCGATAATAATGTCTATTTCATTAAGATTTTATTCTACAAAATGAAAAACACTAATAGAGATATATTAGTTCCCACAGAAACCGTTCATTTTTCCGGGATGAAAAGTAACCTGTTGTTTGACCGGCAATGTAAGTTATCAGAATGTTAAATGTTACTAAATTAGGTGCATATGTTGTTGTGTACTAAGCTGTATAAGATACTATAGTTTTTTAACTATCCTACGGGAACTTTTTAATTTTCCAGGACAAAAAGTATCTAAAATGTTGCCCAGGGATATAAGGTACCACCATGCAAAATTTCATTTAAAGCGGTCCAATAGATTCGGAGATTAGCCTGTACAAAAAATAGACAGAGAAACAAAATATTAAAAAAAAACTGGATTTGTTCTATTTGTCTTCTTACATCCCCCTGATTCGGTTTCTAGCATTTTTTTGCTATGTACAGACATTCGATCTCTACTGTTTTACTATAGTATAGATAGATGATGAAAAGTTATTGTTTGTTGATTTTTAAACAAATGAAATAGAAGTCAGATTTAGATACGAAAAAAAGATAAAAGGTTAATTCTAACTAATAAAAATAGATGTAGAAAAGTAATTTTTAGTTATCAAGTTTAGACCGTGCGCGGTGCGACTCGTCGGATAGATACAAAAAAATAAAAAATATCACCATTTACATCGGCGGAAACGCGGATATCTCTGGAAGGATATAAGTCAGGAATCATGATCGACAACCTCGAAGAGGCTTTAGTTTGATTGTTTTACTAATATATTACTACTTCATTTTTCAGTAATATATCTGCGCCAAATGGAAAATATTTATTCGACTTTACAAAAACCGATGATGTAAGTAACTGGCAAGAACAGTCCGATACAGTGCGCAGTGTCGGAATGTCCAAAGCTGTATTTGTTATACATCAAAATTCCGAATTTAGAAGAGCCATATTCTTCGCATTGTTAAATCCTCAACCGAATGGTGCTGGTTTTGCTGGTACACGCTCTCTTGGCTTTTACGACTTATCAGGATATACCAAACTGCAACTGTACTGTCGTGGTCAAGGACATTTTAATGGTTTCAAAGTTGTTCTCCGACACAAAGGATTAAACGATGAACCGAACTATTCTTTTGAGCAATACTTCCAGGTACCATTTTTATTTCCACAAAAATATATTGAGTAACGTTATTTTGATTTGCAATAATTATACAAACATTAATAAATTCTATATTTGTGGAATATATTATTTTTCAGGCTCCAAAGGATGAGTTTGCACTCCGCACGTTACCATTTTCAGAATTCAAAGCTTATTACAGAGGAAAGCGAGTAAATAACAACGAAACTTTAGATATTTCCCAAGTGACCAGCATAGGCATTCAAATGTATGGTGGAGTATATCAGACAATCAAACAGAAAGGGCCTGCAACATTAGAATTAGATTGGATAAGAGCAGAGTAATTTGAGAATATTTTTTTATAATTTTTAGAAAATTAATAAAAACCTACCTTAAATCCTTTTTTTAAATTTCTTTCTTGCCGAAAGGTTTTACCAAAAACGCTTTCCTTATGAATTGTGATAACAATATAATTAGAGTACTATAACTATTGTAGCTCTTTCAATAGACGGCATAGTTGTTTACATCTCAAAACAAAGATTTCAGTTCAGAATAATCACGCGTCTTTAATAATTTCTTAATGTTTATTTCATTTACGGGATATTCATATCCTGAAAATGTTAATAATTTTGTGATGTCTTTCTAAACTTTCAACCATTAAAACAAAGATTACAGTCTTATCGCATTCGTCAGTAAATATTTATGAAACATCACAATGTCGCATTTAGCAATATGTTCTTTGCGAACAACGGTACATACTAGTATAGTATAATATAGTTTCAGATTGTGTGTAAAAGTTGCCTAAGATTACATGAATAGTACGTAAATATGTAATACATATTTATCTATTGTCTATACGTAATGTATAGATTATGCATATTATTTCCATATTAATAAAATTAATTCCTTCTTCGATAACAATGGAACAAATGTGGTATGCATAGTTAATAATGAATCACCATATGAGATTACAGTATCATACTCATTCCTAAGACCAAGAAAAAAAGGAAGGCAAATAAATAAGTGAAATCACATATAATATAATTAATTATATTGCCTATCATACAGAACACCACTAGATATCCTATAAAAGTCCTTATAGCTAGTTTGCTTTGCATTAACATAACATTGTACGTTTATCGTTGTCGCGAGGGCAGCAGGAGGGTGAGGGCGGTCATGGCGTCGGGGAAGAGGGAGTGGTAGTTGACGAGCGGCACGTAGGCGGCGGTGATGACGCGGCCGGCGAACCAGCGGCCGTGCAGCGAGTTGACGGACGCCACCGCCGTCGCGATGGTGGGGCACTTGCAGTACACGTTGCCCTGCGGCGACGCCTTGTCCACGTACACGTGCAGCACGCCGCCGTGCTTGTTGCACTCGCTGATCACGTCGTCCCTGATCTCGATGTCCCAACTTGGATTTGTTTCCCTGTTCAAAATATACAATATACAAATATTATTTATGGCACACCAATATTTTACACTAGCGGCTCACCCTCGCTTCGCTTGGGTTCGCCTCTAGTAAAACAAAAACAAATCTAACCCTCGGGAACCGTATATTCCGGGATAAAATATGTATGTGTTATTCCAGATTATAAATCTCTGTGCTAAATTTCAAATCCAGATCCGTTCAGCGGTTCTGGCGTGAAAGAGTAACAAACATCCTTACATACTCACAAACTTTCACATGTAAATATTTATACAGATTACACAGATACATACATAGACAAATATATGTGACAATATACATACATATTTACAATCACAACAGATCAATAATTATATATCATTTAAGAATATCAAAAGCTTGGGTATAATAATTAAATTAAGTGAGTCAAAATATGAGAAAAATACTTACGTTGCTGGGTCAAACATGTTATTCAGCATGAAGCATTGTGTGGCGATCGGCGGCGCTACTTGTGGCTGGGGAGCGACCAGCGTGGACCCTGCGCCCATTAAGACCGACGCGGCTGCGGGGGGTATCTGAATAAAAATAATACATTCAAATAAATAACACATTCATGAATAAAATACTTTTCCATTAAGAAGTATATCTGGAACCTGGTGTATATTTTAATCATAAAAATAAAAAGTGAAAAAGAAAGAGTAAAGAAAAAGAAAGAGTAAAAAAAAAGAAATAATTTGATTTGGTAGTGTGCATAGCATTTTACACGATTAATTGGGGATAAAAAAAAGTATCTGGGTCGCCAGAATGCTTAATATTGTCATAATTTTAGCAAATTACATTATCAACACGAACACAATAATACGAAAACGTCAATAATGAACGTGATAATAAAATGATAATATTTTACCCCCCTCTTTTCTCAGGTATAAATCGAAAAATATCGATCCTACGAAAAAATTGACAAGGACCAAAAATTGTATTAAATTAGATTTTAAACAACTTTGTTTATATATATTCTTTATTGCATATTAACAGAGTAACACAGATAATACAGAGAACAATGTGGGCAAAGGTGGACTTATCTCTAGAAGAGATCTCTTCCAGCCAACCTAAGGAAGTGAGAAATAGTGTTATATGACGGGACTAAAAGTGTGCAATTGATTTAAGATAAAATTATGTCTTACTCTTTGGTATGTCGAGCATTGACATGACGCAAGACCGCCTGGAACGTGAGAGGATAGGGAGAAGTTGGATACGGGAACGAAGGTAGGGAGGAGAATTTGGGTCGTTAAGAATATTGAAGAGGAAGGAAAGGATGTGCATATCACGGCGAAGTCGGATTGGGAGCCATTTAAGTTGAGCACGAAAGTTTGATACATGGTCATGCTTGCGCAAGCCAAAAATAAAGCGAATAGCTAGATTCTGGAGACGCTCTAGTTTGTTAAGTTGCTCCTCAGTCACATCCAAATAGCAGACATCAGCGTAGTCAAGTATGGGGAGAAGAAGGGTTTGAGCAAGCATAATCTTGTAGTAGGGGAGCCCAAGAGGGGATTTTCTGTAGTTACTCGAGCGCGGCAGATTAACATAAAAGAGGTTACCTTGCACTCTATTGAGTACTTTCACCACAATAAAAGTCTTCTATATAAAGGGGCGCGTCTAGGGAAGCCGATTAAAATATTTAAAAAACTAGCGGCTCACCCTCGCTTCGCTCGGGTTTACCTCTAGAAAAGCACAAACTGATCTATCCCACGGGAACCGTTCATTTTTCCGGGATAAAAATAAGTAACCTGTTGTTTGATCTGCAATATAAGGTATCAGCATGCCAAATTTTACCAAATTAGGTGCATAATTTGTTGTGTACTGAACTGTATAAGAGTTACTATAGTTTTTTAACTATCCCACGGGAACTCTTTAATTTTCTAGATTATCGGAGATTAGCCCGTACAAACAGACAAACAGACAGAGAAACAAAAAAATTGAAAAAAATCTGGATTTGTTCTATTTCTCTCCTTACGGGATGTAAGAAGAGAACTGACTCGGTTTTTAGAATTTTTTTCTACCATCTATGTACAGACATTCGACCTCGACAGTTTTATTATTCATATAGGTATATTCAGATAGAATAAATAACGTATAATAAAACAGTAATATTATAATGAAAATAGTTATAGCGAGTGTACCTTAGGAGATAGACATATATACTATGTAGAACTTTTCTACAAACCTTTTTAAGACTCACAATTTTTTTGTACAATGTTTTGATCTATCTCTTAAGGTTGAGCCAACGTTAGCCATATAAATTACTAAGGACAATTCGATAGAACCAGTTATTGTATTTTCCCGTGGGAATGAATAATTTGCCTGTCGTAAAAGGTATTCTAAATGTTGACCCGAGCACTAAGTTTTATCAGTATACAAAATTAAGTTAAAATCGGTTCAGTACTTCTTGCGTGAAACGTGCACATCGATTTGACTAAGTTTTATTATAGGTATAGATAAGAATAAATATTGCGAGTGTAACTTAGGAGATAGACATATACTATTCAGAACTTTTCTGTAGGACTTTTCAAGACCTACAATTTTTTAGTATATTGTTTTGATGTATGTATGTCTTAAGGCTTAGCCAGCGGAAGGTTTCTAGGCAGGACTCGATACAGCCAGTTATTGTATTTTCCCGTGGGAAAGAAAGATTTTCTTTAAGTAAAAGGTATCTAGGCAGTGGTATCTCAGTGGTAACGCGCTCGCTTGGGAAACCGAGTAAAGCAAGTTCAAATCCCGGGTCTCGCACCTATGATATTTTCATGTGCGAATCATTTCTAACACAATTACCACTTGTCTTAACGGCGAAGGAAAACCTGCATGTCTGACAGAACCTAGCAAGTTTTCGAAAGACATGTGAAGTCCACCAACCTGCACTTGGCCAGCGTGGTGGACTATGGCCTGATCCACCTCGTACTGGAGGGAGGCCCGTGCCCAGCAGTGGTACGTTAAAAAGGGCTGAATACATACATACATACAAAAGGTACCCTAAATGTTGACTCGAGTAATAAGTTATCACTTCACCAAATTTCGTTGAAATTGGTACATTACTTTTTGCGTGAAACGCGCACACAAAAACAGACAAACAGACATACAGACAAACAGACAATTTTTTTATTAACTATTGTTTTGGGGTCTATGTTGTGTACATAATACGTAACAAATAAACAAAAACATGTATCCCACGGGAAACGTACATTTTTCCGGGATAAAAAGTTACCTATTTGTTATTCTAATGTATGAACTATATTATTGTAAAGTTTCATCAAAATCCAATCAGTAGTTTTTGTGTACTAAGCTGTATAAGTTACTATAGTTTTTTGACTATCCCATGGAAACTCTTTTATTTTCCGGGATAAAAAGTAGCCGATTTGTTACTCTCATGTATGAGCTATATTATTGTAAAGTTTTGTTAAAATCCAATCAGTGGTTTATGTGTATTAAGCTGTATAAGATGTTATAGTTTTTCAACTATCCCACGGGAACTCTTTAATTTTCCGGGATGAAAAGTATCTAAGGTATCACCCGGGGATATAAGGTACCACTATGCAAAATTTCATTTAAATCGGTCCAATAGATTTGGAGATTAGCCCGTACAAACAGAAAAACAGACAAACAGCTCGCTCGGGTTCGTCCATACCTACGAATATGTTGTATTATCTCTTTAACCATTTGTCCAAATTATATGCAGTAAAAGGGAAAAGTCTTTTGTTTTAAACATTTTAGACGATAAATTTACTTATTTTGATAAGAATTCATAATTGTTGATAATATGACCAATAAACATGACCTACCGATTTAAATTATCTTTTTAATATAAAAAACTACTTTTTGTGACTTAAATATAAAAGTTAGACATATGCTGTCGCTGACTTTTTTGTAGGCATTATTAAGCTCTACAACTTTACTCTAGAACATAATCATATATCTCTCATCGTTAAGGCAGCGTTCGTAAGAAACGTTTTCGTTCGACCGTTTTTTCTCCGACTTTGCAAATCCGACCACCACGAAAAAGCCTTTTCATTTTTAGGGTTAATATATAGCCTATGACACTCAGAAAGAACGTGGCTTTCTATTGGTAAAAGAATTTTGAAAATCGGTTCAGTAGATCCAGAGATTACCCCCTACAACGTCACAAACTCACAAACTCACAAGATCACAAACTTTACCTCTTTATAATATTAGTATAGATGTTTTGATAAGGTAGAAATACTTGAAACCGTCAGATTAAGGTGTGGTAGGCTAGTCACATCCTGAAAAGTGTCCAATTCAATAATCTGCCGATTTGCACAAGCCTAAGAGGCAAAAATCATCATAAACTTTATAGTCGATTTTTGCCTCTTCGGCTTGTGCAAATCGGCAGATTATTGAATTGGACACTTTTCAGGATGTGACTAGCCTACCACACCTTAATCTGACGGTTTCAAGTATTTCTACCTTATCAAAACATTTTTTAAATATTTTAATCGGCTTCCCTAGACGCGCCCCTTTATATAGAAGACTTATATTATGGTGAAAGTACTCAATAGAGTGCAAGGTAACCTCTTTTATGTTAATCTGCCGCGCTCGAGTAACTACAGAAAATCCCCTCTTGGGCTCCCCTACTATTGGTACTAAAGGGGAGAAAGAGAGACGCTTGAGACGCTTGAGAGAGTGGAACGAGTGATGCATTCGTTTCCTGACCTCGTTGACATGAGCTACCCAGGTCATGTTACAATCCATTATTAGGCCCAAGCTTTTCACTCTATCACAATAAGGGATTGGAACACCAGAAAACTCGACTTGAGGTATTGAAGTCCAGTCGATTGTACACCTTACTCTACTACTGCCAAATATTATGCACTGTGATTTGCTGGGATTCACAAGAAGGCCGAAAGACTCAGCCCATAGTTGGAGTTTATTACAATTTTTCGCGGAAAATTGAGAATAAACGAGTTGTTCAATAAACGAAAATTCACCCATACATTCAAGACTAGCGGTTGATTCCCCATACAAACTTTCATCCCCATTTTCACCCCCTTAAGGGATGATTTCCGAGATAAAAAGTATCCTATGTCCTTCCCAGGGTCTCAAACATTCTTCTTACCAAAGTTCATCCAAATCGGTTCAGTAGATCCAGAGATAACCCCCTATACCGGTCACAATCTCACAATTCACAGACTTTACCTATTATATATTATATAATATTAGTATAGACGGCGGATGACGCAACGGGTCTGGTACGCCACGGAACGCGCCAATGGGATCCAGAAACAAAAACTACAGTCTATGACTTGGAAAAGACCACCGTTTCTAAACCTTCAGAAAGTTAAAGCGAGTCATTTCGCCGGAAACATCATGTCTTTTCTTTGATAGCAAAGGGGTGGTCTCCAAATAATATCTCGACCTATGGAGATTCACGAGAAACGGCAAGGCAAACTAGCAAAAATTGTTTTGTTCCATCAACATAATGCCCAGGGCATTATCTTGATTATCTTGATATCTCACAGGTCCACCGTTGCTATGGCTGCAATTCGAGACACTGGCTTCGAAATACTTGAGCATCCTGCATATTCACCCGACCTTGGCCCTAGTGATTTCTATTTATTTCCAAGGTTAAAGGAGTCTCTGAGAGGAGAAAGATTCGAAAATGATAAATATAAGTTGCTGCAGTACAGGAAATTTTAGGTGCTCAGGTTTTTTTTTAAGATAGAAATTTTAAGCCTAGAAAAAAGATATTCGAAGTGCGCCATATACTAAAAAGTGACTATATCGGAAAATAAAATAACATTTAATAAGTTACCAGCAACATACTCATTCTCACTTTTTATCGAACACCCCTCGTAATATTGTGCAGTCAGAGACATACATCTTTCATCCTTGCTGCGAGATATAAATATTATGTTTATATGATAAAATAAATATGTGTACAAACTGGAGTCTTAGTAGATGCAAAACATCTCCATAGACATACCACATAAAAACGTCATAATAGAAAAAAAATGCCACTAATATATGCAAAAGTAATTATTCTTACAGGGAAAACTATATAATAAATTCTAATATATTTATATGATATATGTGTATATAATGTTATATACATTTTCTGTTATCTCTTTATATAATTTTCCATCCCCATCCATCTATCTTAGTGCCGATTCCTACACCTTTAGATTGCCAGGAAGAAATCGCTCTGTATGCTATGAGGCATTAAGGATTTTTTTTTTCACTTTGCTCTTTGGGTGCACAACACTGATATACAAAAACTCAAGATCAGCGAATGAAATTATCAAGATAAATATGTCTATTGATAATTATCAAGATAATAATTCGATAAATCTAATAGATATAAGCTTAGCAATCCTTGTGTAGATATTGGTATTTGACTACTTGCATATCATAATTTACGTTAGAATAAATTATACACTTATAACAATCAAGGTAATCTTTTACTATATTTTTTTTTCATAATTTTGGCACATACAAACTTGAAAACAAAAACAGAATAAATTTAACCAACTACATAGGCACTATTTAATTAAATTAATGAGCGGAATATCATCCTCCTCAACTCATGTTTGCTGATCGAGTTTTGCGAGCCGATTGAGAGAGTTCAGTTTGACAATTTGAAGAGTTGCAAATTAAAAATTTCAGTTATATTTATCAAAGATAATTATTAAACTATACTTATCATGATAATTATCAATGATAATTATTATCGCTTCGAACCCTGCTCAAGATACTGATGATACTCTAAGAATTTGTGTTTAGACAGGTACCCATTTGGCTACCATTTAAGGGCCTATAACATGGTTTATTGTAAAATGTTTTAACCAAAACCTTTCAATATGGTACTGGGTAACTCTTTTATTTATCTGTATAGTTTAGTGGAACTTACTTGTAATCCGGTGCCTTCAGCAAGTTTGAACATGAGCTGCAAGCGGCCGGTGGCGCCGAGGTCAACGCCCGCGCGGTCCAGCTCGTCGGCGTCGAAGCGCGTGCTGGAGCCGCCGTCGGTGCGCTCCGTCACGTTGCCCACCTTCATGGGCCGCCCGGCCAGCTCGAACCCGTTCAGTTGCTCCATCGCCTTCTTCGCATCTGCTGCGTGATGGAACTGTAAATAATCATAACGAGTATTATTTATAATATTAAGAAATTTTATTTGAAAATTTCGTAATTTATAATAATAATAATATATGAAAAAATACGCGCTATTAAAGGGCGATCTCCAGCTTCTGTTGATCTACATTATGTTCATTCTAAAATATACAAAGATTTATTATATTTGTGTCAAAAATAATTACTATTTTATAAAATTGCTGATATATTTTGCTATATGTAATACTGTCAAATGAAACATTTAAATCATAATGCTGAATATATTTTCCAAGCACTTTGGTTTGTAACGCATCATGCAAAAATTTCATACTTAAAAATGAACCAGAAATTTGACTTTGATTATAAAAACTGATTTACGAGGTAAAATCTACTATAGCAAATAACACAATATTATACTAGTATAGGTGCCATATTCCAACCATAATTTGAGTATATTTTTTTTTAAATAGTTTTGGATGGTGTTAACAGTCAACCATTGACCTTTTTGATCAACCGAGTGTGTTATTTGCGAGGCCAGATTGAGAACGATATTCTAAGAATAGAAAGGTATGAAAGATGAATAAAAGAAAAATAGGATGATATGTCATAATGGCGGCACGACGATACGCGTAATTGTGTTTTGTAATTTAAATATAATAAAAAGTATGTTATAAACGCTTTTCCTTTATTAGTATCCCCGGATTCTACAAATTGGGGGCTAGATTTTGCAAATATGTATGTATTAAAACATGCTAAGTAAAGCAAAATAATATTGCATACAGCTCATGTATTGTAAACAGAACCATCTAAGAATATGTACAAAGTACAAACTCATTACCTAATGGCTATGCAATTAGTAATGAGTTTAATAATGCATTATTTTCTTTCTCTTTACTATGATTTTTTTAATACTCAAATATATATATATATATATTTCTTTTCTTTAAATGATGAGACCCTATTAAAATAAAACTTACTGTTAAAAATCCGTAGCCTTTACTTTTCCCTGTATCTGGATCAGTCATGAGTTGAATGTGATCAATTTTTCCAAAAGGTTCAAATATTCCTCTCAACATATCTTCTGTGATGTTAAAGTGCAGCGAGCCTACATAAAGCCGAGTTGGTCCATTGCTTGTCTTTGGTGCTAAGTTAGGAAGTGTGTTACCTACTCTATTTTTCTCAGCTTGTGTATGTTGTACAATTATAGGAACACCAAGTAATTTTTGTCCTGTCAAACCTAGAGCCTGAAATAAAAAAAAAAAGTTTAGAAAACTGTAACATTTTATAAATACCACTTTGAAATAAATGCTACCTACCAATGGTACTGATTCAGCATCTTTAAATTCTATGTATGCAATGCCTTTAAATCTTCTTGTTTTGTTACAAGTAATAAGTCTTACATCTCTAACTTTCCCAACGGACGAAAAAAATTCTTCTAAATCCTTTGCTCTAATTCGTTGAGACAATTGCATACAAAAAACGGTTCGCAAATCTCTTTCTTCTGGAGGTAAATCGTCAACTTTAGGTTCTATTCCTCTAGATTTTGATCTGTATTCGCCGCGTTCCTTCTCCCGACTGCGTTCTCTTCGAGTTGAATGTGCATCCCGGCTACGTTCCCGATCTCCGCTGCGTTCTTTGTCTTTACTACGTCTTTTATCTCGATCTCTTTCCCGTTCTCGTTCCCTGTCCTTGTCTCCACGGTCTCCACGGTCCCCACGATCGCCGCGATCTCTCTCCTTTTCCCTATTCGTACGTTCCTTGTCGCGATCACGACGGTCTCTGTCGCGATCACGATCACGGTCGCGATCTCTTCCCTCTCGTTTGTCATCTTTATCTTTAGAACGGCGCGTATCCCTGTCACGTGATTTTCTTCTATCTCTCGACCGGCTTCTCCTAAAAGATATACAACTTTAATCAATCCATGAGTTCATATTAAAATAACTTTGAATTCAAATTTTCCTTAAAAATTTACCTTCGACTGCCTTCCTTTTCTTTGTCTCTGTGCTTGTCAGAATACTTGTCCGACCGGTGTTTTGAAGAGGAAGTGTTATCCTGTCACACAAAGCACAAGGTAGAAGCAGCGCCACAGCAACACACGCCGAGTGAATAAATAAAAATTGCATTAGTTTATTGAATGAACTGTATGAAATCAACTGTAAACTTTCATTAATGACATAAAGTTATAATTTATATCATTAAAGAAAATTACAGATGTCGGTTTTATTCCTATGCTACAGAAGACTGCTTTCACAATCATGTTATGTCCTAGAGGTGGTTGAAGTCGGTCCCCGGTCTACACTTACCATTCGGAAAACCACTGATTAATGATGTACACAGCACTAACATCACACAGGGATACTTCTGTAAAAGATTTACGACCCATCAGCGCATGGTCCTTTTCAATTTGAAAACTCACTTATAATGCATTTTTTATTAGAAAATTATTTTAAACTTTTAAGTTTATTGAAGTTAAAAAATGTAAGAGGAAAAAAATTAAGTATAGTAGTCGATACCTCATTTTGTTCAGGTCGGTGAAGTATGCTGGACAATTACCACAAAGTTCTATAAATACAAGAAATGAATCTCAAATGTAATTTTGTTTTATTGTGTTTAAATGAGAAACTGTTCAAAGGTGCTGTTTAATTAAATATATTGTGCAATTTGAAGTATAATTTTGACATCTTTGAACAGTCTATCAGTCTTGTTACTAACCAGCACCAGTCAGGATACTATTGCTAAGCAACTATCAATTATATTTTCCATAAGTGTACATAAAAAGTTTTACAATATGAAGTGTTACATATAGTAATAGAATATAATGTAATGAATATTAAATGTACACATTTTTACTTTTATTATTTTATCTATTTCTTGTAAGGAATTACTATAACAATGGTTTTAGAAATAACTTCAGTACTGTACAAATATTATGTTATAGGTACCAATATATTTTCAGAAAACAACAGGTGAACATATTGTCATATTTTATAAAACTTAAACATATTTTTATGTGACATTTCAGTGTTAATAAAATTTAATTTCTCTAATACAATAAAAATGAACTTTTATTACTTACCGATTTATTATATGGAGCTTCTAACATTGCTTCTACATCCAAGTCTTCAGCCATTCTTTAATAAATACAAATTTCTTTTAAATTGGAGATACAAATAAATGTGTTTCTTGATATTTTTTGCAAAATGAAAATTGTAGAGTATCTAGTTATTATATATTTTTAAATTAAATGCAAATCATTACATTCTTGTCTTTTTAATAATTTAATACGGTAAGCATTCCACAACAAGTAAAAGTACTAATAGTAATTAATAAAATATTTAATATAGTTATTGCGAGAATTTATCGTAATAGCAGTTGCTATAGTAAAAAATATTCATATAATATAAAATCTAGATTTTTTTAAATATTAAATTAAAGACGAATTATTAGTTAAAATACAAGTGAGTAACTCTGAATACATATTTAGATAAAATTTTAATATATAAAAGCCATGTTGTTGTCAAAATGGGTACAAAATGGCGAACATACAGTTTGTACTCGACGTTTCTATGAAGTTGATATTTGATTACAAGTTTATAATATTTACAATTTACCTTTTATTATCTTTTATGGTGGCAAACAAAACAAATATAGTATTGAAGTAAGTATTTGTAAAATAGTATCTGGAAATAAAAATTTAATTAATTTTTTTTAAACTTCAGAGTGCTCCACATTGACAGCTTGTATTCACCATAGATAATTCACATTTCACATGTCAGTTGTCACATTTATGCACTATGGTCTATGAATAAGAAACAAGTTCAGTAAATGAGAAATTTGTCATTTGAGAATAAGAAAAAAATGTAAAAATATAAAAGATTACATTAAAATTTTCTTATTATATCTATTACATAAAAAAAAAAAAAACATTTTATTATGTGAATACATTATTTGCTATTTCATTTATGTACGTTACTATAATATTAACTCGTTTTACTAAGAAGTAAAACGAGTTTCAGTTTTCCAATTACAGAGCATAATACCACACTTTGGCGCACAAACACGAACAACACGAAAAAACTTCTATTTTCTACTACTGAGTTGGTTGGTCACGCCAAAGCAGTACTTTTCAAAGTGCTCAATTATGCGGAGCGTCACTGTTGTTAAAAAAGTTGAAGTTGAACATTATTCCGCATAATTTGAAAATAGGGTATTATTAGAGAGTAAAATTGATGTAATGTGGTGGTTCAAGAAACCTTCCCCGGTTTCTTGAAAGGCACCACACGTATGGTCTATTTACATTCAGTCTGAGGTTTAGCAATTTATTATGATATCTCTTTTTGTTAGAATCTTACCTGTGCAATGTATTATACCTGGAAGGTAGATCAGTTGAAGGAAGAATTGAGAAGAAAAGGTGCATATTGTGGTGATCCTGACTGACTGATGGATCAACACACAGCATAAACTGCTGGTCGTGGAAACTTGAAATTTTTTGAAAGAATTTTTCGAAATTCATCCTCTAAGGGGGTAAGATAGTGGATTAAAGTTTGTATGAAACTCTGTGATTCTTAATGGAAAAACACAGAAAGTGGTGTTTAGCCTAAAGATAAAAAGTAAGAAATATATTTATTTGTTTTTATTTTTAATCGAAATTCAGGGGATAAAAGAAGGTAATAAAGTTTATATGGGTAAATAATTATTTATGATTAGAATGAGTTAGAGTTGTTATTGTCTGACAAATGATATATAATATTATATTCTTTCCTTATTTTCTTTCCTTTCGGCCACTTTTATAGAGGTATTTTATCATGAACAGAAATGAATATACGCCATGAACGTATAAATGTAATTAAAACATTTTTAATGACTCGCAACCACGTTTGCGGCCACTTTTACATAGGCAGACGTAGTTTATCAGGTACAGAAAAAAATTAGCTTTAATTTGATATATAAATGAAGAACATACGCGATGAACGTATAAACGTCCCAAAATATGACCTGCTTACACCTGGCTGCGAAGAGGTTGCGGCCAAATGCGCAACGGCAGCTATCATTTTTCAAGATCTCTACGTATAGTTCTGTGAAGTGGAGTATAATTCATTGTAATAACAAATGAATCGTTTTTATTCCAAAAAAGTCAACTATTATTTAGTTAATTAAACATACTAGCGGGCACATTTGGATAGGCACCCCGGTCAAAACATATTGTCGCTTTTATTATTGTATATAAAAAAATGAATTCGATTAAATACGCTATGAACGTAGCAATCTTGCAGTGGGATCTTAGTCCATAAGCAGATGTTCTACACACACCTATTGATACATATTTGTAGATGAAGCGGTTGAATAGTGATGCGCCTAGTAAAACTTTTAGAATTTAATTATAATAGAAGTATATTAACATAAACTATTTAATAAAACCATTTATTCACGCACATATAGACTTATTATCTAAAATTACAGTATTTTAAATTAATATCTTTCATTTGTAAATCTATGTAGTAATAGTGTTGCTTAATATATTGATTTTTTTTAAATAATAGTAAACTAAATTAAAATTATATATTATTCTCTTTAACTTTTCGCGTTCCATAATTATATAATAATTACACTACGGGACTTAAACGCAAATTACGGGAACTAAAAGTGAATTCACGCGTTTAAATTCCGTAATGTAATTATTATTCTTAATTAATTTTAAACATTTTTTTTTAATTTCACATATAACAATAATGTTACTTGAATAATTCTTTTTTTATATTTAAAAATATAATAGTGACAACAATAAATAAGATGACTAATTAATAAAGTTTTCTAAAAAAATTGTAATAATTATAATAATAACGGCTAAAATGAAATAAATAATATTCCATGCAATTATAAAGCTTTTTAAATAAAACCATCTTTTCGGATTTTGTCGCGGATTTATTTGTATTTTTGTTTCCCGACGTTTCGAATGCTTTACAGCAATCATGGTCACGGGAGAGACTTTAAATAATAAGGTAATATATTTATTAAGATATGTATTTATTTAAATATGTTTTAGGGCGGAATAGTGACACATGACACATTGTATTGCAGGCGCTACACACGTTAATAAAGTTGCAATGTTCTCATGGCAAGATATCCGGGGCGGGTCAAACCGTACGTGAGGAGGAGCTTACTGAATTATATAGATGGCTGGACTGGTGTGCGTCAGCTATTACATAGTCATCTTTATTATACATCTATGGTCCTGATTATAGATGGGCCAACTCGGGTTTTTGCTAACCCGAGTTAACACGAGTTAAAATCATGGTAACTCGAGTTCAACCCGAGTTAAGTAACTCGAGTTAGCATGATAAGTGTTATGAAATTAATACATTCTTTCATTCTATTTCGAGTTGAATACATCTACGAGTATTCTTTTCAAGTTTTTGACATGTTTTGACTATTGGTTACTAAAGTGAGTCTTTTTAAACCATAGTAAGTGAATAATTGAAAGAAATTATATTATTATTATAATGTATTTTCATTAATGTACAGTGTTTTACAGTTTATCGATAAAGAAGTAACTTCCGACAAGACAAGTGCGAGTCGGACTCGCCCACCGAGGGTTCCGTACAAATGTGTAGGAAATCTGTTTAACTTTAATTTGCAATTTACAACAAGTAAAGGGAAAATTTCAAAAAATAAAAAAAGTTCAAAGCTAAGGTAAATTTTGGTTAATTACAAGTTTTTGTGAAAATCTAAATTTGCCCATATCTTTTTATCGTGTTGACTCAGGACCTTGATTTTATACACCCAATAGCGAGAATAGACCTTAGTATCTGGTATACATTTTAACTTGCTAGGTCCACCCATTTCTTTGAAAATCGGCGGTAACACACGGACAGACGGTTGTCCGTGAGTGATCTTATATGGAATCCTTTTTTATTTTTTGAGTTACGGAACCCTAGAAAACAATAAAAATAGCTTAGCTTTTTTGGCTTAGGCTAAAGAAACTAGAATAAAAACACCAGTTCTCAAATAATAATTTGATAAATTTAAAGTTTAAACATGAAAAAATAACAACGACATTAATATTAAAATATTAATTAGTCTATAGTAATATTAAAATAAAATGTTGGTAGATAGAGATACTACCAGACGGTGGTACCGTACCCGGTCTACATCCGGGTGTCTCCCTAGGTACGTTTTAAATACATATGTAGTTAAAAATAGTTATTGCGAGTGTACCTTAGGAGATAGACATTTTTACTATTGGGACCTTTTTAAAGATCTACAATTTTCTATTACCTATCTTGTTTTTATGTTTAGTTAGTATTGCTTGTAAATTTCTGTGGATGACTCAGTAGAAACAGTTTTTGTGTTTTTCCGTGGGAAATAACAGGTTTTCTGTAGTAAAATTTATTTACAATCGGTTAAGTACTTTTGGCGTAAAATGCATATAGATATACAAACAAACAGACGTGCAGACAATCAGACAAACTTTCAATATAAATTTATTATATGGTACTATTAAGGAAAAGTATTTGGTTTAATTTTTTGGGTACTAATCTATTTCGGCGAGGCGGTATATTTAGCAGTCATGACAAAGGTTTGTTAAAGAGTTTCCTACAATGTTTTGTGTTGATCAAGTTGTTTTTTTAAATATGATTCTTCAATGTAGTTGTATTACCGGAATATTTATATGATTCAGAACACCATTTAAATTTACACTCGTTACATTGAACTGGTGCTTCAAAAATTACCCAAAAAAGGGATGTTTTTTTTGGCCCCGGTATTATCGAAATAATCACAATTAAACTTTTTATAAAGAATTCAAATAAGAATTAATAAATTATTAAATTTAAGAACTCGTTATTTAATAAAAATGCAACTTTTTTGGAGATTTGCTACCTACTGTTTCTAATGTCATTTCGTTCGCGCGCAAATATTCGTAAGCATACGGGTAAAGTCGGCTTCTCTCGAAAAGCAAACTTCGTTTCGTGTATGAAATGTAAAACGAAGTTCCTTAAGAAACTAGGTTTGTGTGTCGGTATCTAACCCGAGTTACGATCGGTCGAACTCGGGCTAACTCGACGTGACGCTAACTCGGGTTAACCCGAGTTGGCAAACCGAGTTGACACATCGCTAGACTCCTGATACTGTGCCTTTTATAGTCTGTGCAATACATTTATTTGTCAATTGTCATCCATGTTGTATGTATTTGGTATTAGGTACATACAAAAATATTTTTAGTCATTAAAATTTAAATAATCTGTAACCTGTGTGTGTATATCACAGACGATATTTAACAACAATTAAAGAAACGTAGTAACGTAATAACTAATAGCATTTTGTAATAATACAAGTTTCTTTAAATGGTTGCAGTAGTGGTTCATGGTGGTATTATATTCTCATTGTATGGTTTATTTAACTATATAAAGGCAACGTTAAATTAACGTGTTTAAGTAGATAGATATTAAAGTGCTAAACTTTTACAATGACTACTGCGGCTAGACCTACTTTTGATCCAGCTAGGGGTGGCCAGGGTCGCGGTGAAAAGGATTTGAGTGCAATATCTCGGCAATATTCTAGTAGGGATCTTCCTGGTCACACTAAATTAAAATACAGGTATATGTAATGAAATAGAATTACTTTAAATATAATTAAAATTAATCCAGTTTAAAGACAGTGAGATAATTTTTTTGCAGAGAACAAGGCCAAGGAACTACTGATGAGCTACGTTCAAGAGATTTTCGTAAGGAGCTTGATGAAAGGGAAAAAGAAGTTAAACCTACAGGTGCAAGAAGACCTAATGAACCACCTGTTAAACGTTTAAAAATAGATCAAGTTCCAGCAGCTAGTTTAGACGCTGATGATCCTCTAGAAGGTGATTCATCAGCTTCAGAAGATTCTGATGATGACACTGCTGCATTATTAGCCGAATTAAATAAAATTAAAAAAGAAAGAGCAATTGAACAGGCGAAGAAGGTAAATCTTATATTAGAATTTCTATAAATTATAATTGTAATATTGTAATGGCTAATGATATTAGTTTAAAAATACTTACATATTAGTTATATAACACTCTTGAGTAACTTATAAAAAAATATTTGTAACTTAATTTGATGCAATATATTTTGAAAATATAATTAATGTTAGTGACTATTTCCATGATCTATAGGTCTACTGGAAGCTTTCCCAGCTGAACTGTGGATTGATTAAATTTAGTTCAAACTTTTAGATCCACGGGCTATATATGGAGTCACTCTAAGAAAGGTTTTAATTGATTCATGCATTAATTGTTAAATTAATATCAATATCCAAAAATCGGACTGAAACGAAATAGTTACTATTAAATGAATGATTTTTGAAAATTTGTAATTTTGTTAACAGGAAATATACAAACACCTGTCATGATAACAGAATTAGATCAGCTACGGGAAAGCATCTTGTAGACCTGTAGATCTGAAGAATAATCACAGCCTATAAATAAATTACTAATTGTAAAGCATATTATCTTTAATCATTGAGACAAGTGTCGTTAGTAATATGATTAATTATTGAAGAATAACTATCCTATAATATTATTTTATAATTATAGGAAGCTGAAAAGAAACAAGAAGAGGAAAGAATAAGGATGGAAAATATATTGTCTGGTAATCCACTTCTGAATTACTCATCAGCAGGACAAAAAAGCGACTTAAAGGTATTTTATTATTTGCTATTGTTATAATGATAAACTCTTTACTAATAAATAATACTTAAAACTTAATAGTGTCTAGCCTTTATTACTTATACATACAGTTTATATTTTTCTAATTGATGGACCTAAAATCCTGAAATTTGAACAGCATTTTAAGTTAATGACTTAAGTAACTGTATATGGAAGAAGTAGCTTGCTACAGTAGCATAGCTTGCCCTGGCTCACAATATAAAATTAGATTTTATATTTATTTATTTCCTTTTCATTTAATACCTTTTTTTGTAGGTCAAACGACGTTGGGACGATGATGTGGTATTTAAGAATTGTGCACGCTCTGAACCTGAAAAGAAAGCAAATACTTTTATCAATGATTCCTTAAGATCAGAGTTTCACAAGAAGTTTATGGAAAAATATGTTAAATAATAATTATTATATCTTAGTAATGTATCTTCTCAATAATTGACTTTATTAAGCCTTTTATAATAGTATCTTTAATAAAGTATACTGCTAATGTATTCCATTTTTTTTTATTTTGATTGTATTCAGCCTTTTTTAAAGTCCCACTGCTGAGCACGGGCCTCCCTTCAGTACGAGGGGGATCAGGCCATAGTCCACCACGCTGGCCAAGTGCGGGTTGGCGGACTTCACATGTCTTTCGAAAACTTGCTAGGTTCTCTCAGACATGCAAGTTTCCTCACGATGTTTTCCTTTACCGTAAGGCAAGTGGTAATCATGTTAGAAATAATTCGCACAGGAAAATATCAGAGGTGCGAGACCCGGGATTTGAACTCGCTTCACTCGGTTTCTCAAGCGAGCGCTTACCACTGGGCTACCACTGCCTATTAATTTCATTTTGATTAACATTTTTTTTCATTCATTTCTTATTTTACTAAGTTTAAAATTAAATTGTATCTTTCCCGTTAAGAAAATTCGTGAAGTTTTTCTATTTATTCATTATTTTGGTTTATTAATCCATACTTTGCAATATTATAAGTGTGTTTGTTTGTTTTTGTGTTTGTGTGTTTGTTTATCTGTTCTTTCACTTCAAAACACGGTGACGAAATGGCGTAATTTTTGTGTGGAGATAGTTGGAGGCCTGGAGAGTGATATAGGCTAGTTTTTATAGCGGGAGATTACATTCCCACAGTAAAACACCATAAATTACAACTGACAACAACTTATCAAACCTATGTATATATATAATATTCCATACTAACCAGCAAAAAGTACCGAACAAACGTAACGACGTAAACGTAACAAACGTAACGCTAGTATAAAAAATAAAAACAAAATACAACAGTAATCACTCTTTGATCTTCATTAACATACAAGACAAATAATATTGGCTTCAAGTATCTCTTTCCAATATCACTGAATTAAGTTATAATATAGGATAGACGTTATGAATAGGACATGGAATAAAGGTACCATATAATTTAAAAGTTATCAAGAATCATTTGAAAGAAACTTTCTTTAATTTAAAAATAGTAATAACTACATTAAAATATATTAAAAAAATCTATCCTCTTGTTGAAGAATGTTTCATTTAAGTAAAGCTTGATATTTCAATATTTAAGGTACAAAAGTAATTTAAATATTGAAAACATCAATCTAACAAAAGTTCTACGTCCCGTTTGTTTTTTCCACAGTACTAGTTAAGAGTCTGTATTTATGGATTGTAAGATTTCTTCGTTTTCTGTGATACTAATTGTAAGATCCAATGTTTGTCAGAGAGGTTTTGTTTTCACCATTTACCCTATCGATTAGTTCCATAATATAGTGATGTACTTTTTGCATTTTTAGTTGGTTACATTTATTTTTATCCTCGAAGTAAGGATAAAACGTATATCTATGGCTGAATTAATCATAATACATATTTCCTTCCTCAACTTGTTACCTTCTTCTTAGCTCGCTTTTAACGCAGGTGGGTTTTTCATTAATATATATTTTTTTATAACTTTTTCGTTTTTCCAGTTATACATTTGGAGTATTATTTAACAACTAGCGACTCACCCTCTCTTTGCTAGGGTTCGTCTCTAAATACGTTTTAACGCTTAGTATGAAATAAATAGATTACCTATCCATACCTTTTTTTTTCTTTTTAACGTTGGGAAATGCATTTACGCACGACGTGTGGGACTCACCGGCGTAATAAAGTAAAGCCAGTACTACCCACTAAAACCCAACAAAACCTTCCCCCGTCTTAATGGGGCGCCGCAGGATCGCTTACGCATTGAACTACGACGCCCCGACGGCAGGTTTGCCAAAGCAGATCACCACAACCATGGGGTTGCTCCAAGGTCCACTCTGCTATCAGAGAAGTACCAGGAGCAACCCGCAAGGTACACCGCCCCCCCGAAGAGGGCCACCTCCCACCGCCCACCGAAGTGGGCAACCTCCCTGTGCGTTTCTTAGCTTCGCTACTGCTACTGAGCCCCCCCACCACGACAAGGTGAACGCACGTTGGGGGGGTTACCTATCCATACCTACTTCCATACTAATATTATAAAAGTGAAAGTGTGTTTGTTTGTTTGTCCTTTTTTCACGTTGGAACGGAATGAAGGATTGGTGCGATTTTTTTGTGTGGAAATAGTTGGAAGGCTGGAGAGTGACATAGGCTACTTTTTACCGCGGCAGATTATTTCATTCAAATGGAGAAACAAGTTAAAATACAACTAAAAAAAAATAGTTATGATCAGAATTACTTGAAACTTGGTATTAATGCTCTTCAATACCAATAAATAAATACGTGTTTTAGCATTTTTCGAAATTATTCCTATAAGAGGGTAAAATAGGGCATTAAAGTTTGTATGAAACTTAAGAGGATTTTTCGTAGTTTTACCGCGAGCGAAGCCGCGGGTTCCGCTAGTATATTATATATGTACATATTATTGTCAACTTGAAAAGTCTGGTCACTATGAATAATGACTACCTTATCTTGAGCAATATAAAAATACAGATGAAAGTTTTTGTTTATTATAGTCTCAGACCAATGAAAAGTATTTTATTGGTCTGAGATTATAGTACATGAAATTAAACTTACATAATTCTGATCGAAAGGTTCAAAAAAAGCAATTCAACATAGTAGTTCAAAATAAGTAAAACAATTAATATCAGTAGTTACCTTACTTTTATTTTGATAAAAATATTTCTTACGAACAATAGTTTAAAATTAATAATTAGTAGGTATAGGTACTGTAGAAAAAATCTACTGAAATATTTGAAATCATAATTCATAGGATTGATTGTGCAAGAATTTTATTAAGATTAGAATTATTTAATCCTGCAAAGAGAGCTTTTGTGACATTTTGAATAGCAAAAAATGTTTGTTTTCTTGCTTTTACAACGTTTTGAATGGCGATGTGTCGCGGCCCTCTCCCCGCGCGTGCCCTGCGCACGTCACACGGCACGACCGAATTAATAATCACATTGTCCGGCTACTGTGAATAAATACTTATTATTTATTCGTAGCCTGGCTAGAAGTAGTGAAGTATTCACACTGCCCGGTCCAAGTGATAAATTCAAGCTAATTTAACTGATTTTTTAAATGGACCACGGGCTGACCGACATTATTGATATGGGTCGGCCAAAATAATTAATTTATCGATTTGACCGACTCTCTTAGTCATTATTCACAATGATCGGTTCATATTAATACTGCCCTGTTAATCTAGTTACCCGTAACAGGGTACATATATACTTACGATGAGTTGTGGATTGTAATACAACGTTTTTTCCGTTGGAATGGATATCTCCCGCGCCCGCGGTAAAAAATAGCATACATGTCACACTCTCCAGCCCTAAAAACAAAAATTATTTCCACACAAAAATAATCAAGCTAATCCATCACTCTTTCGACGTGATTCGTGAAAGAAGGACAAACAAACAAACACACTTTCACATTTATAATATTAATATGGATATGTTCACTTAAATTATTATTAAACATATAAGTTGTATATATTTTTGTGATCGTATTTTGGAGGATTCTTTTTTTCAAGACACAAATTGATGCCTGATATCAAGGCAAATCTAACGATGTATGAATAGTTAAAATCGGTTAAGCCGTTTAAGAATTACGAGAGAACATAGGATCGGACTAACATACCTACATGTATGTGTATACATACAGTTCAAATACATAACCCTCCTTTGAGCTTCGCCGCTGTAGGGTAAAAACATTACAGGAAAATAAATTAATGACGTTTTCAGAGTTAATTAAACATTAGTTAAGTAGTCTCATTGTTTCTGCGTGTACTCAATGATCTGTATATGGATTCGTGTTTTTAATCAAGTGTTTCCTGCGCCTACACATAATAACATTTTTGTCAATTGTGTAGTATGTAGTGTGACCGCGCGTCTAGTATTTAAAAACCTAAATTCTACGAAAATAAAGAAAATTGTTACACAATATTTCTTTATATTTTCTCTAACGCCTATTTAAGACTTCTTATCTTGTAGTTTGGTATTAGATAATAGAGATGTCGTCAGTTATAGTATGATGGTCCGCGAGTGTGTGTATCGAATTCTCAATCAGTCAAGTATTGAGATATGCGAATGCGCGCTGGCCGGCTGCTGCTGTGATGTTTACATTATTTCATACGATGTATGTGTTGAGGGAGGGGAGGCTGCGGTGAGCGCGGCGGTCGGCGGCCCACCTTGAGTGGGCAGGTTCAGTGGCTGGTCCCGTCTCGGACGTATTTGCGTCTTGTGGCTTGTACCCGGCTCACTCGCTAGTTGTTTAGGCGCGTTGACGGTGTTCACTAGAAGCTAAAACGCTAGCAAATATGGCCCGACGGAAGACGGCTTTGCTGTGTGCTATTGTATTACTATTTGTTGGTACCGCAGACGCTGCCCTTTCAGGGCTTTATATAGATAATGGTGTCGATCAGACAGTGATACATCATTCCATGACGCGACATGAACGACAAGTTGTTGAACATGAAATATTGGAGCTGTTGGGTTTGGGTGAGAGACCGAGGCGATCACAAGCACCGCCTTTGGATCGTTCGGCGCCGAGCTTCTTGCTAGACGTTTACAAACAAATAGCCGAGGAACATGAACAGGCTCGCCCAACTCGTAGTTCTGAAATGGCCCTTAGTGGAGAAGAACAGCACGCCATCGATGAAAGTGATCTGATAATGACATTCCAAAGCAAAAGTAAGTATTTACAATATTTCATGGCGTGGGTTAACTAGTCATAGTAATTTATTTACTTTGTTCATATCAATTTTGTATGTTAGTATTCATTAACGCAGAATTTGCAAATATATGCGCAGTGAGTATTTTCTCAGAATGTTATTTACGTATAGTTTTATCAGTAGGTATTACTGGAAGTTTAACATTGTTCACGAGTCTATAATTATTTAGTATTGAAAGATAGTGTTTATTATTAATTACTTGTATATCTCATATGAGTACATCAATTTATACTTTATACTATATATATATGAAATATTTAATATTTGTATCTCCACAGTAGATACTTTTAATCAAGTAGGTACCAAAAGCAGGTACTCGTTTACATATGCCTGTTGGTAAATATATTCTAACTTGGATTAAAATTCATTTAGTTGTAACAAATTCATTGCATAGTATGAAAACTATACATAATAGAATTGAATACTAATGATCATTCATTACATAATATTTTCTACCTTGTATTATCTTATTCTAATGTAACGATCGAGTTTGAAATAACTTTAATTCAAACAAATTAAATAGAAAAACAGCAGTGCTGTGGATTAGCACTTATTTTTTTGACTCCAGGTAAATTTCTAAGAATTTAATTAAATTTGTAAGCAATCTATTGTTAACTGTAACGCCGGCGTGTCCGCGGTCGTTGAGGGATTACCGATTATCGAAATTCGTTATGTTGAATAAAAAGTTCTATTTCACATGATTTTAACTTTATTTATAAGTTTCGATGTTAAATTCATCAAAATATCTTTAATTAATATCCGTTTAAGTGTAAAAAAATAGAAGTAAGGAGATATCTAAACGACAAATATATCTAACAGTATTGTATTTTAAATTTAAGAGGAAATATATAATAGGTATTTAGTAAGGGCCTTCCAAAAACGCCTGGAGCCTGCAGGTAAAAATGAGTCATGAATAATGACCCGCATACCTCAGACGCCAATTCCCAGTTCGTCGAGACTTAATACTCAGATTAAAGCGCGTTGTCTCACAATTGACACTTATTGTCTCTTAAGAGAATTCTGCGAAGACAATTGTATTTTACTTTCGTATCTTTTCACTTCTAAAATATAATAGGATTTGTCTTTAACAACTTACTTCAGTTATTTTAATAATTTATTTTTATTGTCTGTTTTATTACCGTTTGGTCTTATTTACAAAAAGATAAAGCTTTCATCTATACTATAATAAAACTGAAGAGGTCGAATGTCTGTCTGTACATAGCAAAAAATGCTAAAAACCGAGTCAGGGGGATGTAAGAAGACAAATAGAACAAATCCAGATTTTTTAAAAAATTTTGTTTCTCTGTCTGTTTGTCTGTTTGTACGGGCTAATCTCCGAATCTATTGTACCGATTTAAATGAGATTTTGCATGGTGGTTCCTTATATCCTCGGTTAACATTTTAGACACTTTTCATCCCCGAAAATTAAAGAGTTCCTGTGGGATAGTTAAAAAACTATAGTATCTTATACAGCTTAGTACACAACAACTTATGCACCTAATTTAGTAAAATTTAAAATTCTGATATCTTATATTGCCGGTCAAACAACAGGTTACTTTTCATCCGGGAAAAATGAACGGTTCCCGTGGGAACTAATAGATCTCTATTAGTATTTCTCTAGAGGCGAACCCGAGCGAAGCGAGGGTGAGCCGCTAGTATTATATATTTATATTTATTTATTTGTTTGTTTGTTTGTGTAACTGTTTCTTTAACTGTTTGTTTGTTTAACTGTGAATTTGCTTAACTGTCAGTAATATTAACTGTCAGTTTTATGAACAGCTAGTAAGTTTAACAGTCAGTTAATTCAACTGTCGGTTAGTTTTGGGTCGAAAACCTATATTGTAGTTACCGTTGACCTAGAATCACGAAATTTGGCAAAAAGCAAGGTCTTACAACACAAATAAAGGAAAAATTTCAAAATATAAAAAAGTTGAAAAGTAAAGTTAAACAGATTTCCTAAAATTTGTACGGAACCTCGGTGGGCGAGTCCGACTCGCACTTGTCAGTATTTTTTTTAGTTTCTCTGTGTTTGTCTGTTTGTACGGGCTAATCTCCGAAACTGTTGGGCCGATTAAAATGATTTCATGGTGGTACCTTATACGCCCCGGTCAACATTTTAGATACTTTTCATCCCGGAAAACTATTTTGATGTATGAGCTATATTTTTGTAAAGTTTCATTAAAATCCATTCCGTAGTTTTTGCGTGAAAGAGTAACAAACATCCATATATCTATACATTCCGACATCCATACATCCTCACAAACTTTTGTATTTATAATATTGTTAGAATATACAAAACTACAAGCACCTGCCTGTTATTGTATTTTGTCGTTCATCTTACTGCCGCCGGAACACCCCGGTCGCTCAATGTTCTCACTACCTATGCCTACAGTTTTCTAGACTCACCATGGTGTAACAGTTTCTGCTCATTGGATTGGAGTATAATGTTACATTGGCTGTACTTTCCTTAAAGGCATTTAAGCAAATAAGTTTTAAATTGGACGGGTAGTTAGCGAGTTCAAAATATACCTATAGGGATTCTATGGTTCTTAATAGTATTGACTACCTGTTTTATTTTATCTAGTCCTCAACTTACTTCATAATAATTTTCAGAGAGTATAAACTAGGTTAATACATTTTACGCAGTCGGATTTTTTATTTTATAATTTAAATTTTTATTTACAGATTTTTAGTTTTATTTATTAACTAACGGCTGACCCTGGCTTCGCTTGGGTTCGCCTCTAGAAAATCCCCACGGGAACCGTTCATTTTTCCGCGATGAAAAGTAACTTCTTGTTTAATCGGCAATATAAGGTATCAGCATGCCAAATTTTACTAAATTAGGTACATAAGTTGTTGTGTACTAAGCTGTATAATTTACGATAGTTTTTAACTATCCCACGGGAACTCTTAAATTTTCCGGGATGAAAAGTATCTAAGATTTTGCTCGGGGACTTAGGGTACCACCATGCAAAATTTCATTTAAATCGGTCAGACACACAGACAACAGACAGACAGAGAAACAAAAAAAATGAAAAAAATCTAGATTTGTTCTGTTTGTCTTCTTACATCCGGTTTTTGGCATATTTTTGCTATGTACAGACATTCGACTTCTACAGTTTTATTATAGTATAGATTGTTTTAAGAATATTATTGAAGATATAAGTTGTATATATTTTTGTAATCGCCTCTTAGAAACCTTCATTTTGATATCGCACTCCATAGTTACGGAGTAAATATTTTTTCACAATACATAGGTACAAGTTGGCGCCTGAAATCCGCCATTTTGGTTTATAATATTCATATAGCCTGTGACACTCACGGTTAAGCCGTTTAGTAATTCGAGGAAACATAGGATCGTACATACATACAGGTCAAACACAGTACCCTTCTTTGCCGAGGTCGGGTAAAAAAACACTCTCTCTCTTCTCTCTCTCTCGTAGAATATTTAAAAAAATTCTGTTGTACTAGATTTCATTGTGAGATGTTGATTTTAATCTGACTATTCCGTCTGTCCGTATGTCCCAAGCATTTTACTCGAAGACTATTAAAGTTAAAATGCTGAAATTTAGGAGATACATATGTGTCTCATGTTAACCACGAAACAATTCTGTAGTCAAATAGAAATAAAAAAATAATAGAAATCGCACTCCACACGTATAACGAGGGGCGAAAAGACATAAGCGTGTGCGGTAGGTATCTCTGGAAAGGTTTTATAAAAATAAAGGGTATCTCGGAGAAAACGGTATACGTACGTATACTTACTACATAAAAATAAATAATCTATTCTTTTTTTAGAAGTCGGTTAAAATACTCAAACTACGCAGAGTACTTGCGTGCTGATGTGAAAGAAATTAAAAAGTGTTTGTATATAAATAAAAATATTAAATGTAACTACTAGTTACTACAGTGCTGTATAATGTATATATTATTTAAAATATGAAAGATTTTATAAATATGTATTTATAATATACTAGCGATTCATCCTCGCTTCGCTCGGGTTCGTCCCTGGGCTGATTCCCCATACAAATTTTCAACCCCGTTTTCAACCTTTAAGGGATGATTTACGGTATAAAAAGTATTTCATGTCCTTCCCAGGGTCTCAAACTACCTTCTTACCAAATTTCATCTAAATCGGTTCAATAGATCCAGAGATTACCCTCTAAAACGTCACAAACTCACAATTCACAAACTCACTAACTTTATCTCTTTAAAATATTAGTATAGATATGCCTTATTATAAAACGTATAATATCGTGCACGTGCATTTATATCAAGTTACATCGAGTTTGTTAAAGGACATTAAGACACACCTGTTAATAAATACTATTAACTTATTAGCATATTATTGTCTTTTTCGAATATATTAAAATGTTTATTCCATAAGTTTTTTTTGGTTATATTATAATACTAGTGACTCACCCTCGCTACTCTCGGGTTCGTCTCTAGGTGATTCTTCAAATTGACGTAACTTATTTATTTATGAACTGATTTATTTTTTTATGAAATTTTATTTATTTATGAAATAAAACAATACTAAGTGTTAAGTGAAGCTTATCATAATATATTAGTAAAAACCGCATCCAAATCGGTTAAGTTTTTTCTGAGATTAGCGCGCACAAACGCACAGACAAACAGACAAAAATTCTAAAAATTATTGTTATGAGTTCTATTGCGTAAATAAAGACCCCCAATGATAGTTTTTCTCAAATATCTTCCATGTACAGATAGCGATCAGTTACATTTTTATTATATGTATAGATGTAAATTAGTACATAATAAATAGATACTACTATATTATATTAAAATATCTATTGTGGAACGATACTTAAGTAGGTTAGGTAGTAACCTTCCACAATATCGAAAAAGAAAGAAAAATGCGAAGTAATCACTATAATGTACCATATTATTAACTTATCATTTAAATTGGAATATTATCAAATTTTACATATTATGTGAAATAGCGAAATTACAAAAAAATGTTGTTAATATAATTTTTTTTTGATTTTTCAGAGCATCACCTGGGTGCATTACGACATGGTCACGGTCGCCACGTCTGGTTCGATGTCGCCAGCGCGCCAGGAGACGCATCGTCCCTTCTCACTGCAGAACTACGTTTGCATCAGGCAGCTACTCACACGGTTGATCCAACAGCTCTGTATTCAGTGGTAGCACATCGAGTTATCAGTGTCGATAATCTAGGGTAAAGCATTTGTTGCATATAGTGAAAGGACATGCATTAATGTACATAATTTATAAATAATATATTTACCGAATGTTTTAGAATAAACCATTTTTTAAATGTTTTTTTCTCATGTGATTTATATTTAAATATTTTTTCTAACCTGTTTATCGTATTGATCTGGCTAAGCAAAAAAGAAACAGACTAAGTACTAAATATTTATATTTTGAGTTACGTTTTATAACTACAGGTTATTTATTAATCAGTACGCTAATTTGTAAAGCAGTATATATGTACTTGGCGGAAAAGATAATTTATAGGTTTCATCCATTTTCAGAGGAATTGAAATGGAACGTATTGCAGCAGTCAATACTAGCGCCGGAGCTGAGGGCTGGTTAGAATTAAATGTTACAGGAGCATTGGCAACGTGGCTAAACGCTCCCGTCGATAATCGCGGCTTCTTTATTACTTTGCACCCGCATTCGCAACCAGGTATGATTATTCTTTTTCACTATCTCATTTTTTTGTTATGATTTAGATTCCGAATGATTGTCGTAACTCACTAAAAACACAACAAACATGCTGAAATAGTTTTAAACACTGTTTCAAAATAGTTTGTGCGAATGAAAATTTACTAAAATTTAATGTATCTTTTATACCTACTATCTCTCTATTTTCCTTATTTTACTATGTCTCTATTTTCTTAAATAATAAATAGATTACTATTTTTTTATATTTGTATTGTTTTTGCTTTAGAACGTCATGTAAAACCAGAAGAGATTGGACTAGATGAAGCTCACGGTGGTACTTTAGAGGGCAAGCAACCTTTCATGGTAGCATTTTTCAAGAATGGTCCAAAACTTGGCAATTCTGATGCTGGAGCGCGTAGAAAACGTGAAGCACGACGCTGGCGCAATAACGGCTATTCAGAAAACTATTTGAGAAACCCTTTAACAGGCTAGTCAATATTTATTATTTACGTATGCTTATGCGTATGTTTCATCAAAACGGTATTTTAATTAAAAAATGGCACATTTAAGAAAAATATTAACAACAGACATTTTGGTATTATCCGAAAATAACATTCTATACGAGTATAAAAGTAAAAAGATTGGTAGGAATTAAAAAGTTTAAAATATCAAGATGAATTTTAAATTCTTGAATGTTTTTTTTTTAATGTTGGGACATTCATACACAGCATCATCTAGTTCCATGGTAAGTTACGAGGTTTGTGTTATGGATACCAGATAGTTGATACACTAAATATATATCACTTTAAATACATACATATTATAAATACAAACACCCATGACTGGAGTACAAACATTCATGGTCATCCAAAAATGAATGTCCCCAGCGGGACTCGAACCCGCGACCGGTGGTACAATAAGTAGGGTCACTACAAACTGAGCCAAACGTGTCGTCAAATTCATAAAATATTGTGGTTTCGTTAGTATCAGTGAAAGTATGGCGGTAGATTGAAGGAGGCCGGTTGTTGTTTCTCTGCGAAACTTGATTAAAATAATAAGACCCTGGACATTGGACATACGTATATGATATGTCTGGAAGCAGTTTCACTTAATGTAATAATCTTAAATTAATTCTAGATGTAATACATTAATATATAAAATATTTTCTACAATTTACGCAAATTTTTGAGGTTTTCAATGAAACTATCTTTTCGGATTTCGCGGTTTTATTCTACGTATTAGTTCCCCACGTTTCTAATGCTTTACAGCAAACATAGTCACGGAGTCTTTGAAAGTTGAGCAGAGAGGACATGGTGACGCTTTCTTTGTTCTTTGTTTTTATAGTTACTAAAAAAACGGGGCGTTTTGCTAGTAAAGATTTTCAGAATTGAATAATCAATAATATGCTATGAATTGCAACAGTAATTTTGTAAAATAATAGGCAGCGTTACAATTTGCTACTACTTTTAAGACATTTTCATATATATCTATTATCTACATACTTTCGAACTAGTAATGTAAGTAAATGCAAAAGCTTGTATATGTGTGTTATTCCTCAACGCTGAAATGGCTGCACAGATATGATGAAATTTAGTAGGTACACCTATAGATTTGTGACCTTTGGGTCCTGGAGTAACACATATATACCTTGGGACGAGGGTAAGTCACTAGTAATACAAATATGTATGTAAGTTAGAAATTGTAGTTTTCGTTTTCAACCTTCTTTATGTCAATATTTTCTTTCAGAAACAAACCGAATAAGACGTTTATTGAAATTCCAGATACATCGCACTGGACGACCAGAAGCTGTGAAATACAAACACTTTACGTCAGCTTTAAGGACTTAGAATGGCAGGTGAGATCGCATATTGGAGTTGTTGGCTTAGTTATTAATACGACCCTCCCCCCAACGTGGGTTCACCTTGTCGTGGTGGGGGGCTCAGTAGTGCCCGGCAATCCAACCGGGCGCAAAGCCAAGAAACGCACAAGGAGGTGACCCACTTCGGTGGGCGGTGGGAGGTGGCCCTCTTCGGAGGGCGGTGTACCATGCGGGTTGCTCCTGGTACTTCTCTGATAGCAGAGTGGACCTTGGAGCAACCCCATGGTTGTTGTGGTCTGCTTCGGCAGACCTGCCGTCGGGGCGTCGTAGTTGAATGCGTAAGCGATCCTGCGACGCCCCATTAAGACGGGGGAAGGCTTTGTTGGGTTTTAGTGGGTAGAACTAGCTTTACCGGTGAGTCCCACACCTCGTGCATAAATGCATTTCCCAACGTTAAAAAAAAAGTTATTAATACGACGACCTATGAGATTGCTCCTATGTAACAAACAAATTGTTGATACTTTCAATTCAATTAAACGCGAAACGAAACTTCAAATTTTAATATATTTTATTTCTAAGTAAACGTATTTTTAATTAGTTTATATTTGGGAGCTATAAATAGAGTTAAAAAGCGTATTTACAAATGTTCGGAGTCACGTTTACTTAATATTTATATAAATAAAAAATCATATGTGGATTTTTCTATGATAAAATCATTTTTATTATTATACCGGATCTCGTCGTCTATTTACGCAATTAAGTATTAAATCTACAGACATATTTTTCTATAGAAACGTCATTAAGCTTTGAGAAGTTTTTGTAATCTATTTTTAATTATTAAAAATAAAATAAAGTACGAGTATGAGAACAAAACAGGTTCACCTGATATGTAAAAAAATATATATACAAGGAGATAAGTGTTTTAAATTAATTTTATAGTGCGAAAATAACTGTAAAAAAATAATATCAACAACACTAGAAACTACAAAGATATTCTGCAATTTGTTACAGGATTGGATCATCGCACCTGATGGCTATGGGGCATTTTATTGTAGCGGTGAATGCAATTTCCCACTGAACGCGCATAAAAATGCCACAAATCATGCTATTGTACAAACGTTGGTCCATCTTTTAAATCCAACTCAGGTTTGATATAAAGTCACTATATACCTTTCTTATTGTATTAAGACTCTTATATAACCATAAATATTTTATTAAGGCCCGACGCAAAAGAGGAGTGTTATAAGTTTAACGTGTGTATCTGTGTGTCTGTCTTTGGCATCGTAGCGCCGATTTTTGATTAAGTTTTTTTTTCTTTAAAAGGTAACTTAATCGAGCGTATTCTTAATTATAAATCAAGAAAATCCGTTATGGCTATCAACTCTTTTCTAGTAGGTAAAAAGATTTGAGCAACTTCCACAGAACTAATCTATTCGAAACTTGGCATCCCTTTACTTCAATGACATTGCAACGATATGGTAACCTTGGCCTGAGGCTGCAACGTCACCTGGAATATGCAAGATACTCAACAATATATGTACTAAAATACTGCAGATATATCGTGATTAAGCTAATTGCATTCAATGACTGTAGGTTATTGTGCTGGGAGGTTTTAATTTTTATTTTACTTTCTTTTAGTAGAAAACAATGTTAGTAGTAAAGCTTTAATATCAATCAGTATCATATGACTTTTCTCTAAGTTTTATATTACTAAAATTATATATTTTTTATAATTAAATAAGTCATTATACGTGTTTATAAAACTTATTTATCTTTGTAACGATTTAATATCGAATTATTAAGTTTTTAGGGTAGAATTAGTTTAATATATAATTGTTAAATAACAATTCATATACAAATATCATGTCTAAAACAATTCGTACTTATTTGTAGTGTAATATAATCATATTTCAATAATACTAATAACTAATAAGGATTTTTTTGTGTACTTACCAAAAGTCAAAACAATTGGTATGAAAAAATTTCGGCTGGCATGTAAAATGTAAATAAAAATATTATGTGAGCTTTTGTCCTTCACAAAAGCCCACATAATAAGCCCACTCTTCTGTCGGAACGGTATCTAGATTTATAATCTGTTTTCCAAAAATTTCTAAACAGGTCAAATTTCCTAACTTCAGGCAGCCGTGCTTGCTAGTAACTTTAAAATATACATAGATCAAAGACGGAACCGACAGATAATAAACAACTATACTGACGAATTAACTTTCATGTTAATAATATTATTAACGATTATCTATTTGATTTTTTAGGTACCGAAGCCATCATGTGCTCCAATCAAACTTTCTCCAATCTCAGTTCTATACTACACCGATGATTCCAACGTGATTTTAAGGAAATATAAGAACATGGTCGTTAAAAGTTGTGGGTGTCATTAGCTATAGTTATTAATTTAAAATGTTGACAGCCAAACCTAGTCTTAGATAAAGATTAAAAATAGGTAGCTAAAATAGATTATGTACATAAATACTGTTCATATAATAATGTATGTGCTATACATGAAATAATGTTCTAAAAAAAAATGTCTCGTGCGCGTATCGAATCCGCGGTTAATACTGAAACTATTAAGCCAGGCGTCTGCCTGAAGTTCTAGACGGCTATTAATATCATTCCCGAGTTCGGGGTACGATTGATTTATTGTTTATCAATACGAAACATAAGAAGCAGCACTATGAAATTACAACAACATAAAAATATACTGTATCTTTATGTTTTGCGCTTAAACCAAGTATCTAAATGACTTGTGCCTACTAAAACTAAAAATCTAAAAAGAATAAACTGATATTACTCTAATTTTAATAATTCTACTATTTATGTTGTTTTTATTAATATAATTTGATAATTTTGTGGATAAGATCAAGATAATACTCAAAAAGTCGATGTCATTATTCATAGTGTTTTTTCTGCATAAAAATATGTTTTATTATTTTTTGTACTTTAGACATCGTAGAAAATATTTATCATCGTTTATTTTGTACAAAATGTTATTACGAGTAAATGCACATTCTTCTCTAGCGGTTGTTATTCAATTCTTATAGCTCTGTGAATAAAACTGACGTATTTTTATGCTATAAAGTTCAATTGATATACATACATTTTAATCCCTCCACGAGCGCGGACACGCCGGCGTGTCAGTTAACAATAGATTTCTTAGAATTTAAATTAATTTGTTAGAAATTTACCTGGAGTTGATAATGTTGCCTTTTGAGATTGTGGTTAGTTTAAAATTAAAGGTTGCTTGCCAGTTGTCTGGTCTTATTGTATTATAGTCGATTTCGATTGTTAGAAATATGTCCAAAGTTTTAATTGGTGTTAATTTCTGTTACTAAAATATGTTTCATACATATAGAAAATAGATTAAAATCAATTACCTATGGAAATATTTTTATTACATTTATATCCCACTTTTTATGACATTACTTGATTTTTTTTGTTCATTTGTACTTAGTCAATTACAAGGAAACTTTATAGTACTGAGGACTTATAATTATATTTTTATTAATAATCTTATTGCGTCAAAAATTTTAGTGAATATCGAAATCAAAACGTCTTTTATACTTATTTAATTTAAATGAATGTAATAAATCGATAATATTAAGTCAATTCAATTATAAGAAAAATGTTTTTAGTGTGTGTCTGTAAGTAGTAAGATATTTGAAATGTGTCTGTATCATTAACTCTATATATGCAATAAATTTTAAATATCCAACATTAAATATTAAGTCGTTTTAATTTTCTACTTCTTGGTCTACAAGAGAACCTAAAAATCCTAATATGAATAAACTTTATAATTACCTATTGGCTATTATGCATTTTTTTTAGTTTAACATTTTAAAAACCTTAATTGATACCCTGTACGATAGGTTTGGATAAAAAAATTGTAAACATACAAATGGGCGATTGAAATTCGCCTTTTTGCCAACGATGCATGAATATCAAAATTATATAAGCCATCTAATAGAATACTCAATAGATTAAACACGTAGGCCTCTTTCTTTATCTGTTATGTATACATACTCGTATACCGTAGTAGTAGCGCGGTTGAAGGATTTTTTTGGTTTATGTTAAAAAGATGCCTCTCATATTCATTATCATTTTTTTATATATTTTGTCTGTATATACATATATACTATGTTTAAAAATAGGAATAACGAGTCTACTAAATTTATTGAACAGCTTTATTACGTTTACGTGTTTTTGTATAAAACGTGATGTACTTGGGACTAAATGTAAATAAAGTTAAACTCACCGGCGGAGCAGAGGGCCGAAGTGGGTACAATATATGATATTATTGAGATTTTCTGATGATAGAGCCGAATGATGTTTTTGAAGTATTATATGATCATAATGAAACAACATAGCTTATTATATTTGCCCTTTCATGAGCTGCTGAAATATGTACAATGTACATATATATTTTTCACACGAATAAATTCCATACAGTAATGAGAGCAGGTAGTCATTGGAACTCTATAAAGGAAAAACGAATCCTCATTTATATTTAATATGGTGTCTCCGCCTTTAATATAATAATACTTCAGATATATCTTAATCATTAACTAGCGACTCAGACTCGCTTTGCTCGGGTTTGTCCCTAGGTACGTTTTAACGGTTAGTATCGAATAGATTCTCTCTATTTATATATATATATATATATATATATATATATATATATATATATATATATATATGATGATGATGTTCTCCTAGCCGATTCCGGCCACGGCGGCCAATCTCAATGAGATTAGCCAACTGCGCAGGAGATATTATAGTGCTCAAGTGTACGCGCAGACACAAGTGCACTCTCTATTCCTACCACTCTCATACTCCGGTGGGACGACCACTCGACACGACCGGTGAGAGTTAAGGCGCAGGACCGACGGCTTTACGTGCTCTCCGAGGCACGGGGGTGAAACACCGCCAACTTCCCAACTCCGGGCTGTTACTGAGACTTACTATACAGGAAGACTCAATAACTAAACTTGGCCCGACCCGGGACTCGAACCCAGGACCTCCGGGTGTGCATCCGTACATGCTAGCCACTACACCACCGAGGCAGTTATATATATATATATATATACATATATATATATATATATATATATATATATATATATATATATATATATATATATATATATATATATATATATATATATATATAATTATTTAGTATTCCTCAATAAACGAGCTAATGCAAAAAAGATTTTTCAAATCGGATTAGTAGTTACTGAGATTAGCGCGTTCAAACAAGCAAACAAACTCTGCCTCTTTATAATATTAGTATAGATAAGTATTAAATTCAGTAAAGATCGATTTGTTTAAATTATCTATTTAATGAGATTGTAAAAACCTTATCGGAGATGAAACATGACGAAGCCTGAATAGAGTTCTAGAAATAGAGTCGTAAAATATTACGCCTTCTACTTATTTTAATAAAACATAAATGTTTAAAAATAAATAAAATAAATATGGCTTTTATAAGTACAACACTGAAAATAATATATAGTGATTTTCTTTGCCAGGAATACCGTCAGATCCTGTTGTGATCAATCTATATACAGATAAATAAAATTGAAGTGTCTGTTTGTAATGTCAAAATAACAGCTTTTTACTAAATGTTAAATTTTTGTCTGTCTGTTTGTTCCGACTAATCTCCGAAACGACTGAGCCGATTTTGATAGGACTTTCACTGGCAGGTAGTTGATTTTATAAGGAGTAAAAGAATTAGGTTTCCGCTTAAAAAAAAGTATCTAAGGACTAATTCGAGCGAAGCGAGGATGAGTCGCTAGTTATTTATAATATTTGAGAGTATTTATGCACGGTGTACTTAATGTCTCTCAAAGAAATTTTAATATAAGATACTTCTAAATATAAAGTACTCGTACTTACAAATTATATTTTAGTTTACATTAGTTTTAGAAGGTAGTATATTAGGATGATTGTTTTATTTACGCTTCCATAAAATGCGTTATTTATACATGGCAATAGATTAAGTAGTAATAGGTACCTATAGGATTTAGTACATAGGCGTACATAGACAATTTTTTTGAATACATATTCTTCGAAGAAATCAATCGTCCGAGTGTCGATTATCAGTATTTGATAAGGACAAAATCGTATTCGTTGTCGCGATATCTATGATTATACGTAAATTTACAAATACTAGTGATTACTTGATGTGCTACAAGTGATATTGGATATTTATGTGCATTAAAAGTTTTAACAGTTTGAGAGTGTAATCAAGCTTTAATATTATGCAAACTATAGTATATGAGAGTGTATTACGAATATAATTATATTATTATAGGTTGCTTTTAACTAAGTCAGTGTGTGGATGAATATTGCGGATACAATTTTTAGGAGGCGAAAAGCAGAACGTCACTTTACTAACAGCTTCAAGGACTGTGCAGCCTCCCGCGAGTAGTCTGGCACTGATCATAGAAGCTTTAGCCGGCTTCATTCACCTACAGCCGTCGAACTACAGCGCACGTTTTATATATTACGCCAAATAAACAATGCATTCCGAGTCTATCGAGTATTTCCACCTGTTATAATTTTATTTATTTGTAAAAGTCAGAGTTTTGTGTAAACAATGTTGCTGTTGTTTTTACTTTTCACATACGCTTTTGCAGCGGCGAATGTTACCGGAGTAATCGACGTTAATGATCAGAAATTAGTATTTCGTAAGTGTTGTGCGAGATATCAAAATTTAGTTAAAGTGAGTGAAACAAATAAGACTACAAGTGAACACTATATATGTATGGATAGTGATAAATTAGAAAAAAACTATAACGTTTTCAGTAATACACTATACGTTAGTAGCGGTATCGTAGTGAAAGAAGGTTTTCCAACTGAATGTAGTGACTTGCAAATGGTACAAATTAATAAAACTGAAGCTGAGATTTTTTCAAACCAAGATGATTGTTACGACAGATTAGTAGCTGAAATTGTAGATGGCACTCTTATACAAAGCATTCCAAACATTGTAGCTATAGCTTGTAACCGCAGTGATGTAGAAATAGTGTATGATAATAAATTAAGAATACATAAAATACACAAATGTTGCCCGAAAGGACAAAGTTATGACACAGAATATCATCAGTGTATTCGTAAAACAACAGTTGGGCCAGACGATAATGACTGGTTAGCACAATTAAAAATAAACTTTGGTGATATATTTAAAATAGAATATGACTTCCTATGTAATGCAAATGAATCAGCTGTTGAATTACATGAAAGAGCGTATCACTTATCCATAGAAGGAGACACATTGTTTGCTTTAAGTAGAAATGGAGAAAAATATGGACGATCGATGTCAGGAAAGTGGTGTATAGATCAAGAATATAATCATCAGGGACTAGTAGCCCAAGTTTGTACTCAAAATTGTGATACCTTTAGTGCATTTTGTGTTAGAAAATGTTGCCCACTCGGCCAACATTACAAACTTAGAAAATGCGGTACCTACATCAGTACTTGTGTTCCCAACGATGATGAAGATGTAAGATTTAATATTTCTACATACTTAGACCCATTAAAGAAGTATGATAAAAATCTATTAGGTAAGTCCTTAAAAAACTAAAAAAATATATTTATTGACTACTTTGGTCAGTTGTATTACTCAAAGACCAAACTAAAGTTCTCGATTATTTTGTGCTTTTCGTATACCTATCACAAAGTGAATAAAATTTATTTAAATTTAGCCGATGATTACGATTGAGTACACTTACATAAACAAACAATAAATATGAAAATCAAATGAATCAAGTAGAATAGTTTCAACACATATTCGACCAAATATAATTGACTTCAATTTTTTTTTGTAGACGTAATGGGTGTACGCATTGGTTTATTGGAATGCACTCGTGGAAGATACGGTCTTAACTCATCTTTGATGTTAGACCAGCATAATCTAACTACAGACGCACGTCTACAGACCCGTACTACACTAACAAACAACTATTGTGTGGAGGTGTTCGACCGTCGGGATTGCCCAACAAATGACATCATCGTTAATGGCGTTCTTTGCTTCGTACCTCCAAAAGAGATCAAAAACTATTACATTTCTTTTATAGTAAGTTATTAAATATAGGTGTCTAAATCATTGTGATTAAGTAAAACTTTCTTTTCTTAGGGTTCCGTACCTCAAAAGGTAAAAAAGGAACTCTTATAAAATCACTCTTTTGTCCGTCTGTCTGTCCGTGTGTCACCACCGATTTTCTCAGGAACGGGTGGACCTAGCAAGTTGAATTTTATACCAGATATTGATGTCTATAGTCCCTATTAGGTGATGATATGGAAAATTTACCTTAATCAACTTTTTTTATTTTTCGGAATTTTTCCTTTTTTTTTGCTGTAAGACCTAGCTTTTAACCAAAATTGACAATTCTAGGTCAACTGGAAGTACCCTATAGGCTTTGGGTCGAAAGCCTATATGGTAGTTCCCGTTGACCTAGAATCACGAAATCTGGCAAAAAGCAAGGTCCTTACAGCACAAATAAAGGAAAAAATCTAAAAGTTAAAAAAAGTTGAAAATTAAAATTAAACAGATTTCTTACTTTACTTTGTTAAGCGGAAATTACTGCATCATATTTGACTTAAATTAATATTATACCAATAAATTGTCCTGACTAACTTACATCTAGACGAAGCCATTAGACACGTAAGGTGCTAAAATTTTGATAATCTTTTGTTACCTCAATAGTCATTACTAACAAGGTAACAAAAATAATTTTTGAAATTTTGAAAAATAATGAAGAAGTTTGTTTCATGGTTATTTTGAGTAGATATTTAACTAACAAAAAGAGAAAAATGGTTTTAAATTTGAACAAGTTAATAAATTGTCATAGGAAACCGAGAATTCGCAAATATCTTATAGAACCTGAAAAGTTTTTATTGAAAAACTTTTATATTATGTAGGAAATAAATGGATTATATATGTATATAATATGTATATTAATACATATATTAGTCAATACATATTTTCTTTGAGTATTAAAGTAGGGATATAAAGTAGAAAATTGATTTCATATGAGAAAATAATTGTAAAGTAAATATTTAAAAGCGGCAACATTCAAGTACTTTCATGTTTAGAATATAATATGATTTCCATCGGACATAGTAAATTCCAATCCTAGTAAAATTTAAGCTAAAATCCTTAAAGTGAAACCTCAAGGTGTGCTATTTATCACATACTAGAGTTCGCCGAGTGGTCGAACTTCGACCATGATTATTATCAATTTTTCGTAAAACAGGGTACAAAGTTTTTGCTTCACGTATTAATATATAGATAACGAACATTTGCTGATTATAAAATAAAAAAGAAATAAAGAAAGTTTCTGAAAGTAATAAAATATGTATTAAATATTTAAACTTGAAATATAAATTTGTTAGATAAATTTTCATCGTCGTCATTAGGTACAATTTAAATTTTTGTGTTTTTTATTTCTTTATTAAGTATAATTCATATAGCAAATTCTTAGCATTAATTTGTTGTTTATTCAAAGTTCCCAAGAATACGTTGTAACATATAAAAAATCATTTCATTTTCTTTTTGATTCGAGGATACCAATAAAAGCGCACCACACTAATAACTATTTATTCAGTTTAAATTATAAACACAATGTTTACGCGTATCTCGTGTCGCCATTATGACAACAACATCCTTCTTTTCTTTTATTCATCTTTCATGAATCATATCATACGTCTCTTTTTACCGTTAAAATATCATTTCACACATACTGATCTCGTAAATCCCACATTTATATGTATCATCAAATTTAATTTTTCATAATGTATGTATTCAGCCCTTTTTAACGCCCCACTGCTGGGTACGGGTATCCCTTCAATGCGAGGGGGATCAGGCTATACTTAGTCCACCACGCAGGCCAAGTGCGGGTTGAGGTTGGCGGACTTCGCATGTCTTTCGAAAACTTGCTAGGTTCTCTCAGACATGCAAGTTTCCTCACGATGTTTTCCTTCACCGTAAGACAAGTTACAAATGATTCGCACATGAAAATATCAGAGGTGCGAGACCCCGGATTTGAACCCGCTTCACTCGGTTGCCCAAGCGATCGCGTTAGCACTGGGCTATCACTGCCTTAATTTTAAATATTTTTCATAAAATACCTCAAATTTTTCTTAACAACTGTTCACACATTAAATTGTATCAGGAAGCTTTCAGTAGATAAAACTTTCATCGTTAGATTATGCATTATGGGCTATGCTGATGTTATAAAAGGCTTATTGTCTTCTGATTTTTATTACTAATCAGGTTGCACTATTACTACCTACTACGTTATTATTATTTAGTCATCGAGTTGAATACTGCTATTCAACATAGGACTATACTTCGGATCTTACTAAAAATTCTTTACATGCATAGATAGTTATAATAGCTCAATCAAAATACTATTTGTCGTCGTTAAAAGAGTTAAATAATACACAGGTAACACAATACAACCATTTTGACAAATTGTACCTTATACAAGCGAAATGCCCACGCTTTACATGGGCTCTATTCTCTAACGGTACGATACGTAAACAGAAAGCAATTTAGGGCACCTTTTTGATAGGGTATTTAATATTTATGCCTTAGAATCATATAGTAAATTGAATAACTATAAACAATCTTTCATGGAATATTCAACTTTATTTATATGATGAATCGAAATGATGACAGATATGATTATATTTTTATAATATTTACTTATTTTTAATCTTCAAGGGAAAATTATCTTTTTGTTGTGCGTTGTGGAAATGGATAGTGTGGTGTTTATAAGTGCGTGTTTGCAAATGATTCATGCGGGTGATGTATTGTATGTTTATAAAAACTAGTGATCGTTCCATGGTTGAAAATCAACTATAATTCATTTTGTTTGATCGATATTGAGGTTTTCTTTTCAAAATTATATAGATAGAATATAAAAACCATAAAAATTTTGAACAGGCCCATAGATTCAGAGATTTGCACGTACAGACAAACAAAACTTTTCGTCTTTATAATTTGTAAGTACTCGTATAATATTTATAAAGGTTATCTATCATCGTGCTGCATCTTTTAGCAGTGAAGTAATTATATATAAATAAAATACGCGAGCGGATTCGCGGGTAAAAGAAAGTCAGTAAATTTTGGCTTTCTGCAGTCCTTTTTTATATAAACTTTAACTACGCCAAAGGTCATAATCCTCTATACATGCAATATACTTAAAAAGGGGTTCAAAGTTTTCCCTTCACGTATTAATATATAGATAACTAGCATTGTCCGCGGCTCCGCCCGCGTTCAGGTGACTAAAAACCAAATTCTTAGGTTTTACATATTAGTATACTCTTACAATGCAGTTTTTGTATTTTTTCTCAGAAATGAGATATTTTCCCGCGGTAAAAACTATCCTATATGTTGATCCGAATAACCAGCTATCATCATACCAAATTTCATCAAAATTCCTCCAGTGGTTTTCTCGTGATGCGGTAACAGACAGAGAGACAGACAGACTGACAGACAGACAGACGAAAATTCTAAAAACTATAGATTCGGACTCTGTATCGATAATAATGTCTATTTCATATAGATTTTCCAAAAAATATTTAATGTACAGATTCGACTTAGTTACAATATTATTATATGTACCTATAGATTTATTTTTTCATCAATTTATTAACTATTTGTTTAATGTTTTAAAAATAAAAGCATGGTAACTACCTAACCTTCATATTGTTAATTTGTCTAGATCATCACTATTTCGTGTATCTGCCTGGTGTTGACTTTATTCGTTTACTGCGTTTTACCGGAGCTGAGAAACTTACATGGGCGTACACTCATTTGTCACGTTAGCATGATGCTGCTAGCTTGCACCTGCCTCGCGAGGGTACAGCACAGTCAGGTTCATGATGAACGTATATGCACATTTCTTGGTAAGTTGTAAAATATTATTAAGCCTACAATATTTTAAGATATGAATATCTAATAGGTAAATATGTATTTTACGTATCGAAGTATATTAGATTTGCTTTGCATCGACTGGCATCGACTTCGAAAATATCTGATTAGTTATCTATTCTAAATGAAAACCTCCGTTTAGTTATTTTTAACATTTTAGTGCTTGGAAGTGTGTTTTTTTTTAAGTTTTTATATTATAACCCACAGCTTTTAATACTTGCTATTCCGTGAGATCCGTTTCAATTTATAAAAACTTAAAGTTACTTCTGCACTTATCTTCAACCGTGAGATTGAATTTATTTTCGATTTGTTTTAGTTACTTCGAAATGTTTTTATTTCACGTTAATATCTATTGAGAACAAAGAATGTACGTATTTCTCCGTCTATATTATGCGTTTTACAATGGATCACATATATCTACCGTTATACGTTATTAAATGGATCCAATATCATGACGCAGTAGCATATGAACTCACGTATGACGTAGGTAATGAGTTTGTAACCCACGTTCGGTATAGATACGTCAGGTTAGTATTGACAAAATTCCTAATTCAATTCAATTTCTTGTTAATGGCTTCAAAGCGTGCCAGTTGAACACAGATATTACTTCGCTAACTTTCCTTACAAATGTTTTATCCAATCTGATTAACACAACAGCAACGTCATATCTTCTATACCGCCTCTATGTTAGCGTAACTGCTGTGTAACTTAAGATATTTTTAACATGATTATACAACTAACCTATAAATATGTATAATCAAATTTTAAATAGTTTTTAGGATGAGAGGTATAGAACAAATGTGTGATGTCCGACAGTTTGTCGATGATTTGTTCATTGTTTGTACAGGGTACGCCATATACTTTGGTTTCGTAGCGGCGTTTGCTTGGCTCAACGTCATGTGCTTCGACATCTGGTGGACATTTGGGTGAGATTACTTAGCCTGTTTAAAATAAAATATAAATATATAATAAAATAAATATGAATATCTGAGGATAATCATAGAATTAGGTACTACATATATTAATCTATGGAGTTAGTGGTCACAAGATATTCAAGTTATAATTTACTTCTTTTCGTTAGACGACAATAATCATTCTAGCAAAAATAATTTTATCATCTGTTATATCTATAGTACCTATATTTAAAAAGTTCGATTTCATAACACATTTATTTTAGAAATAATAAAAAATTTGTCAGTTCGAGTTTGACTTGAATTCTTTAATCAAACATTCTATCACGCCGCTCTAGGAGCTCTACGAAAACATTTTGTGAAATATTTAACACTCCTTGTATTACCGTCAGAAAAGTCGGATAATCTAGAATATTTTATTTAAAATAATCATTATTATTTATACTGTAATATAATTAGTAAGTAACTTAGCTTCAAAACTTCCAGTTTGAGTACGTATCTTAATTTTTTTCATAGTAATAATAAAAAAAATATTGTAATAAATTTATAAAATAAACTATTAATATGATAAAAACAGCGGGAAATATATATACTAGACGTTTTATGAAATATTAGTTATACTTTTTTATAGTAGTATTTTCAGTCGCACTGACTTTTGTGTTAAAACGTCCAATTTAACTATATTATTTCTGAATTTTATTATAGTAATAATAAACGTATGTATCACGTGTGTCAGTCAAATACTCGGAACCTAAATATGTTTTGGATATACAAACGATGACGGGATGATTGAATTAAAACACCTTGAACTGTATTGAAATATGTATGTTCTTTCAATAAGATGTGATTTATTGTAACTGCTGACTTGTAAACCTTGGATATACTCATAAGAATTATGCTTAAATTCCTCTTACGTAGCGATTAGGGAAACCAGTGATGGATCATGGATGATGAATTAGCGTATTTTTTTCGAAATACTTCGTAATCTCATTGAGTAACGTTTGCACTATTTATATCGCGATTCTTAGTAAATTTGTGGAGAGTAGATAATCGAGAACATTATCTTAGATCAAATTAATACTGCCACGTTTTTAACAAATAGATATATTCAATTTAAAAAAATAAAATATAATCTTAAAAAATCAAAATGGTTTAAAAATATTTTCTAGTGACTTTTTGTAACTTTTCATACCGGTATAAGATGTATTCTCTGGCACTTTTAGACACTGGATATGCTATTCCTATGTAAAACCATATTGTTGTTATTTTATTGACGAGAATAAACAACGACAATAAAAAAAACACTTTCACATTTATAATAGATTTTAAAGTGCAGTATAATTTAAAAAAAATCTCTATTTATCCAAACGAGATCATTAGATATCTACTATATCTAAAGATTATAGACTGACCGAGAGAAGCGTCACTGCTTCAAGTCTGGAAAAATTTGCTTTCCTCTGTCAGTTTGTTGGTACTCCTCTACAGGTCGTATTTTACAACCGATCTGGACGAAACTTGATATACGGGTTTTACGAATTTAGATTGTTTTGTCGTCGGGGATTTTTGATTGGACGGAAGTACTCCTTCCTCCAAAAAGGGGCAAAAAGAGGGCTACTAAATGGCGGATATCTCCGCTGCATGAGGTCCGATTTCGATGGTTCTTTATATATTTGAAAGGTAGTAACTTCGAGTTGGTCTTCTAAAAATTTGGTGAAGATCTAATGAGTATCTTCGGCGTGATGAGCAAAATAGCTCTTGAAAATACAGTTTGTGCTCGCGAGGTCTACTGTTCGCAGAACACCTAATTATTTGGGCTGATATTATAATTAAGCATCATTAATATATTTTAGGTAATAAATTAAGAATCATTTGTCTAATTGTGTCATCATAAGTGAAAATTGCTTTCATTAATTGTAGGTAATAAAAGGTTGGGGCGTGGAAGATTCACGATAATCTGTTTTGTCTTCTCATGCCCTTGAGCCGTACTGACATAGACAGCGCCTTTCTACGATTTTTTTTGTTTTAATTATAGTCTATACTGTATACATAATAATAGAATTGGGATATCAAATACAATATGCTCCATGCAAACAACTTTGTTTGATAGCAATCTGGTCTATTACCAATATTACTTGGAAAATTGATCATTACGGATACGTTTATAATTCTACCAATAACATATTGTTTCTTTTTGTTATTAGTTTATTGTACTAGACTAGGCTCACCCAAAATTTATATTGAAATTAGTCATCATATCGAATAATGGTTAAATTGTGTTAGTTTTTATATGATATGCTATATCATTAGTTAAAAAGCATTTAAGGTTAAAAAATATAATGAATAGCCTTATAAAAGTACTAAAATCATACATAAATGCCTAATTAAATAAAATTTGTTAATTACCAAAAAAAATAATAAATTGGCACTAATGAAAACGGACATTCACTTTACATATTAGCCATAAAGGAGGTTGGGCTCTAATTAACTGACATCAATGTCAGTAGGGAATTTGGGTATAGAATATATATGTATGATAATTCTAACTATTCAAACAAAAGCAATGAGCTAAAATTAAATCACGTATGATGTATAAAGTACGCATCATAAAATTATTAAAGATGAAAACATTTGGTATATGTTAACGTTAGTGTTCAATTGTTTATGCTATCTACGGCGAGAATATTCAGGTGAATATGCTTGGAAGTAGAGGATGTTGGTCGACGTCTATAATTATACTTCATAATAACATTTTTCTATATTAACATTTAATACGAATTAAAGTCTGATTGAGAGCGAATAGAATTAAGCAAGATGAGCTTTTTTATTATTTTATTATTGTTACGTGGTTTGGAGAATATTTACTAACAGTATATATCTTTATAATCTATACTAGCATTGCCCGTGGCTCCGCCCGCGTTCAGGTGACCAAAAACCAAATTCTTAGGTTTTACATATTACGAGTAGTATACTTTTACATTGCAGTTTTTGTATTTTTCTCAGAAATGAGACATTTTTCCGCGGTAAAAAGTATCCTATATGTTGATCCGGATAACCAGCTATTACCATACCAAATTTCATCAAAATCCTTCCAGTGGTTTTTCTGTGATGCGGTAACAGACAGACAGACAGACAAACATTCTAAACACTATAGATTCGGTCTCTGTATCGATAATAATGTTTATTTCAATAAGATTTTCAATAAAATGTATGGATTATATTGTATTATACTTAATATTTACATAATAATAAAATGTATATATATATATATATATATATATATATATATATATGTGGCTGGCTGTGGTTGTATCTTATGGGGCCTTGGCAACGAACTGCGTGTTAAGACAAAAACTTTCACTGGGTTTTCTGAAGAGTAGACTAAGATTGGGAAGGTCGTCTGATATTTATATCTACCTGCACACTTTGGAAGATTTAGGCAACAGTTGTTCACGAGTGTTTGCACATTTGGCTGCCCTGATAGAAAATCGCTCAGGATTCATGATATTATTATACAAAAATGTAAATACCGATATGTTATGTCATAATTATGTTGTTAAAACATAATTTTAAATTTATTACTTTATTCATAGTGTAGGTATGTAAAACTATTAAAATATCATTTATGCTTCCAGTAGTTTAAATAGGTACTTAATTTAATTTTACTTATTTTATTGTTATTTATTCCATATAAATGTAAATATATATTATATATGTCTGTATATCTAATAATGGAATAAGCAACAGATAACGTCGTGACTCACTACCAATTTTAATTTTCCAATAAATATACGAATTTGTGAACATTTTAGTTTTGTCTTACAATTAACCTGATAGTATGTCGAAAACAAAAAAAAAACTTTAGTGCCCAAAGTTACCGAAAAGAATATCAAAGCTTGCGTACAATATAAAATAAACGTGATACGAGAATAATCTTATTATAAAACTAATTTTGTTTTATTAAGATAATATTTTATGTGTATTGATCGATGATAATACATAATTAACCAATAACTATGCTTCTTTATCAACACTCTTCGTTATCGTTTATTCCGCCCACTATCAGATAATTTTCACAAAGCTTTTGGTATCGTAAAGCGTTTAATATACGTGACCTATGGAGGAGGGTGGCACCGATCATACATATAATAGGCATGATACGCAATTTAGCCATTAATAGGTATTATAATACAATTACTCATCCAATTTCACGGCAGATATAATTTTATATGAAAGCACAAGCAGTTATTTACAAAAATAACAGCTTAAATTTAGAATATCTTTTTTCTGTTATGTGCTGTGGCATTTGAAGAGTATTAGATATCAGAGGATTTAAGAGGGATATTGCGATCGATTTTCATGACGTTATTAATTTTTTAAAGGGTAATTCGCGTCAATGTAACATTCAAACCAAGTCTATACATTGTATTTGTAAATTTTATATCTTTCTATATCTTTATTTCTTAAAAGTATTCTATTTTTTTAATAAATATTTGCATAAAGAATGTAGAAGGCGCTATCTATTAACACTGCAGATCACTATACGAATAAAAGTCGTATGGGTTAATTACAAATATTTAATTATATATACTTAGGTACAAGACAAAGATATATTTAATTAATTATTATTACTATAGGGGCCAATTAGTAATGTTTTTGATAGATTTGTCTCTTATCAGGAGTATGCGCACTGTGAAGCCTCTTCGTAAAACTGCGTCAGAGTGTCGTCGATTCATCTGGTACTCTTTATATGCATGGAGCTTTACGATACTGTTGACATTGACAATGTTCTTTTTTGATCGGTATCCTGTCGCTACAGTTTTGGACGCCAATATAGGAAACGGCATTTGTTGGTTTGGTGCAGGTAAATAAAATACAAAATTTAATTTAAATTACATATATGTATTTCTGTTCCTTTTACAGTTCTCAACAATGACGTAACCGTTTTATAAGAAATCTTTTAGGCACTATGCTTAGTTCCATTGGTAGCCCGTCTATTTCCAAACGATGTACGATAAAGACAGTCAAAAATTCCAATAATTATAATTGCATCATTGCAATAAAATGTTATGTTGTAATTCACATATTATATACACATAAAAAAATTAATTTGTATATATATTACACATTTCGTGTAGGTAAAATCTTTTTTGGTAGATTAGCACTACCATATTGTGGGTTTAACTATATTGAACGGATGTCTGTCTTTATCGTTCCTACAGATATTTGTGTCTTAGTCAGATCCATGAAATGTTTTGAATAAATAAATAAAATAAATAGAATAAATAAATAATACTTGCACAATAAATTATATCTATTTCAATATAAAATAGTCATAAATATCTAACAAAGTATTAATTTATCTTATCCTCAAGAAATAGTCAGTTTCTTATCCTTGTGTAAAGTTCTATCTGAGTAATGCACTCATTCATTGGAAGGAATCTCTTATGACGTCGGTATTACCTATAAAGACACTAGACAGTATAAATATTTAATATATCCCTCAAAATAAGTTTGTTTTGTCTGAATGATGACATTTATTAAAAAATAAAATCGACTAAAGTGAATCGGATTCTCGTATCGTTGGATCCATAATGAACAGTTAACGAATAAATAAAATAATATCTATGTATAGGTAGGTATATGTAATTAAAATATATTTATAATTAATTTCAGTACAAAACACACAAGAAGATTGGCCGCATTATATATTTTTCGTTATACCGATGGGGATAGTGACATGTATTAACTTCATCCTGTGGCTCCTCACGGCTCGTCATTGCGCTCAAGTAAAGTCTGAAGTTCATCGGTTACAAGCTGGTTCCGTAGGAGATCGGGCCAAACGTAGATTTAGAATTGATAGAGCGAAGTAAGTATTTAATTTTATATTATATGTATGTATGTATTCAGCCTTGTTTATCGTCCCACTGCTGGGCACGGGCCTTCCTTCAATATGATCCTTCGTATTGATCAGGCCATAGTCCACCACGCTGGCCAAGTGCGGGTTGGCGGTCTAGTGACTTCACATGTCTTTCGAAAACTTGCTAGGTTTTTTCAGACATGCAGGTATTCGCACGATACTTTCCTTCACCGTAAGGCAAGTGGTAATCATGTTAGAATTATTTATATTCTTGTAATGGATTAGAATAAAGTTTCTGGAACGATTGGTATTACTTGCCCTTTTCAAACTTTTTAAAAGTACACGTGTGCACGTGGTATATGAAGAGTAATGGCTTATATCAGCCACTGAACACTTTAATTAACAATGTCCAATGTCGAAAAATTCGTAATCAATTATCGAAATCTATACCTACTCCAAATACTTCTTTTCCATATTGCGGATGTTTGGTATTTGAATGCAAAATGTTTACAATTAGAAATTACTGTGCAATTATGTATCTTAATATTTTATGTAGGTGAATTTTTCTTTGGGTATTAAATATTTTAAAATATATTTTGTTTATGGCTACAATAGGTGTGTAGTAATTAGTTTCTATTGTCTTACAAATATTATTAGTATAACATAAAACTCTAATCAAACAGTATGTTTTTTGCCTTTTCGTAAGGCATATCTAATATTTAAATATCCTTGTCAAGTGAACTTTTGTCTGTTTGCTCTTACAAAATATAGAATAAGTTAAAGCTACGTAATGTTTGAACAGCATACACAACATACTTACGTGTTATATTATTATACTATCCGTACAAACTAGTAAAATATATCCAAATATATTAATAATTACAAGCCAAGCCAATTTTGTATTTACAATTTAAGTAAATCTTTATATTTTTTAAATAGGTAGAGTTTTAGATTTTAGTCAACAAAAATGTTCTAGAGGAAGTAGGTAGTTTAAACTAAAAGTATAGATACGTTGTATTTCAAATGATCGAGTAGATTTATTATATTCTTTATTGTACTTAAAATATGATACAGAAAAAATAACAAAAATAAACATAGTTCACAAAGGTGGACTTATCTCTAAAAGAGATCACTCCCAGTCAACCCCTGGATGTGGAAGAAGATGTCAGCGGGCAATATAGTGCAAAAAAAAACTAAATATATACTAGAAATAAAGGTAATAATAATCACATATACATACACACAGATATACAAATACATATATAATACCTAATGTAAAGTCTCTACTTATACATACATACATACTTAATATATAAAATATGAAAATAGAGAAAGGTAAAAAGAAGATTAAAAAAAAATCAGCTCTCTGTTCTACGTAATTTCGTTCAACAGAGACGTACATATCGTTACGTTTTTACGGACTGAAAATAAAATTATATACAGGCATTCATTGTGGATATTACCACCCGATTTTATATATGTATTAATTCTCTGATTAAGCTAGAAAGATACTTAGTTATATATAGTTTAGGCCACATTAACGATTTTATAGGTAGTAAAACAAGGTACCGTCAGTGCACGTTAACTGTCGCTATATTCATCAATTGGTTTTTTATTGATGTATCCTAATTAGAGATGTAAACAGATACCTTTAATAGATAGAGGTATAAATACATACATAACTGGTTACAGAGCAAACGAGTAGATCTATAGTTGCAGTTCGTCTACCAAAAAAATAGTGGAAATAAAACTGTTTATCATCTATTATGATTTGATAGCATATTTTTAACCGACTTCTTCGAAAAGGAGGAGGTTCTCAATTCGGCTGTATTTTTTCAGCCAACTTCAAAAAGGAGGAGGTTCTCAATTCGACTGTATTTTTTTTATGTTTGTTACCTCAGAACTCCGTCATTTATTAACCGATTTGGACAATTTTTGTGCTGTTTGAAAGTGTATACTTCCAGATTGGTCCCATTTAAATTTCAAAAAAAAAAAACTACCCTTAAGGGTGGAAAAATAGCTTATAAAAATTTTACTGACACACTGACTTCGAAAATATCTGATTACGTATCTATAGTACCTAAATGAAAACTACCAATCAGTATTTATTTTTTACTTGTTAGTGTTTTTTTGCAGTCGATTAATTTATTATTAGGATTGCCTTAGGGCCTGCGTTGACTCTGATATTTTAATTCAAAGTGTTACCTTGGTAGTGATATGGCAAATAAAAATAATCATAGTTTATTTCAAAGCCACGATAAAAACGCAAACTTTTAACTGCCATTAACTATTAATTGAACATAATATATTATATTGGTATTACTTTTATATTGGTAGTCTAGTTGGCCTAGTTCACGATTGTTTATTTACTTAGATGTAAGTAGACAGTTGCACTGATAAATTCGCTCTTAAGTTCTCAAGTAGTATTTGAGTTGGCTTTTAATGTTATTTATATTTTTAATTTTAAGTTTAACTTTGTCTTGTAAGAAAACAATAAGATTTGAATTCTAAGATGTTTTTAGTGGATTTATACTATAGTAAAACACATTTCTAGAGCACTGCGTAACCTAAATTTTTTTACTTCTACTAAACTTATTTAACGCTTGTGTTGGTTGTATTTACACCGTGTAATAATTTAATGAGTCAGACTTATATGATAGGCAAAAGAATTAAGAAGTGTGTTTGGATGTGATCTGATAATTACCTTACAGTATTCATTTTTTATTCACTTTAAAATATTATTCTTTGGCTGAAATCACATCATTTCGGGTTTGATTTTTAAGAATAGAAATATGAACCTATTTAATTCGATTATTTTATATTTAATACTAGCGACTCGTCGTCGCGTTCGTCAATAGTTTGATATCCCATACAAACTTTTATCCCCATTTTCACCCCCTTGAGGGATGATTTCCGGGATAAAAAGTATTCTATGTCTTTCCCAGGATCTCAAACTATCTTCTTACCAAATTTCATTTAAATCAGTTTAGTAGATCCAGAGATTACCTCCTACAACGTCACAAACTTAAAAAATCACAATCTCACAAACTTTACCTCTTTATAATATTAAGTATAGATTTATTGTGTAACGCGATAATTTTATTCATCCAATACGAAAACGTTGGCAATGTACCAAAGTTAGATTTTTGGCTTACGAAGAATGCGGATATAGTATATTGTCAAACGAGATATAAAATAGTATACGAGAAGTGCGATTTCATAGTCGATTATTGCACAGCGTGAGTTAGCGCCCGAGTGTAGCGAGGGTGATAAACGCCGTAATGTATAGTATAGTACCTACATATATTGTCAGTATTTTATAAATATAACGAGTAACAAATGATACATAACATACATATAAAAAAATCCTATTATGTATACATATTAAGAATGTTCTGTATACAGGTAAATATATACATAGGTTTACTGTAAGGAAAATGATTGAAATAATTTTATCAATCTTTTTGTATATAAGTATAAAAAAAACTGAGATAGGGTTATTACAAGATTATCATAATTTAAATACATTCATTTACATGTGATAAATAAAGTAAAATAATAAATGTAATTATATTATAGGTATATCCTTACGGGAAAGCTATGGGTAGTGATGGGCGCAGGATGGGGATCAGAACTCCTTTCTACCATCGTGTCCCAGCCACTATGGTTATGGAATATCGTCGACCTCTTCAATGAATTACAAGGCGTGTTCATATTTATCATATTAGTGGTGAAACCAAAAGTTTACTATCTCATCAGAAAACGACTCGGTAAGTTTTATAACTACTTGTCTAAAGTCTATTATTTTATAAAACAAAAGTTACTATGGCATGTGATACGAGTGCCTTTCTTCTCTTTCGAGTAGCTAACACGTTTTTTTTTAAATTAATCTAAACTCGGAACTTTTTACTGGTAGCTTTTGAAGAGTTTCACTATACATTAACCTGTTGGCCTCATCATAATATTAGTTCTATAGTATCAAATTATTGTATCATTGAATTTTGATTACTATAATATTAGTTATAGTAGGAACTGATTCTTAACCTTGACGCGTAAGAGCATAAAAAACGAATTGATTAAACTGAAAGTAATCTGTATGAAAAATCATTTATGTACATGTACATATTGTAGGTATGTTTGAATTGTTATTTAAGTCTATTATAAATTATAACGAAAGATATTAAACATATTGTGATTATATGTCAAATAATATTTACTTATTCCAATAAAAAGTTTTTGCTTATTATAATTTTAACATAATATTAGATAATAGTGTTAAATAATTATTATGAGTGAAGGGCCTGTTCAACAAAACGTCGAAGGTTAGTGAAAGTGCATCATTTCAAAATTGCATTTATAGGATTAGTTTAGTTTGGTAGTTAAATACATATGTATGGTTAACCAAAAATCTTAGTTATGATTTTATTAAATAAAAGCGACTTATCCTCGCTTCGTTCAGGCGTCCCTAGGCCCCCCCTAACTTGCGTTCACCTTGTCGCGGTGAGGGGGGCTCAGTAGGTCCCGGCCGAAAAGTCGAAGAGGGTAGAAGCTAAGAAACGCACAGGGAGGTGGCCCACTGCGGTGAAGGGTGTCCCACTTCTGTGGGCGGTGTACCATGCAGGTTGCTCCTGGTACTTCTCTGATAGCAGAGTGGACTGTGGAGCAACCCCGTGGTTGTTGTGGTTTGCTTCGGCAGACCTGCCGTCGGGGCGTCGTAGTTGAATGCGTAAGCGATCCTGCGACGCCCCATTAAGACAGGGGAAGGTTTTGTTGGGTTTTAGTGGGTAGTACTGGCTTTTCGAGCCGGTGGGTCTCACATAACCACCTGTATGTCTACAGGTAGTATGCGTAAATGCATTTCCCAACAAACAAAAGGTGCGTCTCTAGATACGTTTTAATTTTTTTGTGCGGAAGCGTAATTTTTTTTCTAAAATAAAAGTAGCCTCAGTTACTCCTCATATCTAACATCAATTATCTGCCAGTGAAAGTCCCGTTAAAATCAGCCGGAACAAACAGACAGACGGACAAAAATGTCAAGAATTGTGTTTTTATTAAAAGTACCGTATATAATTTCATATGCATTTAGTAAAAAGCTTTTAATTTGAAATTACAAACAAACTCTTCAACTTCAAATAGATGATTAGTATTATTAGTAAATCTTTCAGGAGAGCGAACTTGTAGTATTTTTTTTCTAGGAATGGCATAATTATACTTTACACCTATGCAAGATCTATAATAATAGATTCAAAATAATATTTCACACAAAATTATATTATTCTGTATTGCTTCTTTTATACTGGTTAAATTAAAGTATATGAATGATGTTCTCCTAACCGATTCCGGCCACGGCGGCCAATCTCATTGAGACTAGCCAACTGCGCAGGAGATATTATAGTGCACAAGTGTACGCGCAGACACAAGTGCACTCTCTATTCCTGTCAATCTCATACTCCGGTGGGACGACTGCTCGACACGACCAGTGAGAGGACCGACGGCTTTACGTGCTCTCCGAGGCACGGGGGTAAAATACCGCCAACGTCGCGTTACTGAGGCTTACTATACAGAAAGATTCGGTAACTAAACTAAGCCCGACCCGGGACTCGAACCCAGGACCTCCGGGTGTGCAGCCATACCTGCTAGCCACTACACCACCGAGGCAGTTGAGTTGAGTAGATGAATAGATATTAGAACAGTATTATACTACATAATATCTATACTTATTATAAAAATAAGTCCCCCGGCCGCGTCTTTCTGTCCTCCTGTCTGTCTGTACGCGATAAACTCGAAAACTACTGAACGGATTTTTATACGGTTTTCAACAATAGAAAGAGTAATTCTTGAGGAAGGTTTAGGTATATAATTTATTATGCTTTTATGTAAATTAGCTGAAATACGGCGACAAATGTTGAAGAGGTCGCAAAAAATCTCGCCAAATGGGAACTTTCCACGCGAACGCCGCGTAAACTAGCAAAGATACAGTTAAGTAATGTACTAGAGAATTCAAAATCTATAAAAATGCTACAAAAAAGTCCGCGATAGCATATCTCTATCTCTTACGGTTGACTTACAATAACCACTTTTATGTTAACATTTTTAATTAAAAACATTACGTTATTTTCAAAGTTATTTTCTTTAGTTCGGTATTAATCCTTATCCAAATGAATATTTTAGTTAGCTTAGTCATTTAATGCAGATTAAAATTGCTCTTTACACTAAATCAATCAGATGAATAGTTTTTGAGATATCGTTGTTAGAAGTAATTAGTAGCGAAACATTTTTAATGCTTGGCGAGCATTGAGATGCCTACGGCGAGTCCATCCCCTCTGCCCCGCATCGCTCGACCGCCTGCTCAAGCTATATAAACCGGGCGATGTAGCGCGCGATCCTAGGATACTTTTTACCGCGGGAAAATATCTTATTTCTGAGGAAAAATACAAAAACTGCAATGTAAGAGTATACTAATATGTAACACCTAAGAATTTAGTTTTTGGTCATCTGAACGCGGGCGGAGCCGCGGGCAATGCTAGTATATTATAATATCAAATTAAGTCGAAAGTAAGATAGTTTAAAGAAAAATAAGATTTAAAATACATTTTTTTACAGGTTTAACTCGGACAGCAACTGAAACAAGTATATATTAGTATTAATTTCTGTTGTATTTCTTCGTATTAACCGGCAAAAGTACCTACTGGTGGCGTATAGTTGTAATACGCATGTACTTCTTATATAATTCGTATTACAATATTCCACTTGACTTGTGATATGTTTTGTGTTGTGATTATATTTAAGTAATGTATTATAATTCACATGTTTTAACATTCACAATTCGTTTATCGCGATAACTATATGCCCATAACCATATGTAGCTTTTATATGTAACTAACCTAACAAATGTTATTTTACATAAACATATTTTTCTAGCAAAATGAATGTATGCATGAACCATGGTAACCTAATTTTCTTAATAATTAACATAATACTAATTACGCAGGGCTCGAGAAACCGGGTGCGCAGAACAACGCCACGTCATCTTCAAGTCGAACATCATCCACATTTTTGTCAAGAACCATTAGTTCAGATGAACGTACTAATCTACGTATATCGTTACCTAATAAACAGTGTTAGTTCTTTAAAATCACTAACAAGAATTTGCCACTGATCAGTTTTTGGGTATCACTATGTATCTAAACATTTATATGCTTTCATTGTCTTTTAGATATTGTAGTCTATAAGTACTTTTTGTACCTACGAGTATATAACTTTAGTTTCTGCCCGTCTTCTCATTATTCCAGGACTGATTTGAACTAACAATAACTTGTAACTACATATATTTAACATAAAAGTTGAAAAGAAAACAAAATAAAACTTTTTGCAAATGTATTTTAAATAGAATATTCAATTTATACCACTATAGAGTAATATTGGTAGGATAATATTCGATTATTATGTGAATCGTTATATTACTTGCTTAGCATTTATTAAAATATTGCTTACTTATTAAAATATAATTTGTATCTATTATTGAATATTGATGTTGTTTTACATAGGTTTATTAACTCCCGATGCAAAATAAGGGGTGTTATAAGTTTGACGTGTATGTTTTTGTGTCTGTGTATTTGTGTGTTTGTCTGTTACATCGTACCTCCTAAACGATTTTAATGCGGTTTTTTTCGTTTGAAAGCTGACGTGATCGAGATGGAACTTAGCTATAATTTATGAAGATCTGTTCTGGCGTTTGAATATCATCAGTTCATTTCCTACTTGACAAAAGGGTCTTACTAACTTTCACAGTTCCGATTGATTTGTTTGATGTACTGTTACTTCGGTGGTATTTCCAAGATATGCTAACCTTGAACTGATGCTGTAGCATCAAATAGACTGCGGGATGCTCAATTCCTCAGAAACTTACAGCAGATATAGCGTGTTTGGGCTTATAAGAATAGTCACAATGTGAGTTATTTATTAGAATTAGTTTCCGCGAGTCATTTAGAAAAAAATTAAAATTTTTAAGTTAACACAAAAAACCTCTAAGTAAATAAAATAAAAACCAGTACACAAATAAAAAAGAATGATAATGATTTATCATTAGTGCGACCGCCGACCGTTAATACTTTAGTATTATCGGTCCCCCGACGGGGCGACGCTTATCATCAAAATATTAATAGGTACCTTTAATGAAGTTAAAAGGCCAATAGAGAATTTATTTTTTATTTTTTAGAGTTTTTTTGTGTTGGACGTTACTTAAAATTTTTTATTTTATTTTTATTAGTAATTTAATAAGGTTTTTTTTTATATTATTGTCTGTTCTACAAAAAAAGGGCTACATCATTTAAATTACTGTCGAATCTTCATTCCTAAGTTATGTTGTGTGATTGTATAGATATACATAAAATAATGATTAATATAATAATATTGAAACCCACCTATTTATTGGACTTACATAAATTTACGAAATGCGAAGTCGTAATTAAACTGATATGAAAGCACGATTTCTATGTCGCCAGAACAATGTCTTATTTTCTTGTGCTTACTACTCGGTAAGACGCTATTATAGTATACATATTGTATAATCTGTGGTAAGAGCTCTATAGGCGGAGATATTTGACTTTTCGGAATCACTGAAAATAATTTTTTTTGTATCATATTTGATATGTTCAAGAAAAATACCGTAAAAAAAGAATTATATAATTAACATAATATAAAATCTATATCTATACTTATAATAAAATTCTAACTGAGACGAAACTGTACGTTAAATATTTTTCGGAAAACTTTATTAAAATAAGCATTATTATCGATGCAGAGGCCGAATCTATGGTTTTTGTAATTTTTGTCTGTCTGTCTGGGAACGCATCACGAGAAAACCGCTGGACTGATTTTGAAGAAATTTGGTATATTGATATCTGGTTTTCCGGATTTCTTAAAATATCTCATCTCTAAGAAATCTATAATAAAGGTTAAAACGTAACTAGGGACGAGCCCGAGCGGAGCGAGGGTAAATCGCTGCTACATACATATATACCTATACTAAAAATTTAATTGCCATATTAAGTCATAATAAAACAGCTAATACCTACTTGGTATTAATATGTATTTTAGTACCAACGATAAATCAATCAATGTTAAATGATAGGTTATAAGTCTAAATGGTCTTATTTAGAGCATAATATATAATTACTTAATCTAGTCATATTATATGATATAAAGAGGTGTAAAAGAAGCAACAAAATTAAGTAATTAAAGTTAAAAGTAATCTTTGAAAGAATAAAATAAATATTTTAATTACCACTATGTCTTTTATTATTAAATATTAAAAAAATAGATTAGTGACCCGCACTTTCTTTAATAGCTAATTTTAATTGTGACTTACATTTTTTATTTAAGCGAGTATACGAACGAACACCTCAGAATTTTTAACCCGACTCGACTGCGCGACGCAAAGGAGGGTAATGAGTTTATCAGCCTAAGTATGTATGTGTGTGTATGTTCCTTTGTGGCATTCTAGAGACCAAATGCGTGGGCTGATGCTGATGATTCATAGGTCGTTAGATTTGTCTTGATAACGCGAGTATCATAGGCTACATGAATATAGTTAAAAAATTAAAATGGTGGATTTCAGGCGTCGCCATTTTGTGTCTTAACAAAAAAAATACTTTCAAACTTATCGAGTGGAGTATCAAAATAAAGGTTTTTAAGAAGCGATCACAAAATTATATAAAACTTTTACGTTTAAAAATAATTTTGAATAAAAAATTGCTCAGTTAGTAAAAACTAAAAAGCTGTAAATAAAAAATATATAAATCCGACTGCTTATAAGCTAACTAAAAAGATGAAAACAAGTTGATTAAGGTATATAGGTAGTATTATGCAGTCAGAGACATATGTACAATAATTATGTATTTATATATACATATTTGCTCCTTGCGAGTATTCTTCCGACTATTTTATGAGTTTTGGATTTATTTTTAATAATTGTCTTTTATGTTTTAAATCTTTTAAGGTTATAAATTTGCGTTCAAATTTGAGAGTTGAGGAGGCTAATATATAATTTAGGCTAGATGAATAAAGAATAATTTCAGAATATCTGGCATGACCGGCAGTCGTGGAAATCTTTGAGGGAGTCCAACTGTGGACGGACGTGTTCCAATTGAGACGAAATAAAACAAACTAAATCAGAATAGATATTTGAATCAATGTTTACTACCTTTTTGTAAATATTAAGAGATAGGTACAAAAGTTTATATATTACGAACAGAAGCTGAGTCATAGTTTAATTTCCTATATATATTTTTAGATTTTATTCTTTGTAACCTTCAATCTATTCTTCTCAATTCTCATGAGAGATATTTTTAATAATTTTATGAAAGAACTTATTATATTTTAAATATACTTTTTTCTTTGTTACTTATTTAAACAATGTATTTTGTCAGATTGACTTTAAATTTTAAAGAATGCTTTGAAAAAATGATAACAATTTACAAAACAATCATACTAACAAGTACCATAACTTATTGACAGTGAAATCAGTGGAAAAAAACCGGCACTAAAAGAATGTCATGCGAAATATGTAGGTATTTCGGAGTTGGATACTGGATAGATATGGATGTTGGGTTAATAAAGAGTCGTATATATATATAAATAATGCTCGCAAATTTATTTATATTTTGAGTTCTTTTTAGCATTTAAATATGACACCTATTTCACAGAATAATTTCAAAGTGGTCCCAATTTTTATTATAACGTGTATGGTACAAAGTGATCTTCTACTACAATACCTACTATGTCAGTATAGGTAATAGATATGTATATCGAGTGTGTACCAATCAATATAAACATTACATATTACATTAACATAAGAATACTGTTTAATACTAAGTTTAAACACAGCATGACACGGACTTCTTGATAATTAATAATCACACTAAGTATCTAGGGAATTATATTTATGTTACTTAATATATTCAATTAAACAACAATTATGTTAACTTGTAAGTACTTTCAACCGTTTTGTACCCTTTAAACTACATTTTTTTTTAATTTTACACATTTATTCTTTGATACATGCATATTAATGCCAAATAAATCAGGCTCTAAGTTCAAATATCATGTCAAAATAGTTTTAGCATTGGTAACTGCAATTGAGTAAAGATTATGAAAATATTATTTCACATTTGTTTTATGTTCTATTGTTCTTTTAATGTTAATAGTATAATTATTTATATCAGCTAATATAAATAAAATTACGAATAATATTTTAAGTTACATTAACAATACTGTTACAATTAAAACTATGTTTATATTATGGTTATGAAAATTTGTTTTGGTGCTAATTTATTTTGGTTTTTAAATAACAGAAAATAATAACATTTAATCAGGAAACTTAATTTAACCTCTATGACTTATGACTATAATATCAACAAATAAAAATACGCTTACGATGGTAACTAAGTCTAAGTTTAAAAACATGGAAAGTTTAGAGGCGAGGTTCTTTATTGTAAAAATTATCTAGTTTATAAATATATACATCGTTTTATCACATTGTTAGATATGTCAATAGCATACGATTTCCACTACGAATACGTTTCATAGCCTCATGTTTTAGTTAAAAAATGAAAGGTAAAAGGCCATTATGTGATTGAAAGGACTCGATTAAAAAAGGTGAATTTACATAGTTATGTATAGGAATGCATAAAATAGGTAAAAATAGTTTTTTTTGTAGAATGGCATCTCGATTCAATATAATTAACAATATTATTTACTTTTTAAGTACATCTGTGTCGGATACTATTTTAAGATTAATTAAACTTATAGTAATTCTAAATAATCACAATTATTTGATGACAATTTAACAGTTTGATTCATAATTTCGAAATTGTTTTGTTCAAATCAAATATTGCGCTTCGCAGTATAATGACAAAGAGACAAAAGATTACATTGATGTGTGGGGAAAGACTGAGCTCATGTACGACTGTTAGGTTGTACAGTTATGGGATTAGGTGTACTGATTGCGTTGGGTACAGCTGTGGGTATCGGAGATACCGGCGGTGAATGCTGTGTACCAGCTTCTGCCTCCGCATCGCGTTCGGCAATATCTTCCTCGTCTATTATGGAGATATCACGAATAGATGGTCTATGCGACCGGCGCCAACCTGAAATAATAAAAAAAAGAATCGTCATCTTTTATTCGTTATTTAAACCACTCACTAGCGCCGCGTAGTAATTTGATATAACTTAGTTATAAACTATTTATAGTGCCCTTAGTTATAATATTACTAGCAGAACCCGCGGCTTCGCTCGCGCTAAAACTACAAAAAATATCTAAAAAGGTACTTAATTTTCATCCCCTGTTTTACCCACTTATAGAGTGAATTTCGAAAAATGAATTTGAAAATGTCAAGTAATTTTGATCATAAATATTTTTTTCGATTGTATTATAACGTGTTTTCTCGTGGGAATGAGACAATCTCTTCCAACTATCTTCATACTAAAATCATTCCAATCCGTCCCTCCGTTTCGACGTGAAAGGAAACAAACAAACACACTTTCATATTTATAATATTAGTATAGATGTTATCTTTCTGACCGATTTTGGTTACACTTATTAAGATTAGCTAACTATCTCTTTTATTCTTTCTTTTATAGTTATTACGAAACTGCGATAATTATAACATCTCAGTTTTTTGTCATTTTCACAAGTTAAGAATACATTCTCTAGGCCCATTAGCCGATAATTTTGACAAATGACAAAAAATATGGCGGAAGTTGATTATATATTCCGTGTTGTTTCTAATTAAGTACCTAAGCCAAAAATATCACCTAAACAGACTCGAATCTTAGACCCAGAGGTTTATAATTACTAGACATGTAAGTTACGCTCTAAATCAATATTAAAACAAAACTATTAATTAAGACGAAAGTGTTTACACAAATTCAACTTAATCAGCACATTATAAACTATAGCAAGCTGATAACAAGGCCAAAGAGTATGTTAACAAATCATTTTAAGACAAACAATTCACAATACAGTCATCCGTGGCGTACATGTATCATGTTGAATTTAAATTTAAAAACTTTAAAATTCACAGTTTTTATATGTGTTTTATTTAGTGAAAAGTGCTTAAGCTATGATTCGTCAGAAACAATTAATCATGCTATTAAATCTAGTGAAAATAATGAACGAGCTGTAGAAAAAGAAGTATGGATACCAAAACTTATTTCTAAGTTTTATTATGTGGACAAACTTGGTGATACAACTACTATAAAAAATGAACAATCTGCAAAGTTTAGTGACGACAGCGAAAATATTATAAGTACAAAGAAGCGAATTTCTCGAGAAATTAATTATGGACGATCTTCAATATATCCAGCGGGAACCACACCGTATCCCATTGCGTCTAACTATATAACATATAAAACTCCAGTAAATCAAACCTATTATGGAGTTTCACCGATTTCTAATTTTAACAACTATTCTGTTACACAAAAATATCCACATAACCAATTTTATCCAACGCATCAATATAGCACTACGTTAAATTATCCTCCACAAAATCCTGTTAGCGTTAGACCACCCTATTACCCAACACTACAGAATTCTTATTCGACTAATTCCAGTTTCCCTCAATTAAATAACTACTATCAAAACACGAGTTACCACCAAAGTTCAAAGCCAAGTCAAATCGTTTACCATCAGAATTCTTTTTCTAATAATTATATCAATGTATCTTCTCCAAGGACCCTCTACCCTTTCAGTAGATATGTAAATGTCTCGCAAAACACTGTGAAATATCCTCACAGTAGCTCCGCAGGTGGCCCAATATTAAACGGGTCATTTTCTCATAATTACGCTAATTCAATGAATAATTATCATCACACGAATAATAATACTATAAATAATTCAAAAAATAGTACAATAATGTATTATAATCGCGTATCAAATTTTACCACAAACAATCCTTGGAATGTGCCTTCATCAAATGTTAATAACAGACATGAAATAACGAATATCTCATCACCAAAACCATATTATAATTCAGTACCGAATTTAATATACAATAGTTCTCGAGCATATTATCCATCAAATCCCACATATCACAATAGTAACCATACTTTGTATCAATCTTATCATTATCCTCAAAATACGTCGACTTATCCTGGCTATCCTGTGTATAATAGCAATACGTTTTATAAAGAAAATTTAAACGTCACTGCGCCAAAACCCTTTTATCCGATGACAAGTTTTAACTCAAGTTTTTCAAGTTATCCTACAAATCCTACTAGTTCTTGGAAAAATTATAACCAAAACAATTTTACTTATAATAATTCTTTCCAATCTCAAGGAATAGAACCAAACCATTTTTTCTTCACGCCAGGAAACAAGACAGTATCATACGATCCGCACAAGAGTCAACCTTATAACTTTTCATAAGGCCAGCCGAAGTTAAATATTAAATATTCATAACACCACTTAAAATTACTCGTTAAAATAAATTTACTATAAGTTTTGCTGTCTAAAATTTAGCAGTTTATGTAATAATATGTATCAGCTGTATGCTATAATAAAAATTTAATACAAAAACCATTGCTGTTTTTTTTACTAAATTTTTTTTTAATTCTGTATTGTGTGGCATATTTATTTTTCTATAATATAAGTTTATACCATAGAAATATGGCAGTTAACATAATTTTAATTTACCTTCTAATACAGGAGGCTTCGTAGTTTTGGACAGAAGTCTAGGCCCCGTTATTGTAATTACAATTGCTCCAATTGGAGCTGTGATGACTATAGACATGATGCATACAGTAAAAACCATTTCTGCATAGTTTAAAAGTTCAATTTTTGATTCATCATCACCAGCCATCTTGCGTACTTCATCTAGAGCTACAGGTGCTAATGCAGCCTAAAAAAGAAAACCATTTACGTGACTAGATGCTTTATTTTTTACTTAATATTGCTATATCACAATAGTAAGAAAAACAGTAAAAAATCTTACTTGAACAGTAGCCTTAGCCATCCAAGCGAACCCGACGAAGATTTTTTCTTTCATGTTAAGATTGCTGCGTACAGCACTGACACTTGTAAGTAAAGCGCGAAGAATAATGCAGGTCATAATGATTCCAGCGCTGACCAGCACTAGATGAGGAGGAAGATCTGCAATCTGTTAAATAGTCTTGTTAATAGGAGCAAAGTTCTTGGAGAATTAAGAAATAAGTTAGTGCAATCATATAAATAATAACATATCAATATCATTTTTTTATATTTAGTTCAACCTTTAAGTATCTTTTCTCAGTATGCTTATATTACAATACTAATTATATATCGATGGGTTATTGGAACAAAGCCGCAATCGACAAAATACAATTTTACAGGAAAAAAGATTTAGTGAAAATCATGAATAATTACTAAACTTCAAGGCTCATCAAAACGGTTTATATATCAAAAGATGCGTTATTTTTTTCTGGACGGATATATAATGTACATAAGCTTATAATTCTAAGGAAATACCTAAAAACAAGTAAAAAATCATATTGCCGCTTCATACATTGAATGTCGTTTCCGTAAGAATCCATTGTGGTTTTATTCCGGTAAAAAGTGCAGAATCAATCAGACAGCAATAGTCTATTGCAACGTTGTACGCTGATCGGGAGGATGTATGGCGAATACAGTAATAGCGTTTTGCAGTGATGTTACATGAATTTAATGATCGACTTGGAAAATGTACTTGTGAATGCTGTGTACATTATATGAATATGGTTGTTTTGGAATGACTACAATCAATCTAGAATATAACGTAATTATTTATTATTATGTATTTATTATTTTTAATTAAAGTTTTGGACACAGCATAATTAAGTCATAAGAAAAAATACCAATATACCTATTTACCAGAACAATAACATAGTCTTCAGGTTATTTACATTTCTACGATCTAAAATGTATTAAAGTATTACAATCTTGGTAGGTATCAAAAAGAAATAACAAAATTATCCATAAAGAAATGGTGTGTCTTCTTGGGAATAATGTTCTGCTACGAGTACTTCATCCTCAACAGTTTCGCATGCCAAAACCTCATAAAAATCATGGTAGTGACGTGGTGTGTCATAATTTTTACAATGACTTAATAAGTCTGAGTGCAAGGCTTTAGGCACAGGAAATGGTTCATTGTAAGCCCTTTGCAGCTTGGATACGATTGGAATTTCAGCAGTAGGAGTAGCAGCATCACGGAGTATTTGTGCACCTCGTGAACGTCCACTTCGTGTGCGTCCACCGTACCCGGGCGCCTCGAGTAGGAAATCTGGCTGATAGATCACGAGTGTGTATTATTATTTATTACATTTTATTGGAAGTGGTGCTGAGGTCGGCCATAACTACGTCAACCAATTGTGGTCCATTGTAGCTCCCTGTGTGTGTAACTCCGTACGCGTGTGGAACTTCATAATATAATCATCTTCAAAACTGTATTTTAAGTTCAGTATACCCTCATGAGTACCCGCAACAACTCCCATAAATATTGGACCACAATATTTTATTTCCCTCAGAGTCATGCGTCCAATTTCGGCCTTCAATAAGCATTTTTATATCGACAAAATCAGATTGATCCATCTCTATCACTTTATATTTCTCGCCACTAACTTTGTCATTCATTGCAAGTGCGTCTGACAAATAATGGCATAATAATAATATTATTATAAGTCTCAATATTTTGTAAATAGCTTATTGTGCTATTTCGTAGTTCATTTGCAGAGGGCAGAATTAGTGATGAGATGTTATGGACCACGGGGTTCAAGATAGAACAAGAATCATTATTTTCTGAAATTCTACCTAAATTGCATAACAATGTTTGACTTGAGTCGGAAACTGTAATATTCTCTGGTTTTAAAGTAGTATCTAATTCCGAGATCTTCAAATCTATGGCGCTACCACTACCTTGACATAGACAAGAGACATTAAATCTAGAATATTATCTTCTAAATATTATCTTCTATTGATACAGTAACACCTCGTTGTTCTCCTGGTTATTTACACTCAACGTTTAACTAATCTGAAAGTTATGTTCTCGAGGGGATTTTAATTCTATACCCACAAAATACCCAATTTCTTCGTTATTTCTAATTTGATTTTTGTGTTTTGGGTGTGCTTAAACTAATAGTATGGTATCTACTTTTAATATTTCTGATGGAGATATTTTTATCAACTGACTTCTTCAAAAAGGAGGAAGTTCTCAATTCGGCTGTATGTTTTTTTTTAAGTTTGTTACCTCAGAACTCGGTCATTTATGAACCGATTTGGACAATTTTTGTTTTGTTTGAAAGTGTATACTTCCAGATTGGTTCCTTTTAAATTTCAAAAAATATAACACCACTAAGGGTGGAAAAATACCTAATGATGAATTTAACCTACTTCTAATTATCATATTGACTTGAAACTTTGCAAGTGCTTCTATTTCTGTTGATAGTGCAGTGGTTCGTTATCGTTGACCTGATCTGATAAGTAAGGCCGTAGATCGGGTAAGGCCAGAAGGTGGATAGGTGGAACTCTTCAACGGCTAATAGTAAAGTAACGGCTAATAGTACTTTAAGTTTCGGCTTATTTTATTTGATTTGACCAGCCTAACTCGTTAGAATCGGATTATAGAGCCAGAATTTTTAGTGTTAATAATAAAAGTGAATTTTAGTTTGTCAGTCTTCATATTAAAATTAGCATCAAAGTAACTTAAACGGTTTAAGCAAAAATATTTTATTAAAATACTTTCTTCTCACCAAGTAGCAAACTACTACTATGTCTACACTAAGAAGGAAAAAATAAAAACTTTTTAACAAAAAAATAAAAACCGACTTTAAAAAAAGCACTAAAAAGTAAAAAAAATACTGATTGGTAGTTTTCATTTACTATACATACAAAAATAATAATAATATAATATTTTATTACTTTAAGATGCACCTATGTGATGTGTCACAACAATAATAATATAATAACTACATATTCAATATTATCTGGCAGGCATTTAGGCAGGCATATTGATAAACACACTTTTGGTATTTAAAAACTAATGTGAGAAAAACAGTACATAGATTACATACATATGGCACTGTTTATTGAAAATCAATCGACATATTTTTATTTCATGGAAGAAAACCATAATTACTATTACTAGTGAAAGTTTAAAATATTTGTACAGCAATGTTTATTGTGAATCGGTATACTAAGTTTATTTCCGGGAACAAAGCCGCAATGGCCGTTAGTTGTAGAAGGTTGAAAAAAACTTTTATCATTGCACATAGCACGATTATTCCGGCAAACAAAATTCGAACGATGAACGGGGAATAACGAGAGAATATCCATACTGCTTTTGCTAAATCAGGCAGTTTTCATTATTAATTCGTGAAAAAAATCCACAAGGTGTATTAGGGTGCGTAGATTACGAAAATGGCTTAATCGGAAAACAGCTACTATGGCTATTGCGGTCTTGTTCCAGGCACCCATCGATATGTAGATTCTAATTTAGGCTATACGAAAAATTATGTTTTTTTTTGTTTTTAGTTTTTATTTTTGATTTTTAAATTAAATTGGAACTAGGTACTTTATGGTGTTTTCTATGTTCTGTCTGATAACCCCGCAAGGAATATTTATATTTTTTATTCACTTGACTTACCACTATTTGAGCGCCAGTGACAGCAAACAGCATGGGTTCAAAGAACATCCAGAAAATTTCAAAAGCAGTCGCAACCGGGTTGTCTTCCAGCTCCCAGCCTTGTTCAACCCATTCCTTACAGGCCACGAATGCAAAGGCAATAACTGCTAGTGGTCCTGTAAAAAGTTAAAATTAAAAATACGCTTAGTACTTGTTTGAAATAATCTCTAGTCTATTCTTTAGCTTAGTTCATTTTTATACTTTAAGCAAAAATAAAGCTAAATCATAATAATAAAGTGGTATACAAAAATGTAAATAAAATATACATAATAACTTTTTATAATATACATTTGTATTCAAATATAATAAAGAAATGTTAGGAATTATTTTAAATATTTGGTAACGAGATTATTACTAGACTATGTTTGAAATGATACATATGAGGCTTATTTCTTTTATCCAATATATTTAAACGAGCAATTCTTGATTATATATATATATATAATCTGAATCTCGGAAACGGCTCCAACGATTTTCATGAAATTGGGTTTCGGGGGCGATAAATCGATCTAGATAAGTCTGGGAAAACGCGTGATTTAGAATTTTCATGCGGTTTTCTTTGGCATTATTCATCATTGATCAACAATCACAGGTGTCCATGTTCGAATCTTGGTCGCATATAAAGTTTTTACTTTTATTTATTTTTTTAATATTTAATTATGTTTTTAGTTTTTTTTTAAAAAAGACGCAAGATTGACAATCATAGGTGTCCGGGTTCGAATCCCGGTTGGATACAAAGGTATAATGTATTTTTGTTTTTTTTTGGATTTATTCAAGTATTTAGTTTTTTTTAAAGAAAATTGTACTTTTCAACCACAAACTCGGTGGCCCAGGTACTGTACTTAATGCAGCACTGTTTTATTGTATGCCTGTAATTGTACTTATAACAGCGTATTGTTCGAGTGAAAGTTATGTATTCTGTTCTACTACATGCATGTAAACAATTATGAATCAATGGCATTTGCCTGCCATAATTCAAGTGAATATTTATAATTCGGTGCAATTTACTAGCCTTTATACATCATACTGTCGACTTATTTTCGACGACACGTTTGGCTCAGTTTGTAGTGACCCTACTTGCTGTGCCAACGGTCGCGGGTTCGAAACCCGCTGGGGGCATTTGTGTATAAGCACGAATGCTTGTACTCCAGTAATAGGTGTTTATATTTATAATATGTATGTATTTAAAGTTATATATGTCTAGTATATCAACTATCTGGCACAAGCCTTGTAGCATTCCATGGAACTAGATGATGCTGTGTGTTAATGTCCCACATATTTATTATTTATTTATTTACTCTCCTTTTGCCTCAGAATTTAATACAATTCCAAGCCAGTATCCTGCGGAAACTCTTGGCGTACCAGAATAATGTAATTAATCTATGTCACTCTTTTGCGCATTAATTAAATGTATGCAAAAAATCACCTCGATTCGTTGCCCCTTTGCTGTGCGAAAGGTCACAAACCAAAAAAAGCATTTTAGCATTGATAATATAAATAAAAATATTGTAAGTCTATAATCAACAAAATACTATAGAATTTTAAACTGTTTTAATATGTAAGTGTAATGTTCTATACCAATATTTTTAATTTCAAATATTTTAATAAGAATACTTACCACCACCACCCCAGCCTATTTCTTCTGATCCCAGCACTGACATAAGACCTCCAGCTAGTAATAGTAAAACTCGAATTGGAACTAAGAAAGCATCATTTTTTTCTGGAATATACTTAACAAGGTATCCACAAAATACTCCAAAAGCGATACCTCCAATAATACTAACTGGGCCCTGTAATAATAGAATAGCAACTGTCATTATTCGGTGTTATGTATTCATGGAGACGTACATGAGATAGTAATTATTAATAATAATCGCAACAATTAGTCCATGTAATATTTGAATAGTAACGCATTAATCATATGAATTGGTTATTGTTATTCATTTTTTTCTAATGGCTTTATTTAAAATAATGAAACACAATAAAAGACACGTAATGACAAAAATAAATCAATATTAAAAACAAAACGAAGTAAGTTTATACTTTAAAATGATTCATCTACCGGCAAATGTCTAGTTAACTTAAGGCTTGGGGCATTAGTTTTGTTTTACAATTTCCAAAGGAAAACAAATATGTAAAAGTTCATAGTTCATTAGTTCTGAACTGTAAAATTATATAATACACAATCGTAATGATATAATCTGAAATACCTGAATAATGTTTGTTGTGAGAGAGGAATTGGAGAACATGATAGATGACACAATGCCGAATACGGCAACGCTGGCGGCATCATCTATACCAGATACTGCTAGCACTAGTGTAGGTATACCTTTGGATACACCATAACCTTTTTCTCTGAGTCGGAATAGACATGGTACTATTACAGCCGGCGATACCGCAGCAAATATTGATCCCATTAGGAAAGCTAAAAAAATTGTTAGAATAAGATTGGAAGAAATTATTATTGGTATAAGCTCAACTTGATAAGATTATTTTTATTTACCCCAATCCCATGGTAATCCAAGTAAAAGATTGCTCATCACAGCGCAAAGTACGCATTCAAATGTCCAGGGAACTAAAGCGAGTTTAAGTACAGTGAAAAAGAACTTTTTCATAGCACCTGGATCTAAGTCAAGTCCTGCTCTTGTTAGAATTATCGTTAAAGCTATTTTTCTGAAAACAAAAAAGAATAAATGAATAATTATACTTTCGCATTTTGTGGATTACATAAACAGAACAGAACGTAAAAATTTATTCCATTTTAGCTGAAGAAAGAACAGATGATGAAATAATGCATATTGTATTACGAGTGTGTATTGCACCTGAGTTTAACCGTATTCTGGAGTAATGGCAATTGGCATACAAATATATATCTAGTTTTGAATCAAATCTATGAATTCAACGTAAAGGCTAATTTTGATCAAGTTTTTTGGCACTGCCAATATCAATAATTTCAGGATTTTTACGGAATTAAGTTTATTCCTTGCATCATAACATAAAAGGTTAGCCTGTTTAATATTTAACTATACAATTTCCCTTACCTTACATAGGACGCTACGTGCTGGTAATCCGAATCAAAGTTGACAAAGCCGATATTTTTCATAATTATTCCTACAATTAACATTCCAATAAGTGCTGGCAGCGTGGTTACTTTCACCATGAGCCATCCACCGAAGTGTGCAGCAATGGTGAGGACGGCAAACATAAACAATTGTCCGCCTGGCGCTGCCGTGTCACCCAATATTATCCATACGATTACCCAAATCATAATGCCTGAAAAAATATTAAATTTACAGTTGATATTTCTAAAGTCACGTGTGAGTGGAAAACTCATCAGCTTGATAATACATAAGGATGATTCTTCGAAAATCAAATAAACGTACAAGAAACTTGTATTATTAATAATTATATTTGAAAAATACTAAAATGTTTGTGCTAATCTTATACTATTTAGTCATGGTTTTTATTTGATAAGTCATAGTGCTGCGCAATAGAAGTAAAATATAAACAATAATATAAATCTTTACATATAATAAGATTCTGAGTCGAATCTGTACATTAAATATATTTTGAAAAATCTTATCGATATAATACAGAGGCCGAATTTAAAGTTTTTAGAATTTTTGTCTGTATGTCCGCTGGTTTTTGAATTTTTATAATATATTTATTTATTTTATCAATTAGTGATTTTCACGTTTAGTTTACCTAATTTTACTATAATACTCTCTCTAGATATTATTACCTTATTTTTTTCTTCATTCATTTAAACTTCAACTGCTTCAAGATTAACGTTATTATTAATATCCAAAAGTTTGTACTTACCTATTAATAGAATAGAAAGGTTTTGAGCAAATCGTCTGTAAGAGGGACATAGTGGATATGGGCATATTTTCTGCCAATGTGGTGGTTCCCAGGAAGGAATTCCGGTATCTTCTGCGTGACACTTTTGACAACAGGCGTACCACCAAGATCTGTTAAAATGCATTAATTAATTAATTTACATATCCTTTCAACAAACGTAGAAATTTATTAAAAATAAATCGTAATATATAATACATTTTTTTATATATGTTGTGTACGTATTGATTGTAAATGCTTTAAGAATTTTAGAATCCTCACCTTTCGATGTGTTCGCTTTGGTGTGATAATGCTTTTTTGGAATAAATAGAAGATGTGGTTGAGTATTTCTTATATCTTCCTTCAATATGAGTTGGTCGTTCTGAGAATAAAAAGGTCGTGCTTTACTAACGACGATATGACATGTATCTAATGTATTAGGTCAATATGTCAGCTGTGCGAAGCAACATGTGTACCACCTGCCTTTCCCACGATTATTATAGCTATAGGCATATTCAATATAATATTTATTTGTTTATGTTTAATATTTTAAGGTAATTTATGTTTATTATTATTTTACTTTCCATACTTTTACTTTTTTATGATTTATTAGAACATGTTATAATTACACATACGTAAATTAATATAGGTAACAAAGGGACAAAGTTAGCAATTGGATTCCGCTCCTATTGGTACGGATCCCTAAAATATTATTATGTAAGTATTAGATGGAATTAGGTGTAGATAACAATTAGTATCAAATATGGATATTTAAAGTTTTATCCTGTCTACCGTATTACAGGTTGTTGGACCTATTACTTAAATGTTTTATATTGACCAAAAACACATAAATATCAGTTTGCCACTAATTGATGTAATTGTTATACTCGTATATTTAAGTTATAAGAGTTTCGTTACAATTTTAAAGTATTTACCCCAAGATGTGTCCATTTCAGCTGCCAAGGCATTATGAAGATTACTTTTACGCCGTGATGGCCCTTCTGCTTGAGCTGAAACTCGGCCATTCCTTAAAAAATATTTGTTTCCATGAACGGTGAGGAATACAATAACAACTATCTCAGTCTATCATTGTAATTGAAATTACCTTAATATGTTATAATATCTTAAAAACAAACTCAATGTAGAGACATAAACCTGTTGTTATCATTAAAATGTCTAGGTTTAATTAAAAATGTATAAAATTTACATATTATTGAGGTCATAATTAATTTTTACTGGTCTTTTTTGTATGTGAAAGGTGCATGTGACAGCATAATTTTCTTTAATTAGTATGGTTATATTTATTGGAATTGAATTTGTTATGATTTAACTGTATATAGGTACATTCATATATTTTTTATATATAATATATTGTTATTTCTGTTTACCATTAAAAAACGTTGCTTCTTTTAATATTCGGTATAAATAACGGAAAAAGGTCAAGTTTATTTTTTACAGCTGAAAGTGATGGCAAAGGACCTGTTTTAAGCAAAGTTAATGTAAAAATATATAAAATTAAATTCAGTTGATACATTTTTACTAACAAAACTATATCTATACTATAATAAAGCAGTATCTTAGGGAAATCTGTACATGAAATATTTTTTTAAAACAATGACTCCTAACGGATTATGTACACAATATAGACCCCAAAACAATAGTTATTAAAAATTTTGTCTGTTTGTCTGCTTATCTGTATGTCTGTTTGTGTGTGCGCGATTCACGCAAAAAGTAATGAACCGATTACAACGAAATTTGGGGAAGTGATAACTTAGTACTCGGGTCAACATTTAGGATACCTTTTACGTCATGAAAATCTTTCTTTCCCACGGGAAAATACAATAACTGGTTTTATCGAGTCCTTCTTAAATACTAAACCTTAAGACATACACCAAAACAATGTACTAAAAATTGTAGGTCTCGAAAAGGCCTACAGAAAAGTCTTCCATCGTATATGTATATCTCCTAATATACACTCGCAATACCTATTCTTACCTATAATAAAACTAACTTAGTCAAATCGTCTCACGCAAAAAGTACTGAACCGATTTTAAATAAATTTTGAGTAGTGATAGCTTATTAATCGGGTCAATATTTAGCATACCTTTTACTACAGTCTATTTTTGAATTTCCACGGGATAACACAATAACTGGTTCTATCGAGTCGTCCTTAAATATTTATATGGCTAGCGCGGGCTAAACCTTAAGAGATACATCAACACAATGACTAGAAAATTGTAGGTCTTAAAAAGGTCTACAGAAAAGTTCGCAATAATATATACGAGTATCTATCTTCTAAGGTACACTCGCTATAACTTTTTTTATATTATTATACGTTATCTTCTATCCCTACTACGAGTAGTATTATTAATGTGAAATTATCGAAATTCATCCCATAAGGGAGTGAAATAGGGGATGAAAGTTTGTATGAAACCTACCTTTTTTTTTCTCTTTTTTCTGATGAACTTACAAAACTATGCTTACTTTACTTTTCGAAAATGCAACAGAAATATTTCTAAAATCATTACAATCCATAGTTTTAAAAACGTGTTGTCATTGAGTTATTTCAATACTTCGTACCGATATAAGGTTAGGAGATTGTGTTTTCAAGGGTAGATAAATAATTTCTATTAAGTTTCCAAGTTTTTCGACCATGCACTTGCATAAGGTCAAACTGTACTGCCCATAAAAGTGAGCAGCATGTGCTTGTGAAGGTTCGTACTAATAATACTACCCGTATTTCTTGACCTACTCTAGATACTAGAAATAATTTTGAATTAGGTATTAATATGTATTTTTTATTTATTTATAAATATTTGTATTACCACTTAGTTGATATGTAGGAAAAATACTATCGGATTTTCTTAGAAAGATTAAGTTCTTACTCGATAAATTATACATTTAAAAAAAAGATTCCGACGAAATGAGAACCTCCTCCTTTTTGGAAGTCGGTTGATTACTTGAAAGTACAACCGTTGTTGGAGCTGGGTGTTCTTTACACCGATTTGACTGCCGCTTTGATAATTTTTCATGGTTCACATTATGTGTGTCCAAATATGGTAAAACAAAGCTAGACGACGGACACCCACAACAAAACGCTAAGTAATAAAATATTTTTTCATCTACCTCCCGTGGAAAGTTTGAACAAAATTTGTATACGTGGACGTACTTTTTTGATTTTCATGTTAATTGTACTTCGTTTCGTTAGTAATAATAATAATAATTATTTATTATACCGTCGTGTAGGTGCATTCGGTTTGTAGTCGAATTTTGAATGTTGTAGAACATTTGTCTGCTATATGCATAGGTTAGTATTTAAACATAATATGTCTGCTACTATACGGTAATAGGATCAGTTTTCGGCTGTAACATAATCTCTTAGCTACGCATTGTAAGCCCATTTTCATGATTTAATTTAATTACAAAAAATTTAGTTATCGATTTTAATAATTGCTGTTTAACATGTAAAAATAAGTATATGCGTATGGTATATATGTTATTTAATATATGACTAGCATTGCCCGCGGCTCCGCCCGCGTTCAGATGACCAAAAACCAAATTCTTAGGATTTACATATTAGTATACTCTTACATTGCAGTTTTTGAATTTTTTCTCAGAAATGAGATATTTTCCCGCGTTAAAAAGTATCCTATATGTTGACCCGGATAACCAGCTATCATCATACCAAATTTCATCAAAATCTGTCCAATCGTTTTCTCGTGATGCGGTAACAGACAGGCAGACAGACAGACAGACAGACAGACAAAAATTCTAAAAACTATAGATTCGGCCTCTATATCAATAACAATGTCTATTTCAATAAGATTTTCCAAAAAATATCTAATGTACAGATTCGGCTTAGTTACATTTTATTATATGTTAGATGATGTTTAGTGATATAAGTGAATAGAAGAGTGTATAGAATAGTAAACAAAGAGTGAATGGAAGTCATTGGAAAACAATTGAATTGCGGCAAAAAATTGAATTGAATCCTATTATTTTTTTGTGTGCATAATGGTAAGTCGGTAAGGTTAACTTGAAGGTATACAAGGTATGTATTCCAAAGCAAATCGCTTTATCGCTAAAAATGTATTTACGGTATATTGGGTCAATGTTGATAGTAATTATTATTTAGCGAATGTCATGGCTTAAGGTTGATCGAGCCGTTACTGGCCGAGACATGGCAGTACGCACAAGTTGGTATTATTCGACGTTATGCCGTGTCACCATAGTTGTCAATTGTGATAAAAAAATTACATGTGGGTCACATAAAATGTCCGTCACTATATATACGTTGGCACAGTCAGCGTTTATGTTTGTACATACGTGTGTAGTTGCCGATTGTAAAATGTCACGGTTGCGGTCGTCTTATTAATTTTATATGAATGGAAATCAAAACGTTAGCGTTGTAAATCATGCGTATGATCACTGTCGCGTAATTTCATTTTGTGTACTTCTAACTTCTATAGTAGAAATGTATTAATTATGCATTCCTTTGCTTATACTATTTCTTATATTTATTTTTAACTATAAAAATAAATATATGTGGGCAAGACCATTAACATGGCTATTGATTTTAATAGATTACGGAAATTTTATATAATTTTGTGTTTTAAATAAGTATTGTACATGTACAACTTAACGTTAAGTTATATCGTAAGATTTTTTTTTGAATTTTTATCAGGTGCCTAATTCATAAATTAATAATAAAACTTACCAATGTCGGTTAGTTAGCGCGTCTGTTTCAAGGGATGAATCTGAGGGGAGGTAGCTGTCGTAGTGACAACTGAGACTACTGTGAGACATCCTACATGGCACTCGATGGCTCATAAACACAAAAACTATGATATTATCGATCGTTTATCACAAGATGCCTGCGCGAGGGCATGCCGTCCAAGTCAGCACGTTCCACACCTATGCCGCGGCGAGAGTGCATCTTATAAGAGAAGGTTCGGCTGCGAATAAAACCGCCCGCCGCTCCTCACCCCGGGCACGTGACTGCTTCGGTGAGCTCAGTTTTGCCGGCCGGCAACTCGGTCATTGGCCGCGCAAAAAATGGCTTTACCGCAGATATGAGCCCTCAGACAGTGGAAGACATGTATTAAAAAAAAAATGCAAAGACACCTTTATCGCACTTCACGTGTGAGACTACTGAACTTTGGTGTAACTCGAAGTAACTCACTGTTTAAAATTCCGTTTGAAACATTTCAAACAAGGCTCGGGTGACACTATCCGCACAACCCGCGCACGTTAATACTTATCTCGTTTCACACATGTATACACACACAGTTACTAAATTCATGATCAAATCTGCTATAATGCATACTTAAAATAGTTATAGTTCGAAGTACTAAACTTTTTCCATTGATTTTTAATCAATATCTTTGATTAGGAAAAAATAATGTCATTTTAATACACTTGTAATGTTTAATCTCTCCACGACCGTGGACACGCCGGCGTTACAATTAACAATAGATTTCTTAGAAATTTAGAAGCTTTAGTAGCTCAATACTAGCTGGTAGCGGCGCAGTCAGTAGAACAAATAATAGGAACCCATTCAAGGAGAATGGCCATGAAAATGTAAAATAATAACAAAGGCATTAAATATTGTCCGAATGACATAATTTACCTATTTTAAATTAATATTTTCAGATGAATTGGAGGTATTTTTTTTAATAATATTATTTTATTTAACTACTTAATATCATTTCAATAACATTCAAGAAATCACAATTATAACATTCAAGAATCACATTAAAGAAAATTATTCATTATACAATTATGTATATTATATTCTATTTATAGCACACTTAAATACATGTTTGTTTGGAAACGAATATTTACCTATATTAATATTAGACATTTTATTCACTGTTGTATTAACTGCGTTGAGGTAGGTTATGAGCTACATCCCCCCCAACGTGCGTTCACCTTGTCGTGGTGGGGGGCTCAGTAGTGCCCGGTAATCCAACCGGGCGCGAAGCTAAGAAACGCACAGGGAGGTTGCCCACTTCGTTGGGCGGTGGGAGGTGGCTCTCTTCGGGGGGCGGTGTACCTTGCGGGTTGCTCCTGGTACTTCTCTGATAGCAGAGTGGACCTTGGAGCAACCCCATGGTTGTGGTGGTCTGCTTTGGCAGACCTGCCGTCGGGGCGTCGTAGTTGAATGCGTAAGCGATCCTGCGATGCCCCATTAAGACGGGGGAAGGTTTTGTTGGGTTTATAAAGTATGCAAAACACTTAAATGGAAATGGGCAGGACATATGATAAGAGAGAAAAATGAGAAATGGACTAGAAGAATATCAGAGTGGTACCCCAGGGATGGCAAAAGACCCCCCCAACGTGCGTTCACCTTGTCGTGGTGGGGGGGCTCAGTAGTAGTAGCGAAGCTAAGAAACGCACAGGGAGGTTGCCCACTTCGGTGGGCGGTGGGAGGTGGCCCTCTTCGGGGGGCGGTGTACCTTGCGGGTTGCTCCTGGTACTTCTTTGATAGCAGAGTGGACCTTAGAGCAACCCCATGGTTGTGGTGGTCTGCTTTGGCAGACCTGCCGTCGGGGCGTCGTAGTTGAATGCGTAAGCGATCCTGCGACGCCCCATTAAGACGGGGGAAGGTTTTGTTGGGTTTTAGTGGGTAGTACTGGTTGTATTACACCGGTGAGTCCCACACGTCGTGCGTAAATGCATTTCCCAACGTTAAAAAAAAAAAAAGGGATGGCAAAAGAAGTAAAGGTCGACAAATGAAACGCTGGGAAGATGACTTCAAAAGAGTTGCCGGTCCAGAATGGATCAGAATTGCAAGAGACAGAGATAAATGGAATTCTTTGGAGGAGGCCTTTGTCGAACGACAAGCTGTTGTGGAAAAAACCGATCGTCGGTAACAAATGTAATAAACATGTATTATATTGTAACAGTTGAAAACAGCAATAAAGGCTTTATTTATTTATTTATTATTTATAATTATTGTAATTGTGTATTTAACATAACCTGTTAGGAACCGAAGTAGAATGCATGAGAGTCGGACTATTTTTCTATTTCTTTATTTAATATTTGTTAGTGGTCTGGAGGAAATAAATATACTTTCATTAAGAAAAAAATGTGTAAAGTTAGTTCACTATGTTTTTCCAATCAATGTCATTAACCGAACAGTTTGAATCCACCATGGATGTGAAAAAGTAAAGCGATTCACACACTAAACAAAAATATACGTCTAAGAAGAATATGTGCATATTTACATACCAATGTTTTCGGAACTTCTTTTTCATTAGGGAAGTATTTATATCTTAGGCGCTACGTTTTGGCTAATAAACAAAATATACTTATATTAAGTTTCAATAATTTTTTTATTTATATTTTTTTTTATTGTCGCTCGACAAGATGACTCCATGACGCCTGATGGTAAGCGACAGTGGAATCCAGAATGAGATCCATCGGTTCCGGGACTTGATCTCGATTCCGATCAACCTCACCTCGTCGGCCTGCAAATGTGCTTTTTCACGCTCCGTTTAAACGACCCAGGATTATAGGAAGAGGGAAACACGTGAGACGGTAATGAATTCCATTTCCTAATAGTGCGGCACAGGTAGGAGCTGCCAAACCTTTTGGTACGAGAAGGTATGGGTAGTACCGTGTGAGGATGGAATTTCCGACCAGCACGTGTGGTTTTGGAGAGGAAAGGAGAGGAGGGTATAAGGTGGAAGAGCTCTTCTAAACACTCGCCATAATAAACGCGATAAAAAGCGGCTAGAGAAGCAACATCTCTACGAAATTGCAGAGATTCTAAGTACTGAGTAGCCTCAGGTTTATTGATTATGCGGAAAGCACGGCGTTGCAATCTATCAAGAGCGTCTAACAAGTACTTTGCAGAGCCATCCCAGAGGTGAGAGCAGTACTCAACGCATGAGCGCACTTGAGTCTTGTAAAGTAGACATAGCTGCTCAGGCGAGAAGAACCGCTTCACCCTGTTCAGGACCCCGAGTTTACGCGAAGCTAACGAAATGACACTCTCGATATGGTTTTTTTGGTTCAGATCGCTGCGGATATTAAGTCCGAGGATGTTGATGCCATCCTGCATAGTAAGGCGAGTGTTCTGAAGAGAGGGAAAACAAAGGAATGGAGATTTTTTAGCCGAGAACGCGCACACCTGCGTCTTCTTGGCATTGAACTCGACCAGGTTCTTTGAACCCCATTCTGTCTAGTGGCTAACATGATCGGCCGCAGATCCGGCAGATCGGCCGGAGGTCCTGGGTTTAAGTCTGAGGTCGGGTTAAGTTTAGGACCTTACTCTTAAAGTCTTGGACTTTAGCCGACCCTAATTAATACAGAGCGCATTAGTGTCTGTGCGAACATTTGTGAACATTTCCTGCGCAGTTTGCTAGTCTCAGTGATATTGGTCGCAGCGGCCGAAATCGGTCAGGAGGATCATTATTGCCAGCCGATACCAAAGCAAAGCATACCGACTTCGAAAATATTTGGTATTATTAGGTTTGTATAGTAAATGAAAACTACACATCAGTTATTTTTTACTTTTTAGTGCTTTTGTTTGAAGTCTGTTTTTATTTTTTTGTTAAATAGTTTTTATTAAATACATGTTAACTAAAATGTGATATAAGTATTAAAAAATAAGTTTAATATTCTTATATGGCCAACACAGTCATCTTAGCAAAAAAAAAAACGAAACTTTGCCAATTTGGTAGATCTGTATTTCTTGCTCTAGGAAGGCATGGAGGGTAGAGGTAAGAAGATAAGTATCTTAAATGAGAGACAAGTTAAAAAATTGCCACCAGTTAGAGGTAAATAACGGTTCAAAAACCCACCAGAAGGGCGATAGCGTAGCAAGAGGGTATGATATGAATTTAGCAACTTTGTAAACGGAGTGAAGTGTGCTAAATAGAAAAAAATAATATTTTGGATGAATTAAGTAGTTATTGAAATTATTTACTTAGTCTAAAACCAATTTAGTAAATATAATCGAATAAAACTGTGTTGATATAAACGTAATTTATTTTTTGTGAACTTTTAATAATACTTTTGGCGCTTTCCTTAAAAATATTTGGCGTCAAGTTTAATGCATTTCGACGGACACTTTTTCATCATAGAGATAGTTCTCCTTACCTCTACACTCCCTACGGCAAGGCTTTTAAGTACGGCAGCATCGCTAAAAAACGTCGAAAAATTGAAGTGTGTGGAAGTGGTTGAGTGAAGGTGAGTTTGATCGTCTATAAATAGTGGAGAAGTTTCATGATATTGTTAATATCATATTTAATGCAATGGAATTAACTTAACGTATTAAGTTTAATGACAGATTATTTTTTGTTTAATTTTTGAAATTGAAGTTATGTTCGGCTTGAGATTATAAATTTAGTTGAGATCATGTGATATTCAATAGATATAATTTTATTATTACCAGTTTCATTTGCTCACTTTAGTATTTAACAACAAAATCAATTCATAAAAACTACAGTGGGGCAACACTGACGAAAATTTTCCAATCGGGCCCTCAGACGTGAGTCATGACTTGATGGGAGGTAAAAAGAAATCACGCATATTTTGTGGATTTCAAATTAATTACAAGCATATCCGAATAGAAATTAATATACTTAAGTAGTTTGGCCTAAGACTCAATAAATACATGCTTAGAAATTTGGGTATCAATTCTGCAACATTACGAAAATCGTTGTTAACTCGTATTCACTCCGTTTTATCGATACTCGTTTTTTGCCACTAAATCTAGTAGGCGTTAACGGCTTTTCAATACTTTCATAAGGATTTTTTATATGAGATATATATAGAGGATGAGAATATAATGAATAAAATTAGCTATAAAAATAAAACTTACTAGTTGGTATATAACTATATTATTAATTAACATTTCCATCTCACAAAACGATCAACCATTTCTCCTGCACAAATAAATACAAAGTTTAATTTCTAGTTTAAAGTTTTCTTAAGTACACTTGTATTTGTTTGTGGCTTGCATATATCTCACGAAATCATTGTAATAATTTACCTTCTAAAATAATAATTACAAGCGGCAAAAGCACGTGACTATTTCGACAGACTTGTTGAGTGAGTCATAACGGTTTGTTGTAGTACGAGTGATATGTGTATGTATGAATACGGTAGTGACAAAATAAATAGACCTCCTCCTCCTCCTCGCCACCTTATAATATTACTAGGATATGAAGGCGTAGAGTCTTTACATAGCTCATTGTTGTCTGGGCAATAAGTTCTGCCTTTCATAAATTGTAATCACGTGGTAGTAACTTGTAAGATAAGAATGCTAATTATATAAACTTATTTAGCAACATATTGGTACTGGTACTGGTTTAGTACCACTTTTTATATGCATAAGTAGACAATTTTTTTTAATTCATTGGTTGTGGTAACTAGGCATATTAAATACTAGCATTGCCCGCGGCTCCGCCCGCGTTCAGATGACCAAAAATCAAATTTGTAGGTTTTACATATTAGTATACTCTTACATTGCAGTTTTTGTATTTTTTCTCAGAAATGAGATATTTTCCCGCGGTAAAAAGTATCCTATATGTTGACCCGAATAACCAGCAACCACCATACCAAATTTCATCAAAATCCCTCCAGTGGTTTTTCTGTGATGCGGTAACAGACAGACAGACAAAAATTCTAAAAACTATAGATTCGGCCTCTGTATCGATAATAATGTTTATTTCAAGAAGATTTTCCAAAAAATATTTAATGTACAGATTCGGCTTTGTTACAATTTTATTATATGTATAGATAGATTATCTATACTTTATCTATACCTACTTATGTATGCTCCTTTCATAAAAAAAAAATACGTTCATTTATTTTTAGTTTATTAAAATTATTATAACAAGTTCGTACGCTCTACACCTGTTGCAACCATCGTTTCGAATTTAGCAATAAATTTTTAATCATTAAACTTTTCGGTGTATTATTTGTTCATCACATAGGATTTATGTATGTTTATTATAACATACAACGGCCCTAATAGTATCGAGTGTCATTTAATCAACCGACTTGTTCAAAAAGGAGGAGGTTCTCAATTCGTCGGAATCTTTTTTTTGTTTAAGATATATTATTATTATTATATATTTTTTTAGTTTACTATATTCGTAGTCCCCACGTAAAGGATCAAAATTAATTCAGTCACATATTCGCGTACGCAAATACTCATTTAAACTTTCGCATTCATTATATAGTCTCATTTAAGGGGATATTAAACGTTTTAAAATAGAACCTACTTACGAGTATGTTAATAAACGGAAACAGTGGTGATAATAAATATGATGCCGCATATTAATTTTATGGCTTTTTGATATAATGATTACGAAACTATCAATTGTTCTGTGCATCTTCATCAACTACCAATATTAAATATATTCATTGAATTAAGTATTATATTGTAATAGCTGTGAAGATTCAACGGTTGTCATTATATCTAGATGATTCATAAGAAAAAGAAAATTAAGATAATTATTATTTAACAACTCATTGTTACAAATACATATCTTCTACATATTTACGATAATTACTTTTTGTTATTGCTACTATTGTAGGACATAATTAGAAAATCTAGCAGTACTTCTTAATTACTTATATACCAATGGCTTCTACTTAGACTTCTTGAGTTCATTACATATGATTATACATAGAATGCACTTATTATATACGCACTTTCCTTTGAGCGGCACGGTGAAAAAAATTCCAAGAAATTTCAGATTCTTAAAAAGGCTTTAAAAAATAGTAACTTTATAATATTTAATTATTTTTGGGGTTCCGTACCCGAAGGGTGTCAACGGAACCCTATTACTAAGCCTCCGCTGTCCGCCCGTGCGTCCGTCCGTCTGTCTGTCAGAGGACTGTATCTCATGAACCGTAATAGATAGAGTTGAAATTTTTACAGAGTATGTATGTATTTCTATTACCGATATAGAAATACACTCGCGTGAAACTGAATCGACTCAAGCCGTATATTGGTATATAAGTTTGATTTTTCGGAAAATGTTAACACAGTCTGGGCCACTTGACGGGCCGACATAATCACTGATTTTTATATCACGATAAAATGAGTAGCATGCCGGAGTTGGCGCTCTTTACACCTCAAGACTTACAAAGCGTATTAGCTGTCAGTCTTCTGGCTTATCCTTCACCGGTCATTTCACTAAAATTGGCTAGTCTCACTAAAATTGGTCATCGAAATCGGCTAAGAGATCCTTATTAATAATATAATATTAGCACGGGTCAATGTAAATTAAATCAAATTTGTAATTAAAGTAAAAAAATGGAATAAGAAATATTGCAATAGGCTATTATTGCATAAACAATAATTAAATAATTAAAGCCTGTATGTAAATGTCATGCCCGCGCGGTACGAAGAAGAGTATGGTTTACTAGATTTATTGGGATTGTCATACTTACATCATAAATATTTTTGATTTGCATCATTTTAGTACTAATGCAAATAGTATCATGAGTAAAGTTTAAGTTTAAAGTGATACCTTTATTTTTACCCGGTATATCTATAGAACAGAAAATATTAATTAGAATTTTTAAATATTTATCCATGTAAAAGTGCTCAGGTTAAGAATAATGGGATCGATTATTGGGACTTAGGTATTCATATAGGTATGTCTTGAATGTAGGTATTTAAATATTGTGCGAAAATTTCAAATTTTAATATGTATGTGTCATTTTGTTTGAATTAACTGTATGCGTTGAAATCTTTTACTTTAGCAATTGACTCAAAATACTCGTTTTTGATTCGATTTGCTTTTATGTCATACTATTATAACTTTTTTGAATTGCAAAAATGGCATATGGCAAAAACAATAATATTAGTAAACTGTATTTTCATATGTATGAAAGTACAAAAAAAAGATAATTAAAGTCTATTTAGTACACATACATATTAAGTAACGATGTTTAGATCTAACTGGATTTCATTTTTAAAATGGCAGTACATATTATGTTATTTAAGTATATTCTGGCAATCTATACATATAAAAAAATAGTTTTTAGAATTTTCGTCTGTCTGTCAGTCTGTCTGTTACCGCATCACAGAAAAACCAATGAAGGGATTTTGATGAAATTTAGTACGGTGATAGCTGGTTATACGGGTGAACATATAGGATACTTTTTACCGTGGGAAAATATCATATTTCTGAGAAAAAAATCCAAAAACTGTAATGTAAGAGTATAGTAATATGTACAACCTAAGAATTTGGTTTTTGGTTATCTGAACGCGGGCGGAGCCGCGGGCAATGCTAGTTAACAATAAAATACAAGTAGCGCTTTATTAATTATAATAAAATTGATCGAGAATCGGTAGTAAATTAGTTAATTGAGAGAATAACAACTTTTGCAAAATGGTTTTATTACCTTTCGGAAGGTAAATTTTCTCTGTCCTTGCTGCTTTCGTCAGCCATGATAGAGACTTTTCTTTTGCCGTCAGGAGTGGCGGATCGAGATGAGTATGTGTTGCCTTGGTTTCCTGTCAGTTGATCCGTCGGTTTCGTAGTTCGTGTGTCGCTATTTTGATTTTGTAAATCACTAAGATCAAAGGGATATTCTTTTATGGCAGCCATTCGTACACTTGTTTTTCGAACCTGGAAATACAGTAATATAATTCTATTAATAAATACCATAGGTGTAAGTAGAATTGGAGGTTTAAAAATATATTAGAATTTCGATATATGTTTACTCTCTCAATTTTTCTTTTCACAAATTACATGAAAGTAACTTTCAGTACAATAAATATATGAGAATATTATGCAATAGATGTTTTGTTTAGTGGCAAAGATTGCGTAGAAATTTCCTGTCTGGAAAGTATTCAATATGAATTGATTCTAAAAATGATTTTTTTTAAATACTTTATATATTTGACTAACATGATGCAAACCAGCTAAAGAATTAAAAAAACTAGCAGTATACCACGCTTTGCTTCAATATTAACTGATAACATTAAATGTGCTTTTTCCCACCAAAATATTTTTTTCTACGATAATTAGACTATATCACTTTCGATGAACTTTCATCTGTCAGTGAGAGTCCTGTTAAAATAAAGCCGTTCTCCTTCTGTGTATTTAATTCTAATTAAAGCTTTATAAATATTTTAAGTATTGTTTTATTGAGATTTCTCACCTAAAAGATATACGTATATCTATTATTATTATTATGTGCTGTATATTTATCCTAACTTTCAAGACGCGCGCTGTTTGTTTTGAACCGTGTCTATTAGTAGAGGGTTAAACATTTTCATTTGCAATATCGTTTTATAGTCTTAAAACTTTTAAATTCTATGCTTATATAATTATTTTGTAGTTTAATAATAAAAAAATTAAAAATGTTTCATTAATAGTTATTTTTATGTTGGTTTAATAATATGGTACGACTGAAGAACAAAAATATTTTTTTTTTGTTTAAAAATCTGTATTTGATAAAAATATTGAAAATTGTTATTATTATTACATTTATTTGAATGTAAACAAAAAAAAATTAAATATATAAAACTTACCTTAATTTTTTGTATGCATTTTTATGCAATTTATTAACGAATTTTTGTTAAAGAAAATGTTTTATCGTTCAATAGTAGGTATCTTCTTTTGTAATATATGTCGTGCTACGCGTACGATTCACTGTAACAGACTGCACTGAAATAATGATCATGTATTACAGATTCATTATTTCGGCCGTAGAGCCTTCAGAGGTATTCTAGCTAATATATACTAACTAAAATTGTCTGTTTGTATCGATCACGGATAATAGAAATCGCAAACACGTCGATTTGTTAATAACTTGTGAAGATAGACAATGTGACCACATAATCTAAATTGTAAATTATAAATATTGCATGATAATATAATTTATCTTATGTTTTTTTTGCATCTAACAAACAAGCACGTATTTTTAATATTATATTGTATAAGATGTATAAGAATACGCGCTAATTCCCTTCCACACAAAAGAAAGTTCAAAGTAGATATTATATTTAAACACATGTTATAATTATAACCATTACCTTCATTAATAGAGGTAGTTATTTAGCAAAATTTATGCGGGATTTGTATGATATTTTGAATGAAATTATGGACTTATTATTGTGGTATTGTCACAGAGCGCCTGACGAACTTTAAACTATATCTATGTTTTGTCAATTTGCTCGATGTAAAAAAGCAGAAGCAGCCATATATAATTTTTTTACAAAGAAATCCATACTAATATTATGAATGTCAAAGTGTGTTTGTCTGTTGGTTTGTTTGTCTTTCTTTCACGACGAAAAGGAGTAACGGATTGGCGTGGTTTTCTTGTGTGGAGATAGTTGGAGGGCTGGAGAGTTACATAGGATACTTTTTATCGCGGGAGATTACTTAATTCTCTCAGGAAAACACCTTATAATACAATCCAAAAAAATATTTATGATCAGAATTACTTGAAACTTCAATAAAATTTAATAAGTAAATGTTTTAGCATTTTTCGAAATTCATCCCATAAGGGGGTACAATAGGACAGGTAAGTTTGTTTGAAATCTACCTTTTCAGAGTTTTTTTTATAGTTTTAGCGCGAGCGAAGCCGCGGGTTCTGCTAACATATATACTATAACGTTTATATATAACATATATAAACATATAATAAAATTGTAACTAAGCCGAATCTGCACATTAAATATTTTTTGGAAAATCTTATAGAATTATAAAATAAAATAAAAATCTTATAAAATATTTGATTATCGATACGGAGGCCGAATCTATAGTTTTTAGAATTTTTGTGTGTCTGTCTGTCTGTTACCACATCACAGAAAAAACACTGGAGGGATTTTGATAAAATTTGGTATGGTGATAAGTGGATATCCGGGTCAGCATATAGGATACTCTTTACCGCGGGAAAATACCCCATTTCTGAGAAAAAATACAAAAACTGCGATGTAAGAGTATACTAATATGTAAAACTTAAGAATTTGGTTTTCGGTCATCTGAACGCGAGCGGAGCCTCGGGCAATGATGGTACTTTATAAGTTAAGAAGTAAGGTTACCATGGTGACCACTCACCAATAAGCATATTACTAAATGTCATATTACAATTTATGAGATACTACTAGCAGTAACCGTGGCATCGCCCGCGTTCAAATTTCCGGTTGTTACCAAACTTTACAGGATCACCCGCTATATTAATCTAAAGATTGCCTGAAAATTTCATCAAAATCGCCCCAGCCGTTTTGGAGTCCATAGGGAACATACATACACACAGCGATTTATATATATATATATATATATATATATATATATATATATATATAAATTCTTATATAAATTCTCTTAAAATACAGACGCTTTTTTAAAGTAGACATTCCTACGGATGTAGTCATGCACGGAAGGCAGTGTGAGCTTGGTAATAAGGCCCCGTTCCGCTTTTTTACATAAGCAACTATTATTATTAAAATACATAGGTATTATCTAAGCTTTAAAAGATCAAAAGTTAAAACTATACATACCGCTTAGTAATTGATTTGGTAACTTCAATATATACTCGTACTAGCGGTTCACCCTTGCTTCGCTCGGGTTCGCCTCTAGAAAAAGAAAAATAAATCTATCCCTCCAGAACCGTATATTTTATCGGGATAAAAAGTAGCTTATGTATTATTCCAGATTATAATCTATCTCTGTGCCAAATTTTATCCAAATCCGTTCAGCCGTTCTGGCGTGAAAGAGTAACAGACATCCATACATGTTCACAAACTTTTACATTTATAATATTTATTATACAGATTAGATACATAAAATTAAAAATATCCACATATATGTAGGTATATAGATAGGTTCTCTGTTCAACTGTATGCATGTTTTCACAGATATCTCGGAAATGGCTATTAAAATATATTATTATTATTTGTATTGAAAGTACTTTCTAACGCATTTGCTACTATTATGTTTACACAAAAAAATATAAAATCCGGAAGGGATTTTTTATTTACAATAGATACCTTACACATCAAATATGACATTTTTAAAGTCAGTGCCAGCCGACTGCAAGTGGGAGTAGGTAGAAGTCTTCTTTTTATAAAGCTTTTGTCGGGCTAATGTCAAATTAATAAAAAAAGCTGCCGGCCGAAGCCCTGACAGGCCTCTAGTTCATCAGGAACAGGCCTTCCTCGCAATCTCGCAATGAAGAATGCGAGAAGGATCAAGTTATGGTCTACCCCGCTGGCCAACTGCGGGTTGGCGGAGTTGATATGACTTTCGAAAACTTAAGTTCTCTTAGATATGCCGAACTCTTTATGATGTATTTTTTCACCGTAGGGTGAGTGGTAAGCACGTTGAAAATGATTCGTACATGAAAGTATAAGAGGTGCGAGACGCAATGTTTGAACCAGCTTAACTTGATTTTCCTAACGAGCGCGATACCACTGGGCTACTGGACACTGAATGACTTTATCTTCTTAATTTTTCCTTTAGAAGGTTCATGAAATATATATATATATATATATATATATATATATATATATATATATATATATACCTACTATGCGTATTTTTCGCACAGTATCGTAAATAGAGTCGGTAGAAGGTGCCCTCTACATTCTTTAGGCAAATATGAATTTTATAATAAGTAAGGTTCTAAAATAGTTTTTTCAACGAAGACCTTAAATTTTACACTATTTGATTATATTAGCGGGGATACTATTTAAATTGAATTCTCGATCATTAATTTTTATAAAGAATGGATAATATCTTAAGAATTGTTTAGTTTAAACATTTTTTTCTTTAACTATTTCATTATTGTTTTTCCCTGGCTCTAATGCGCTTGCACATTGTGTACATGAATAAACCAAATGTTGACAATATTTGTTTGCGGGTAGCAGCCGGGTATTTATTTGCTTAAGTGGTCTCATCACAATCACATGATCACTCACGAGGAGTTGGCCACGAGTTCCCAATAATCAAGCGACTACGTAATTCGTGGTAGTTCACTGAGCGAACACCATTCCGCCGCACTGACGCTATGCGTTTATCGTTGCTCCTACACTATTAATTTAATTGTTCATTTAATGTTAGATTGTGAAGATAAAGTACGATGACCTTACATCAATACTATCTAAGGAAGTAGTATTTTGATTATATATATTAATATATATATATATATATATATATATTAATTATTATATATATATTAATATACATATATATATATATATATATATATATATATATATATATATATATATATATATTAATTTTCATGTATTTAATGTTCTATTTGTAAGTTTGGCGAGTGTTTGGTTTTTATCTGTCTTTGGTGTGATAGCTTTCTAATGGGAAGATTGTGTTTCAGGTGAGGCTCTCGTGAATTTAACGAAAGCGCTTACCGTGCCACGAGAAAACACAGTACCCATTAGTATAAAAGGATAAAGCAACAAATAAAATATTTTTGAATATGTTGTCGAATCTGATTTTGAACTGAATACAGAAAGACCGCATGAACTCTTTTTAGGGTTCCTTAGTCAACCCAAAGGAACCCTTATAGTTTTGTTATGTCCGTCCGTCTGTCTTTAGCTTACCTCAGAGACTCTTAGTACCAGAAAACTGTAATTTGGCATGTACATATAATGTAAGTATATATATACATATTGGTTACGCCGACACAGTGGTAAAATAAATTCTTGAATTTTTTTAAGGTACCTCTACACATAAAATGGTGATGTGTTTTTTCTCGTCTACCCCATATTGTGGGGTGTCGTTGCATAGGTCTTTAAAAATATCGCCGGTTTGTGAAAATCATTTTTCGATTAAATTATCCGTTTGTGAAATATTAAGCTTTAAAGTGTTATTTTCTGTTAGAGTTAAGTGTCCCCTGCAAGCTAAATGGTTGTTTTAGGATATGTGAAAAAAATCATAGTAGTCTATACGTATAATAATAAAATTCTAAATAAGCCGAATCTGTACATTAAATATTTTTTTGAAAATCTTATTGAAATAGACATTACTATCGATACAGAGGCCGAATCTATAGCTTTTAGAATTTTTGTATGTCTATACGTCTGTTTCTCTGTCTGTTACCGCATCACAAAAAAAACCACTGGAGGGATTTTGATGAAATTTATTATAAAATATCTGATTAGGTATGTATTCTAAATGAAAACCTCCGTTTAGTTATTTTTAACAATTTTGTGTCCAGAAGTCGTCTTTTTTAAGTTTTTTTAAGCAGGTAATTTGTAAGACGAATGTTTTTTAATAATATATTCGACCAAACAATTTAATTAAAAAATATATTTATTGTTGATTTTTTTAAAACTGCTCGACCGATTTCGATAAAATTTATATGGGACCACCTGGGAAGTATAATCTTTGAAACAAAAAAAAATCTGAATCGGTTTAGAGGTCCTCGAGTAATCGGTGAACATACATAAAAAAAATAAAAAAAAAATATATTCCGACGAATTGAGTACCTAATGTAGTAAAATCCTATAAAAAAGTAACTTTGTTATTATTGATGATATGAAAAAGTTGACAAAGACTTTTTTATAGGATTTTAAACATACTAAAAATTTGTTATTCAACATTTTTCTGTAACTCTTTCAGTTTAGGTAAAAAATGCAAATAAACCATAAATTGAAGGCACAAGTTTAGAATTGGGGACATGGCCCCTGGCGGAGTGGGTGGTATTTCTGGATAAGGGACGTGATAGGGAGTCGAAATGTTAAATAAATTTTTTAATACAACAAAAGATTCAAAAGTTATTGAGACTTAAAGTTACAACATTTCCATACATTTTCATATATTTCTTTACCACCATTCGAAGTGGGTGGTATTTTTAGATAGGGGAGGTGACAGAGAGTCAAAATATATTAAAAATATTTGGAGGAAACGTACGACTAAAAAGTTATTGAGACTTAAAGTTATAACATATCTAACACATTTCCATACATTTCTTTACCTAAATCAGTGATTACAACAGATAAACATACCTTTAACGAATAGTACGCATCCTTTTTTATGTACATTACACATTTTCACAAACAATTAATGCTTTATTGTATTTTAATATTTTAATAATTTCACAACACAAACAAAATGATCTTACATTTTGACAAAAGCAAAACTGACACTTTGTTTTATATTACCGCTTAAATGACAACAGATTATATTTGATTATTTTTGCTTTTTCTGTTGGTAAAATATTACTATTAATAAATAAATAAATAAAAAGAAAAATATTATTTTCACTTTATAAATACATTTATGACTTTTTATTTGATTTATGTAAAATATATTGTTTTACAATTGTACATTTAGTAAAAAAAATCATTTTTTTATCTGTGAATATTTTTAATTATTTATTTATTATTCGTCATATCTGGGTTAGGTTAGGTTAGAACATTTAAGATTATATATTTATTATTCGTCATATCTGGGTTAGGTTAGGTTAGAACATTTAAGATTATTTATAGAAAACTAGAAAATTCGAATTTCACGCAAAGTACAAATAAAGACAATCATCTGGAGATCATTTTGACAATTGAAAGTGACGTTTTGACTCCAAGTGTCTAAATGGTAGTAATGTCAAAATAATGTATGGAAATGTTATAACTTTAAGTCTCAATAACTTTTGACTCTTTTGTTGTATTAAAAAATTTTATTTAACATTTCGACTCCCTATCACGTCCCCTATCCAGAAATACCACCCACTCCGCCAGGGGCCATGTCCCCAATTCTAAACCGCAGCCAATTTGAACTTCAAAGTTATATAACAAATCAAATATTGAAAACAGAAATTCGACTCAATGAAACTTTTTATAGTAAATTTAATACTAAAAAAGGTCTATTCATTATTTTTTTTTTAAATATTTTTGTCACACTTTGCAAGACAAAAAAGTATTAAAAACCACGTTTTCCATGTAATTACTATGGGAAAACTTAAAATTCGACGGAGAAACTCTTAGAATTAAAATTTTGAGCTCCGCTTTAACAGTAGCTTTGTTGAGACATTTTCTGAGTTATTTTGGGGTGAGAGTGAAAAAAAATATCGTTATTTTTTGGCACACCCTTATATATATACTAGCGGACCCGACAGACGTTGTCCTGTCTACACATCTTTAATTTGAAAATTTCAAACTTTTTTTAATAATTTTTTTGATGAAAATTATTATTCAAATTGTGAATCTAAACCATTCCCAGATCCCCTTGAACACACACAAAAAATTTCATCAAAATCGGTCCAGTCGTTTGAGAGAAGTTCAGTGACATACATACTCACAGAAGAATTATATATATAAAGATATAAAAATGTATATAAAAATGTACTTGGAGAAGTAAAAGTTTCGTATAAATCCCGTTCAAAATTACTTATATAACGTTGTTAGTTGTGTAAAACTGATAGTATATATAAGTTTATGAACCATGTAAAATATACAAAAATAACATCATAGCATCCTTTCGTTTTTAGATGTTATGAGCTGTTTTTTGTGGTACGCTACGCAATATTTTTCAATTTAAAAATTGAATTTTATTTCAAGATCTCCTATAAATTAGAAAAACATATATATAAACAGTCGGGGGACCTCCGTCAGGAACGAAGTTCCTCCTATGGAATGGAACGTCTCGTAAAATTTGCACTTACCACCTGCATACATATAGGTGGTTATGTGGGACTCACTGGCAAAGCCAGTACTACCCACTAAAACCCAACAGAAGCACCCACGTCTGAATGGTGCGTCGCAGGATAGCTTACGCACTCAACCACGAAGGCCCGATGGCAGGCTTGCCGAAGCGGACCACAACAATACAAAAGGCTTAAGTATTTTTTATATATTTATAAAGATTCTTTAATATCGACAATCATTAGTATTATTAAGTTCATAATGGTTACTCATCTTAAACTCTATAATAGCAGTGTAACAATTTCTAATTTTCTATTTGCTATTCAGTAGAAAATAAACAAAGTGATTATCTTTTTAACAGAAGTCATAAAGCTGAGTTTTGTATTATTAGCCTACAATTGCACTAAGAAACGCAATTTAATTATTCTGTACAATTATTACGAATAATACATAACCAATATTTATGAGATGGGTAGATAATAGAAAAGAATTACTACTTGTTATAATTGTTTTGTATTTTATCCTCATGTCTTAGTTATACTTGTTGAAATATTGCTTAATTACCCGACTGTCAAGAAAGGGTTATGTTTTTCGTGTCCATCTTGTATGTTTTTATGTATGTATGTCTGTAAAAAATTTATTACCTCGTATCTTCCAAACGGCTGGATGGATTGCGACAGTTAAGAATGAAAATGAAAATGGCGGATCCTAGGTGCCAATTTGTGTGTTTAGAATTTTTTTTCATCCGAATCAATAGAGTGGGTTATCAAAATACAGGTTTTTACGAGGCGATCACAAAAATATATACAAAAATATATGCTTAAAATTAATTTAAGATAAGAAATGGTTAAATAAATCTAAAAATGTGTAACTGTTTGTTTTTGTACATTATTTTTTTGAAGTTATACTTCTTTGGCACGTTTGAAAAAAATTATGAGAGTAAAATTTTTACATACATACATACATACATACAAAAAGCGACATGATGAAGCTAGCTGCATTCCTTTTACAAACAGAGAGTTGCGGCATACGGGGTGATATCTTTTGCTATTTTTGTTCTGTTACGCCAAAGAAGTATAACTTCTTACGTGCGTACACAAGTACACACACACACATTTTTTTTATTTACTACGAGTAGTTACTCCTTCACGCTGAAAATACACGCGCTTGATCGCAGTGAAGGGAAATCTAATCAAAAAAAAAATGTTTTATTGTTAGTTTTTTTTATTGAAAAACTTTTATTTTTTATCTATACTAATATTATAAAGAGGTAAAGTTTGTGAGTTTGTGACGTTGTAGAGGGTAATCTCTGGATTTAGTGAATCGATTTAGATAAAATTTGGTAAGAAGATAGTTTGAGACCCTGGGGAGGACATACTTTTTATCCCGGAAATCATCCCTTAAGGAGGTAAAAATGGGGATGAAAGTTTGAATGGGGAATCAACCTAGGGATATATGGAGATACAACCTGGCTAGTTATTTATATTTGATGAATAACAAGAAAATGTACATTAAAAATTTAAAGAAATAAAGAATGATATCAAAAGAAAACAGCTACATACTGGTATATCAAACTGTCTCGATAACACCTTGAATTCTTACAATTTACTTACTATAAAGTTAATAATTTATACAAAATATGTTAAGGATACGAGAGAATAAATAAAAATAATAATACTGAAATCATTGTCGATCTCAAGGGTCTAATTCAAGGTTAGTATACATAAAATAGTTTGTGTGTGTATTTATTTGTCATAATATTATGAAATGTAGTTAGTACAATATTACCAACTTACTTTTTTTTAAAGTGGTCTAAATCAATAATCGTCTTATAGTTAATTCGACGATGACATGAATATAAAACTCCACTGACTGTACTGAAGTCAACACACATTTTAAGGCGCTGGGATTTTGTACAAGAGTTTATAACGAAGGTAAGCAATAAGGAAGGACTTTCGGATATTCCCCTAAATAGACTGTAGACGCTTTTTTAAAGTATGCATGTAAATGAACATGAAACGTTATAAAATATTGCCATTTCATACGTATGCAATAAAATTATTACCTACGTTTACTAATTAAAATGCATTTCATAATAAATGTAACGGAATCGCTTTTATCACTCAAAAGCGAATTCGATGCAAGTAAGATGTTGGGAAAATTATACATAACTAGCGACTCACCCTCGCTCCGCTCGGGTTCGTCCCTAACGTGGGCCACCCTTATCACTTAGGGGTATGGAAAATAGATAGTAGCCGATTCTCAGACCTACTGAATACGCATATAAAATTTGGTAAAAATCGGTAAAACCGTTTCGGAGGAGTACGGTAACTAACATTGTGACATGGAAATTATATATATTAGATATGACAGCGAATTTAACTTCATTTTACTTCAAGATCATTTTATCTTGCTCTTATAAGTAATGATATATGTATATGTTATAACTTTATATAGTTCTATTATATAATTATTTTTTGATCAGAGAGAGAGCGAGAGAGAGAAAGAGAAAGAGAGAGAGAAAGAGAGAGAGAAAGAGAGAGAGAGAGAGGGGGGGTTTGGGGTGAAATATCCGCCATAGCATGTGTAAGCAGAGAAATAGGCAGAGGCAGACAGGCACTTTGTTCTATGTAGATATATACCAGCCACTTACGCTTCAACTAAATTTTGCATTTTTCATGAAAATGAGAGATTTTTCCTTACTAAATTGTTATATTATTACGTACAGTATTTATTATAAATATCTATACTAATATTATAAATATGAAAGTGTGTTTGTTTGTACTTCTTTCACGTCGCAACGGATTGACGAATTAGCGTGATTTTTGGTGTGGAGATAATTGGAGCGCTGGAGAATAACATATGCTGCTTTTTACCGCGAGAGATTATCTAATTCCCACGGGAACATACGTTATAACTTATAATATAACCCAAAAAAATATTTATGATCAGAATTACTTGAAACTTGGTATTAATGCTCTTCAATACAATTAAATAAATATGTGTTTTAGCTTTTTTCGAAATTCATCCCACAAGGGGGTAAAATAGGGGATGAAAGGTTGCATAAAAACTACCTTTTATGTAAATTTTTAAACCTGCTTTTGTGTAATAATTCATTGAAATTTTTGTATTTTTATATATAAAGACAACTCGGTTGAACCAGTTATTATGTTTTCCCGTGGAAATGAGAGATTAGTCTGTAGAAAAAGGTATTTTAAATGTTGACCTGATTAATAAGTTTTGCAAAAAGGAGATATACAGATAAACAGACAAACAGACACAAACAAACAGAAAAAAATCAACAACTATTGTTTTGAGGTCTATATTCTGTAAACAATATCAAACAGTCATTGTTTTTAAAAGTATTACATGTATAGGTCAGATTTCGCATTGTTATTATTTATTACTAGCATTTCCCGCGGCTTCGCCCGCGTTCAGATAACCAAAAACCAAATTCTTAGGTTTTACATATTAGTATACTGTTACATTGCAGTTTTTGTATTTTTTCTCAGAAATGAGACATTTTCCCGCGGTAAAAAGTATCCTATATGTTGACCCGGATAACCAGCTATCACCATACCAAATTTCATCAAAATCTGTCCTGTTGTTTTCTCGTGATGCGGTAACAGACAGACAAAAAGACAGACGGACAGACAGACAGACAGACAGACAGACAGACAGACAGACAAAAATTCTAAAAACTATAGATTCGGCCTCTGTATCGATAATAATGTCTCTTTCAATTAGATTTTATAAACAATATTTAATGTACAGATTCGACTTAGTTACAATTTTATTATATGTATAGATTAGTTGTCAATGTTATTAGATATTAAATATTAAAAAGTGTTAATAATTTTGATTTATTAGTTTAATTGATACTTCAATGATTTGTGCGAAAGCCTATAACTAATCTTTTAGAATTAACGATTGCAAAATGTTACCGAGTACTGGGTCAAGTGCATTAGTATTTGCTTTTGACGATAATTTCAATGTGAAGAGTAAAAAAAAACATACGTAAATGACAACATTATCAATAAATAACTTAATCCTCCTTATATGTTTGTTATTCACAACAGATTGTAAGTAAATAAAATTGATTTGTCGCAGATTCTTAAAAGTAATATATCGTTACATATTATCTATACTAAATAAAACAGAGGTCGAATGTCTATACATAGCAAAAAAATGCGAACAACCGAGTCAGGGGGATGTAAGAAGACAAATAGAACAAATCCAGATCTTTTTCATTTTTTTTGTTTCTCTGTCTGGTTGTCTGTTTGTACGGGCTAATCTCCGAATCTATTGGACCGATTTAAATGAAATTTTGCATGGTGGTACCTTATATCCCCGGGCAACATCTTAGATACTTTTTATCCCGGAAAAATAAATAGTTCCCGTGGGATAGTTAAAAAACTATAATAACTTATACAACTTATGCACTTAATTTAGTAAAATTTAACATTCTGTTACCTTATATTGCCGGTCAAACAACAGGTTACTTTTCTTCCCGGAAAAATGAACGGTGAATGACGTTTTGTTGGGTTTTAGTGGGTAGTACTGGCTGTATTACGCCGGTGAGTCCCACACGTCGTGCGTAAATGCATTTCCCAACGTTAAAAAAAAAAAGTAGTGTAGCCTAGGTTTTATTATGAAAAAAAAATGAGGTCGAGACATTGCTGCCCGAAAAGGGCGCCACGCTACGGTGACTACTTTATAATTGTGAAAAGTTACAAAGTTGCTAAGGTATTTCTAGTAAATAGTATACAGTAAAATAGTTTCCCTTATCATTAAAATTTCCCTTACGAAGTAGGATGAGACGTTTGAGATATTGAGTTGTTGGTGTTTCAAAACCCGGAGATCAAGATCAACATTTATGTGCATGAGTTATATAAAGATTTAACATAAACTCCGATGTAGCAGGGAATGCATTTAAACATGACCTGTTCTATGGTGATACGATGGACTTGTTTTAAAAACATTTTGCATTTTTTTAATTAAGAAAATATATATTTAAGATATTTATTTAATTGATATATAAAAAGATAAAAATATTAGTTATTCTTTGCTAATATTTTGACTTTACTCTTCCAATTGTTTTATTAAAATCGTTTATTTAATCAAATCAATTAAAAACAGTAAGATAAAATTGTAACTGGATGAATGATGTACGGTTTAATACATTATATATTTAGAAAAAAAAATTGTTACAGGGATGTTTTCTAATTGTCTAGTTTTTATGTTGGATTAGTCTATACATTTTTAAATAATACGTTTTTTTATCGGGATAGTGTGCGAACACCACTTCCGTGATTTTCTTTTCTTGTGTTTTAAAAATTAAAGTTATAACTTGACTTTCAAATTTCAGTTTCAGTTTTGTGAAATTATAGATTAGGCTAGATGAGCCTGAATGAGAAATCTGTGTCATCAGCATAATATGTACATATTACATTGTGCCACTGCGATTATCTGTGAATTAATTTATTTAAAAATATTCAAACTATATTACACTCGACGAGGTGGTAGAGAATCAATGACTTTAACGTTACGAGTTTTTAAAGTTATACTTCTTTTGGCACGTTTGGAAAAAAATATGAGAGTAAAATTTTAACGATGCGCGCGCACATCGACAGCCAAAAAGCGTCATGATGAAGTTAGCTGATAGCGACATGATGAATTTAGCTGCATTCCTCTTACACACAGAGAGTTGTGACATACGAGGTGACATCTTTTGCTAATATTGTGTTGTTACGCCAAAGAAGTATAACTTTTTACGTGCGTACACACACACGTTTTTTTAAATTAAAACCTTACTATGAAATTTATTGTGACAAGATTTTAAATCGATTTCGTTTATATAAATATGTAAAAGAAAACAGTTATTAGAAAGAGGCCAGACTAGATAGATTTTTTCCAAAGTATTGAAGTGAATTATTTTTTATAAATTACTTTCATTCTTTAACGACTTTTTTGTGTAGATAACAGTGTCACGAATAAAATACTACAAACTACTAATAATAATTTAGTTTACTATGTGACCAATATTCCACTCATGTTACTTTTTGTAGAAAACGACTTATTGCACAATGAGATAATTTTCATATCGTTTGTTTTACAGTTGTAAGAAATGAACAAAGTATGCGAAACACTTGAATTCTTGTCGCAATGATATGCGTGTGACTTATTTGAAAATAAAGTCAATATTGCTATAGAACTCCGTTTTTTTAATTTAGTTTAAATTTTTAGATTAACTCCTTTGGATAACAGCTTCTAATGTAGGTGAAAATCTTATCCAAGGCATTAAAATAATTAACAAATTATGTTATTACTATATTATATATACATAAGTATATGATATACCGGACTGTGGCTACTACTCAGGGTATAAAGAAGAAGTTTTTTAGAAACAAAAATTGAGCTCAATGTTCATAATGATATTAATAGTACATTCTATGTTAAAATAGTAATATTTTGAGTATAAATAAATAAATTTGTTGGGACATTAACACACAGCACCATCTAGTTCCATGTTAAGCTACGAGGCTTGTGCTATGGATACCAGATAGTTGATACACTACACATATATAACTTTAAATACATACATATTATAAATATAAACACCCATGACTGGAGTACCGACATTCGTGCTCATCTAACGACTCAGCGGGCTTAGTGGCTCATCACACAAATGAATCCCCCAGCGGGACTCGAACCCGCGACGGCTGATATAGCAAGTACTCACTACAAACTGAGCCAAACGTGTCGTCAAATATATTATATCCTGGCCAAATATATTAAGATAGCGCTAAATAAAAATAACCACTGTTCTTAGGGTATGTATGATGGACGTATAATAGAACAGTTACGATTAAATTAACAAATTGCGTGCCGTCGCTTTGTCGTGTGATCCGTTGCAGTAATTTAATATAAACGGGTTCAAGCGGTGTGCAAATACAATGGCTGGCAATCATTCGAGGCTGATCTGGTCCACACGTTGGTACAATCATATTTTTTTAGTTTACATCTACTTTGTTTGCGTATTGCTTAGCGACGTAACCTATACAGTTTACACTGGTTTAACGCGTGGTCACGATATAAACGTTAGCACCTGTTACAATTTTTTCTCGACGTATGGAAAATTGCCGATATTAAAAACGTTCTAATTGGAATATAAAGTGTTCGCAATGTCTGATAATATTATGTATTTATCAAACAATATTCTCACAACACGGATATATGTAGGTTTGCAAAATAATTTATTTAGTTCAAAGCATTTTATGAACGCTAATCAGTTGTTAATATTGGATATTTAGCTGTTCGCACTGAAATAAATAATAGCGCACATAGAATAATCTAAGAGCAATTACAAATATTTAACCGTATTAAGAAAATATTAGTCTTTAATATTTGTACTTACAAGTTAATATTCTGTAATATGTATTATTTCTATCTATCTATCAATCAATCATTGCAAATGGAAATTGTAAAGTTATAAAAGATACAAACCATCTTAAAAGATGCCGACTACAGACACTTCACAAAATTTGTTCTTTTCACATACAGCAATATGGTTGAGGATAATGAATTAAATTGGGAAACGCGCGAGAGATCCCGTCTTGCACTTACAGTATACGCGAGTACTATGTGCCTCAGACACACTTGCTCAGTATTATGATGCTCGCATTGTCCCTGACAATTGTATCCCAATTGACACTTTATTAAACATAATCAACTTTTGGAGTTAACGTAATAGATATTATAAATAATAATATTTCGCATCACTCACAAGCGAATTTCAAGACACTGTAAATATTCTTTTTAGTTAAATAACATATAGCAGCGCTAAAAACAGTTTTAAGTAGAAAATATTAAACTATATACTTTCTTTAACTTATTATGTGTGTATTATTGTTAATATACTATTTTCTTAACTACTAGTTTGTTTTTTTTTGTCTAGTACGTCCTACAATTATGCTAGCAATTGATATGAATCGTGACCTTGCTTTACATAGCTGGCAAAATGATGACAGCATTTAAATAGTTTTTTTTAAGATAGTTAAACTAAGATAGACCTTGGAAAAAATAAAAAGGAACCTTTGATGTGACTACTATCCTTACGATCATGTTGTGTAGTTGATAAAATGTAAAACAAAATTATTATAGATACATATTAAATTTATTTAATAGAATCTGAATCACAATTTTTTGAAGTGGCGCGTTAGGGGAAAAAATGATGAGTGTTTTTTTACGATGATACAGATTTAGTCTACAGAATGAAGTTAGTCGTTATTAGACAGTATGAAGTTAATCGTTAAATCTCCCTTTAGTAAAGTGTGTAGTGATTTCTATATTCAAGATTATTTATTCCGGTATTTCTATTTACACAACACTTGTTTAAATATCGATGGAAATAAAAATTATGTTCCGGTGCCAGTCTGTAATCAAATCTTGCAGGTTAAATTTAACCCACTTTCTAGAGTCCGATTGAGCTGAAATTTGGTACACACGTTTGGTTCTCGTGACTGCACGATTACCTAAAAGCCGTTATTTTTAATCTAATGTAGCGACGTAACAAAATGGCGAATAATAATTTTTAAATGAAAGGGCTTGATGAGCGAAACACAAAAAGCAGAGTGACTCCATTGTAAATCCAACATGGCGAACCTTTTGATATGCACCCGGATTTTTTAATGCACCCCTATCATATGGATATCAAATGAAAGGGTTAGTCGTATTTAATGATAGTAGGCTAAATCAAAATATATTTACGAATATACACAGTAATTTGAAAAACATTATGACATTTTAATTTATTTATTCAATATTAAAATATTCATTAAAACAATTAATGAACGACAGGGCTGTTTGTTTATTTATTTCTAGAGCAGAAGGTAAGCAAAGGAAAATGGTAACAGTTTTTTTAACAACGTTTTCCTCCGTCATTATCATTCTGAGGATGTTGTGAGTGATATCTTTGCGTGACAAAGGTTTGAAGGCGACCATGATTGAGAAATATTAAATATACTTAATTCCTACTATTTATTTATTTATAAAATAAATATTATGTATTTTCAAAATTTGTCACTTTTAGCTATAAATATCTGTCTATAGTTCAACAACATATGAAAAACTGGCATTTTAAAGCCTGTTTTTATTATGTTTAAAGTAAATTGGAAAATTTTTAAATGATTAAGTTCACTATATTAAAACCGCTTTGTTTTGCTAGCAACACAACGTTTCTGAGATCACGCATTCCTACAAAATTATATAATGTTATAAACATACTTAAATATTTAATTAAATTATTATACTTAGTTTTTCTATGGAAATGGCGCGAAAATTTTGTTTATAGATTTTAATATTCAGTTTAAGCAGTGAAAAATAAAAGCAAAATACAAGTCAATTAAATTTTCAGCATTTCAAAGTGCAATATTATTAATTTAATAATTATTAAATTATAATTTCTCATTGTAAAATTATATCTTCAAAGGCACATGCTTTACGTGTTATGTTGACGAAAATATATCAATAATGCCATTTTAGTAATATTTTAAAAGATTAATAATATTATCTTTATAAAATGTTCTGGCTTCGCTTAACCATTAATTAACTTTTTCCCAATTGACATTTTATTAAACATTATCAACTTTTGGAGTTAAGGTAATAGATATAACAATATGGTTAATTAACTTTTTGTGATAGAGTATTATCTTACGTGAACTTTAAATGGGGATAGAATGTAGCCTATATATTAATTACTTTCCATATATGTAAATAATTCTTATTCTAAATTAGTCTCCGGTCAAAAACTTTCTTTGATTTATCCGTGGATGTGTGAAAAAAGAATAAACAAAAGGACACTTTTCTTGTGTTTAATATATATACATGATGATAAACTGTAACATTCTTATAGCTAAACTTAAATTTTAAAAAGTTAATGGTTTCTTCTAACAAAAAATACATAAGTATAAGATTTTGAATTTAGACTTATTCAAAAAAGAATAAAATTTGTATAATATATAATATACTGATATATAAATAACAATAGAACTGAAAAGTAAATAAATAAATATGTTGGGACATTAACACACAGCACCATCTAGTTCCATGATAAGCTACGAGGCCTGTGCTATGTATACCAGATAGTTGATACACTACACATATATAACTTTATATACATCCATATTATAAATATAAACACTCATGACTTGAATACAAACATTCGTGCTCATCACACAAATGAATGCCCCCAGCGGGACTCGAATCCGCGACCACTGGCACAGCAAGTGGGATCGCTACAAACTGAGCCAAACGTGTCGTCAAAGTGTAACATCTTATACATATTTTTATCGCATGTATTGTATAATTTAATATTTAAATTAATAGGCTTGTGACAATACCATGTAGAGAATATGGTTTGTGTTGCTATTCGTTGCTCAATTTATTATTAATTATGGATTATCCGAGATAATGTTTCTAAAAACGAGTTTTTATCATTTTTAAATAACTTAATTATAAATTGTAAAATCTTCACATTACTTCTTACAATATCTATTAATTTTTTAATAATTATTAATTAATGTCTCTAAGACTGTTTTTTTATCTATACAGATAAATAAAATTCAAATGTCTTTTTCTAATGTCAAAATAACAGCTTTTTACTAAATGTATATGAAATTATTATATACGGTACTTATAAGAAAAACACAATTTTTAAAATTTTTGTCTGTATCTCTCTGTATGTTTGTTTCGGCTAATCTCTGAAAAGGCAGGACTGGTTTTGACAAGAGTTTTACTGACAGATAGCTGATATTATAAGAAGTAAGTTAGGCTACTATTATTTTAGAAAAAAAATTACGCATCCGAGCGAAGCGAGCGTAAGTTGCTGGTACTTTAATAAATAGCAACAATCAATTAAAAATACTTTATATGGACCAAGGTTCACTTTCTTTAAATAAGTTTATTCATATAAATGAAGTTAATTATTATTATCACATGTATTTTTCAATATCAAGACCATTTTACTAGTCAATTAGGTTGACATTTTTGAGAATGGACTGTGAAATGGAGTGCGAAGTTACATATAGTGAGAAAATTCACTAAAAACCTTTTTTTAATTTTGAGTTAAGTTTATCACTTAAATTGTATTAATTAGGAGTTTCCTCTCTATAAAACCTATTAAAATAAATTAGAAAGTACATAATACTATTTTCACATTCTATGATCACGTACATCACGTAAATTTTATGTTTGTAATAAATTAATAACTATACACATTTATTCAAAATATTTAATTATTTATATATGTTACGTAAATTTAAATACGTAAAGTACCTAAATAAAATCAATTATAAATTATAAACATAATAACGTACCTTTAACAGCTCTTAGCGTCACTATACTGCGGTATATTTACTATACTCGTAATCGATCGTTTTGAGTAAATCATTAAATAACTATTCACTTAAAGTTGTGTGATCAAATTTAAATTGAGCACTAAATGCGTTATTTCGGTCGGTGGTGTCGTTAACGTATGGAATCAGCGACGTTGACAGGTGTAAGCGGTCACAAGACTTAAGTGATGCCTCAGATAAGGGATAAGGGCGAGATGAGTATGACACACCAAACTGTCCAGTGATGAACTCTCGGCAACTGAGACGACTGCCGTACAGAACTACGTAACTACAACAACAGCTAAACGTCTACAATAATATTCACTTGTAACATTTTTTTATGTATTTTTTTGGAAAAACAAGGTCTACAGTATCCATTCTATATTTTACTAAACTATTATTTGGCATAAGGTACTCAATTAAATTATTACCATAACGATAATGTTGATTTGATGTTTGACATTTTGTTAATATGAGTTTAAATTAGGTTTTTATTGCATGTGGCTCTCGATTTGTGAGATATGATAGTCATGTGATTTATGTACTACCATATTAAGATACTGTGCGTTACGAAATTCATTGGCATTACAATAACAACATATTTTACACTCGTTTTCAAACGGTTACGTGTAAACAATAAAAAATAATATTACCATTAGGTTTGTAAAATACAATAGCACAGAAGTGTGTAAATAATATGCATGTGCAAGTATAATTTTGGTATACTAAATTTACCCAATTATAAAAAATATGTATGTATGTATAAACAAAAAATTAATTTACACAATGCAACTTTATATTTTTTTAACTGAATTCCAAAGAGAAGGAAGTTCTATGTTTGTCTGTAACTATGTATATTTTTTTTAAGTAGGTATATCTAATAAACCATTATAAAAATTTATCATCTCAAAGTTATGCACTAATACAAGAGCAAAATTGACTTATTGATTTAAAATAGAAAATATTGAGTTATTGATTGATTTTTGAGATATATTTGTAAATATTGCACGAGTTACTTAATTAAAAAAAACTCTAAATGCTTTAATCTTAGTTCCAGTCGTTTTTGGTTAATTAACAAACGAATTATCCTCGGGAATGATAAAATGGCAAAAAAATCTTTTTTAGAACTTTTTTAAGTTGTTCAGTTTGAAAATTCTCAACAATTCAAAAAAAAATCATAGCTCAAAAATTATGAACAATCGCGTAACATACATGGGTGATTCGGGTACCTCAAGGGTGCTCTATCTCTGGACTTCCGCTTGACTCTACTTACACTATTTTCTGGGATATCCTGTATAGTTATAGCTGGATACCTAGATTGTCGGAGGCATAAGGTATATCTCCTGCTCTAGGTTATAATTCGTTTGAGAGCAATGTCTATATCAAAAAGTTCGCCTGTTTGGTTGCGTGTCAGTTAAGCTCATATGTAGAGCTCTTCTGCTCAAGTACAGAAATATTTTAGAAATAGAGATTTACGTATCATTTTTCAACTTTAGCAATAATGTTTTAGAAGTCACAGCAGTAGGTAGGAGGCAAGTACCTAGATAGTAACTAGCATGTACGGCTGGAAGCCCTGGTTTCGAGTCACAAGTCAGGCCAAGTTTATTTCTTGAGTTTTTCCGTTAAGAAATTGTCAGTACCACTGTCCTGCCCCTGGTCTCACGCTGGTTATGTCGAATTGTCTTCTCACATGAGAGTTTCAAGAATAGAGAGTGCACTTGTGTCTGCGCACATACTTGTGCACTATAATATCTCTTGCGCACATGCCTAGTTTCAGTGAGATTGGCGACCGTGACATAAATTGTCCAAGAGGACATTACTATTTATTATAATAATATGCTAGTAACTCTTGAATCTTAGTCAGGTATGCGATTAGTGTAAGACTTTCAAGACACATATGAGTGCTATCGCATTGTCGTTGTTTTATTCACGTTATTGACTTCTGTTACGCCTTTCTAATGATTTTATTTTACACTTTTCAAAAGACAACACCTCGTCTTATCACCTCTTCTGGTGACAACAGAGCTGGCTGGTTTTTCGCCTAAAGAATCTATCGCCATTGCCACTCAGCGGGGAAATGTGGGTAACATTCTTGTCACTATTCCATGCGGACTTGATTTGAACAGTAATAATTAAGTGAATATTTGTTTTGTATATAGGACATTTCACGTGAAGCGGACAACGAAAAAAAGTGAGGTTCTGTAATTCGTTAATATTAGGCATATTTGTAACTCTAGGGGATATGAACATGTACACATTTTTTTTTATTTGAGGGTTTTTGTCAAGTTATGGGATTCCAAAGAATTGATCAAACTGAAGAAACAGTTTTTTTTGGATTCTTATGAAGTAATCTATTTTAAAAGTGTAACGAAATTCAATTCAATTGTTGTACTTAAATACTACTTACATTTGTCAATAAAATTGAGATTCAAGTGTCTTCAACTAGATACATGTAGTTTATCTACAGATAGATTAGATCATAACTCATAACTTAAGTATGTAAGATTTACTATAGATATGACGGTGCATCAAAAAGAGATATCTCAGGTTATCTGAATAATTTGTACTTTCCTACCTATAACCAGTTATTGTGTTTTTAGTTCAGTAATTTTTGCGTGAAAAGCACATATATAAAAACGGATAGACAGACAAAGTTACAAAAATTCAACATCTATGGTTTTGGGGTTCATATTGTATACACAACATGTAACAATCATTGTTTTTAAAACATATTTTATGTATAGATATTGCTTTGTTTTTATTTTATTTTTTCTCAAATAGCAGAATAACTAATAAAACATCGGAAGAATTCAAGAAATGTACATGGCTAGCGCTGGGTAAAAACTATTTAGTATTTATGTCTATTTAAAACGTACCTAGGGACGAACCCGAGCGAAGCGAGGGTGAGCCGCTAGTGTATAACTATGTATATGCTTTGTTATTGTATATATATATATATATATATATATATATATATATATATATATATATCTTTGCATTGCCCGCAACTTCGCCCGCGTTCAGATTACCAAAAACCAAATTCTTAGGTTTTACATATTAGTATACTCTTACAATGCAGTTTTTGTATTTTTTCACAGAAATGAGATATTTTCCCGCGGTAAAAAGTGAAAAATCCTATATGTCAACCCGGATAACCAGCTATCACCATACCAAATTTCATCAAAATCCCTCCAGTGGTTTTTCTGTGATGCAGTAACAGGCAGACAAAAATTCTAAAAACCATAGATTTGGCCTCTGTATCGATAATAATGTTTATTTCAATAAGATTTTCCAAAAAATATCTAATGTACAGATTCGGCTTAGTTACAATTTTATTATATGTATAGATATGCATTATATCTGTTTTTAATTGAAGTGAGCTGAACTCATTAAATGAAATATAAATACTACAAAATTAAATCTTTTAGTATCATTATTTTGCTTTCTTGTACTTATTTTTTAAATGACTTTAAAATAAAAAGGAGGTTATCAATCAAGTATGTAATATTATTGCAACTGCAAAATATTCACTATTTACAATACAATAATCTATTAGGGCTTCCAAACAAATATAAATTTTTTTATAGGTGTATGTATGTTTGTATGTATATAGATTTGTCCACGCATTATCCGTAACTAGTTATCGGATATTGATCACTCTTTTTTTATTTGCTTACATTTATTTCAACTTAACTTTTGTTTCTTTAAATATGAACACAGGCCTTTTTAAACGGTTTTAATTGGCTTGTCCTGTTTGTTGAGGTCAAATTTAGTAATTAAAATTTTACCCCTAACTTACCCTCTTACCCCGGCCACGGTAATGTTATGCATAACATTACTGTGCCCCAGCGTTACATATTTACTCAGGTTACGCTACGCCCCACGATTTTATTTTTGAATCTGATCAATGTTTTAGATTGATGAGGAGAGTGGTGTGATGACTGATACCTAGGACCTACTTAATTATTTTTTAGCTTTTAGTACATTATCTGCGTTATTATTATCTTTCTTTTTAATAAAACCGTTCGACTTAAAAAGTATATTATTTTATTTAATCTAATTTATCTGAATGTGGTGAGTGATGGTGTCCTCCTGACCGGTTTCGGTTACAGCGTCCAATATTACTGAGATTAGCCAATTGCGCAGGAGGTATAGTGTAGAAGTGTAGCGGGCATAAGTACACTTTTTATTCCTTTCACCCTAAAATTTTGATGCGACGACAATTCTACACAAACTGTGAGAGACAAAGTGCAGGACCAATGGCTTTACATGCACTCCGAGGTACGGGGGTATAGCACAATCAGGCCAATCCAACCCAGGTACTCCGGATCTTCATCCGTTTGTGCCAGCCACTAGACTACTTTTACTTTTTTGATGATACGTTTGGCTCAGTTTGTAGTGACTCTACTTGCCGTGCCAGCAGTCGCGAGTTTGAGTCCTGCTGGGGGCATTCATTTGTTTGATGAGCACGAATGCTTGTCATTGGTGTTTATATTTATAATATGTATGTGTTTAAAGTTATATATGTGTAGTGTATCAGCTGTCTGGTATCCATAACACAAGCCTCGTAGCTTACTATGGAACTAGATGGTGCTGTGTGTTAATGTCCCAACATATTTATTATTATTATTACTGAGGTAGAAAATGTGGTGAGTACACATTTACCTATAATAAAGGCATACTCGTAGTTGCTAAATAGCCAGCTAACAGATTCTTACTATATAGATGTGAAGTAAACAATTGAGAATAGTTCCTAAACATTTGTTAAAATAAATTTTACAAGGACACAATTACTGCTAAAATGTACCTACTTTTTTTTAAGATTTATATTGAACGCATGTTCAATATGTATAATCTTAGATATATATATATTAAAAAAGTTTTTTCACAATATTCATTTATGCAAATATTTTTGTTTACTTATTGATACATATCACGAATGTTAGCATGCTCACTTATTGCCTTAATCGGTCTTGTGACCGATACAATGAACTATGAAGTGTAAACAGAAGTTTTTAAATGTTTTGAAAACAGCAGGTTTAAATAATATTATGTAAAGTATTATCACTTCTTTATTATTAGTTAAATCCATTAGGTGATAATATGACTTACAGACTGACAATCTTTCTTTGTCACGATCTCTGTAATGTGATAAACGAATCACATGGTTTAGCGTCATTGCTAAAGAGTAGGTATTCACAATCGCGGAAAGTATTCGTTATTTAGCATTCATGACCATTCTTGGTTTCTTAAAATTATTATATGGTCATATATTAAACTGGTTTATTGGGATATTATTTTACATAATACAATTATTTTATACTTTTTATGACATGAAGCAATAATTGTGTTATTTATGTGGTAGTTGCGTTTTATGAATACTAATAATTTTAAATAATCATCAGTAAAATATAATATAATAATAAATATAATAAAAAAATAGTTTGCAATCAGCCTTAAGACTATGAGCAAATCTGTTCTGTGATGCTATTATATAAATATGATGATTAGTTAATATTTGGTTTGGTGTATTTATAATTTGCTTATTACTTACAAAAAATGTATTCATGACGCACGATATATCATACACAAGAAACTTATTATAAAAGTAATGAGCTTACCGCGGTAGCAGATCTTGATGTCCTACCAGTGCCGCCTGTGGATTTCAGGTACAATTTCACAGCCTCAACACCGGATCGTTTTGCTCGGTCTCGATGTGATAAAACCGGTGACCGCTTCCCACTTTTCTGGTTTTCTTGCTTCAACCCTTTCTTGCCCTTTTTATTCACATCTTTTGCTTCTTTAGTAGAATCTATTATTTGTTTTTCTTTACGATCTCGTGTCTTCATGTTTTATTTACAAATTATTTACTTTCATATTGCTTCAAGTAAACGATCTGTGTAAAGATCACTTTTCTAATAAAATTATTGATACTGTAAGATAAAGAAAAATCGGACGGAAGTTTTATTTACATGTACCTTTTGACAAGTAATTGATAAGATATTTATCGAAGGTGAAGTGGAAAGAGTACTGATAAAAAATAATACAGAAGTCAGCTGCCCCGAGTACGTGACGGTTGAGGTCTTTTGTGTTAGCACCTCAATGTGATCACGTAGAGCTATGAAACCTTGAACTGAAGTCTCAACGATGGCGGTACACTGGTCAATATCTTGGATTTACACAGGCACTTAATTTATTTGGATAAATTATTATTTCTTTCTTATGGCTATTGCCATAGGTTCTGCCATTATAAACAGTATGTGCAAGCGGATGACACAGGCCGGCCGGACTGGCGCACGCGCGCCCCGCTCTACTGAGACACTTAACGTTGCCTCAAATTAATTAAGAGGTCTTGTGACACTGTAAATCAAGAGCAATTCGAAAATCATTAATGTTAATATAACATATATATAATTTAAAATATTAAAATCCTATTATATTCAAAAAATAAAAATTATTCCTAGCTGACTTTTTACCTCAGAAATAACTATGTAATACAAATTATTAGGTTAGGTACGAGTAAGCTTTAACTGAGATAATATAGAAGTGAGAATAAAATTTAAAATATGTATGCGATCAGTATAAGAGTTTAGAATAATGTTATAAATGCAAAAGTAAGTTTGTTTGTTTGTAATCATTCGACACTTAAAAGTTCTTTTGCGTCTTAAAATTTGGAAGTCCAGTATTAAAAAACGACACACTATTCTTCCACTCTTTTGGGGATTTGATCTCATTAAATTATTTTTAGATATAAGATTATTTGACTTTTTTGTAGAATATAAGTTGGTAAATAATATTTCTACAATATTATTTACAAGCAAGGACGAAAATCTAGTATTTAATTGTAGCACGTAATTTAATTGGGAGAATACATATGACGCATTATAAATAAATACATATATAATATAATAGACCAATCGGAAATATGTTATAAGAGATTTTTTTTATTGAAAACCTGAAGTTTTATGACTTTCAAATGTTAGCAGGTATATAAGGAATAGAAATTCGTAAATTGCTAAGATGCCCAAGTATAACTCGCGTCATCTATAAAGAACGCTGGAAGAAAGTGGAGAGGGTATGTTTGCGCATGGGTATACTCGCGCACAAAAGTACTAAAAGTACTAAGCCTATTATTTTATTATTCATAGCATTTCGCTCGCGGCTTCATATATTAGTTATTGGTAGGGACATTGAAAAATATATAAGATAGAATATCATTAAATAGAATTCTATTCATTATTAAAATGTTTGATTCAGTGCAGAATGTTTAATCTACTTACAAAAAATTAAATTAATACGTTTAATACATTTTTTTTATTATGCAGTTAGCATTATTATTAGACTCTCTCTTTGTAAAACAATATACGTCAAAAACAATTTTTCTCTTTTCTATATAAAAAACCATTTCGTAATTAATTACGTTTTTCCACCATTTCCAACCATTTCGTAATTAAAAGTTTTTAAAAACTTTTGTGTGCGCGATGGTATTTTGAACTGGCGAACCAATAGCGCGCCGGCAAGCATGCGGCTCGCGCCCCGCCGCGCCGCCCCGCGCCCCGCCGCCCCGCGCCCCGCCGCCCCGCGCCCCGCTTTTTACCACCAATTTGACCGATAAATCGCTTCTGCGCAGCTTGACAGCCAGCGTTCTTTTTAGATGACGCGGGTTATACCTCCAAGAAATGGGGGACGCAAAGCGTAGAAAAATAGTTTTTTTTAATTTCCGGCTTACTGTTTACCGGGTTGTAGGCTTAGTAAAAATCTAAACTAAGACTATTTTTTTTATTAATAACACTTTTTACAATAACTTCAAAGTTTTCGAGATATTTGCAGATAACTTGGCTTGTAACTTTTTTTGGTATTTTATTTTTAATTTCTAGAATAATCTTTTGATTTTCATGTAACTCGGGAATATAATCTTCGAAATACATATAATAAAAAAAATTGAAATGTTTAGCCATTTCCGAGAAAAGTATGTTTTATGGACTCGAGAGGCTGAAAATCACCCCCAACTTCAAGTGCTATGCCGTTTGTATGTGTGTATATGTTCGTTACTTCTTCACATCGACGGATTTGGATATTTAGTACACAGACATGATGACATAGACTTGCACTTAGGATACTTAGCAATAAAATTTTATAAAGGTAACACCACCTGTATATCGATACTTAATTTTATAAATGTGAGAGTGTGTTTGTTTGTTTGTGTTTCCTTCACGTCGAAACAAAATTCAAATTAAATAAAGTTATAATTAGTTATGTATATGTATACTTACATATGATAAATATTCACAAAAATAAAAAAAAAGCCGACGGGTAAACATTGAACTAATAAGATAGGAACAAGTTGGCGAATGAATAATTATTATTTTATCGTAATGTTATAAACATGTAAACATTTAATGTATTTTTTAAAGTAAATATTGTTACGTTTGGGGATCGGAAATTAAAGTACGTCTTTAGCACTATCGATGTTTTATTGCTCTTGGTTAACAACAGTGACTTATGGAGATCCACTAACACGCGCTGTGCCTATAGGTATACACAGTTCTGGTTAAGCTCAGTCATTGAACACTAATTTTCACCAATAGGCACACTTTCACTACAACTTCACTTCACTTACTTCACTTTTTCACTTTTTCGTACTTCTTCTCAAACATCACTTAGCTTCGAAATTCAACTGATCTCTTGACACACTGCCGGTCTTTTTATATGCATAAACAAAGAACATTCTAGTCTATACTAATATTATATAGAGGTAAAGTTTGTGAGTTGTGAGTTTTGTGTCATTGTAGGGGGTAATCTCTGGATCTACTGAATCGATTTAGATAAAATTTGCTAAGAAGATAGTTTATCCCTGGGAAGGACATAAGATACTTTTTATCACGGAAATCATCCCTTAAGGGGGTGAAAATGAGGATGAAAGTTTGTATGGGGAATCAAGCTAGGGACGAACCCGAGTGAAGCGAGGGTGAGTCGCTAGTTATGTTATACTTTTATAGTAATGGGCCAAAAATTATTAGTATGTATATAAATGCAAAAGGTGCATAGTAAAGCACACGAGCGTATCGAGTCGCTAGTAACTAATAACAGTGTAATATTCTAATTTAAAATCAATTACCACTTCCAGTTAATTTATATCCACTTAATATTTCTCGTATAGTGATGTGCTTTATACAAGAACGCGTAGAACACATAGCATATCTTGTTCTTCGGCCAATTTAAATGTAAATTTTGCTAAGTTTTTTTTATCACAGACATTTGTTATTATAAAATTTTGAACACAAATTTGTTTTTGCAACAAAATCCTCTCCAATTCTTAATTAGTAAGTCCTTTTTTGAAAAAGACCTGCTTTGGGGGTTTAGTGACTAACGTGTATAGCTGCAAATCCGGGGGTCCTGGGTTTGTATTCAGGGTCTGGTCAAGTTAAGTTTTAGAGTGTTTTTGTTTAAAAGAAGAGCCGGGAATTTTGAATTAGTTGTGTCGTCCTCCGGAGCATGAGAGTGTCGGGAGTAAGAGTGCACTTTAAATTATAATGTCTTCTGCGCAGTTAACTAGTCTCATTGAGATTGGCCGCGGTGACCGACAGTAGGTATATATCCCCAATATAAGTTATAAAATTATTAAATAATTACCTTTTGATGTTGCTACAATCTTTCTACACAATTTTATAACTAACAAAGAAGAAAAAATCACAAGATAGTAGATACACACTCAAATCTAATTACTTCCAGTCATTCAACTAGATGAGCCATACTCAACATTTTTATAGAAGCCACAAATACGTTTCAGTCATGGTGTCGAGGGCCGCAAGCAAAAATTATTTAGGTCTTAATGAAAACGTAATTCCAAGTTAACGATTTAGTTACTTTTTTAACAAAGATATTATGTTATAATGCGATTTTTGATGCTGCCGCATGCGGCCCGTGGGCCGCAGGTTGAGTATAGCTGAACTAGATCACAGGGTAGATCTATAATAAATCACTCTATTAACTTTGTTGTCTTGTGATTTTTGTGGTTATAAATGGGATTTTATTGTTTTATCTTAATTTATTTATTAAATGCTCATGTCCTCAGGAGGAAATTCGTGATTATGAAAAAAATACAAACGCCATCTATAACTTTTATCAATAATTAGATGTGTGTTCACATTTATTTCGCTTTGCCTACGTTTAGAGACTGTGTCGCTAGAACTCTTAACTTAGTAGTTTGGCTGTAGCTCAATAGATGGCGTTTTTTAATTTTCAAATAAAGTTACTATTTTTAAGCTACTCTATAATTTCGTTCACAGATTATATAATACTATAATATATTTCGTTAGTGGGTGAAATTTTAAATAAATTTTTAATACATTGATATACGTAAAATTGCAATAGATATTTTAGACCGGCAGACTCAGGCTCGTATTTTTTATTCCGGTTAAAATTCATAATAAAAAGCTATACTGAAAATATTATGAACTAAATATATATTTTTTATGTTTTATAATTGGTTGAATTCACAGACTCGAATAAGTACGTTCAAAGTGCACTTTGGTACTTAAATAGGACTCTACATTGAGATCAAGGGATAAATTAACGTTCTTTCGTTATAATGAGAGGTCCAAATATATAGAGCATAAATTTGTATGTTTTTGCTTTTCCAATATGATTTCACATAATTTCCTCAAGAGTCTAATGAAAACTTTCAACACATTTTTGCTTTAATATAATAAATAATACAATTTTTTGTATAAGTGACTTTATTACTATCTTATTTTAAAAGATTTCAATAAAAAAATTAAATGTATATATATGTACTTTAAATGGAAACAGTATATTTGGTACCTACATTATTTGGTCCCACAATCACAATCTGGTTCGAGGCTATATTTAATTGACAAGGGTTCCGTGGTTGGCAAAGTCGATAGTTCACATTCTCTCAGTTTTCTACAACTATATATATATATATATATATATATATATATATATATATATATATATATATATATATATATATCGGACGATCACTTAATTTACCCGAAATTGAAATACTTATACTGTACAAAGTACAAACTGTACTAAATTAAATTTGTACAGTATATTTATTAATAGAAAATAGTATTGTTTAACTTATTTTGTTCTAATTTCTTAGGTAAAAGTGATATATAAAGTAAAATAATTACTGATTGACTAAATATCACTTTTGATTGCACTGAAATACAATATGTTGGGACATTAACACACAGCACCATCTAGTTCCATGGTAAGCTACGAGACTTGTGTCATGGATACCAGATAGTTGATACACGACACATGTATAAACTTTAAATACATATTATAAATATAAACACCCATGACTGGAGTACAAACATTCGTGCTCATCACACAATGAATGCCCCCAGCGGGACTCGAACCCGCGACCGCTGGCACAGCAAGTAGGGTCACTACATACTGAGCCAAACGTTTCGTCTAATATTTACATTCGACCAGCGAAATTTTAGTTTTCACTATAAATAAAATATAAATACTTAATTAAAGATACTTAAATTAATAACCGTGATTTCATTTACGTTAGTTATAAAATTCACAATATTTCACTAATAAGAATGTATGGCACTTTTTCTAGGCTTTTTAGTTTTCTTAATATCTCCATCTTAGAAGATACAATTAGCTACAAATAAATTATCAAAGTGATACATATAAAGAAGGCTTATAAAATATAATTTTAGTGTTCTTTGGCGCCACAGGAGAAATTTCCCTCAATATAACATATTAAATGTATATGAAGTCTACTGGGAGATTGTATTTTTATTATTAACTAACATTGCCCGCGTTGAGATGACCAAAAACCAAATTCTTAGGTTTTATATATTAGTATACTCTTATATTGCAGTTTTTGTATTTTTTATCAGAAATTAGATATTTTCCCGCGGTAAATAATATCCTATATGTTGACCGGGATAACCAGCTATCATACCAAATTGCATGAAAATCTGTCCAGTGGTATTCTCGTGATGTGGTAACAGACAGACAGACACGCAAAAATTCTAAAAACTATAGATTCGGTATCTGTATCGATTATAATGTTTATTTCAATAAGATTTTCCAAAAAATATTCAATGTACAGATTCGGCTTAGTTACAATTTTATTATATGTACCTATAGATTTTACAAGCAATGCTACGCTTTCAACTCGATAACAAATATACGGTTACGATAGTCGTTTTCGTTACTTGACCTAATGACCTTTGCAAACAACTGGCATATTTTCCTCAAATCTAATTGCAAAGGGCAGATTTAAGTACTATGATTAATAAGTATTGATCAAGTATATACGTTGTATGTATGTTCTTTAATTCTAATTCTAGATCTTTTTATTGAGATATTAATAGTTTGTCTAACATAAAAAAATGTGGATCTATTAATTATTTCTATGTATATATATACAAAATAACTTCATACATATTTTAATACAACTAAATTCAACTAATGGTATTAGTCATATAATTTAGTTATAATTAATACTGAATGTAAAACAGCATTTTATATACAGAAGAAAATCTGTATCATAGATTTTCTCATTTAGAATTGACTTTATACATTGACTAACATTTTGTTAGGTGGTTATACAGATATCTCATAAATTGCTATCTTCGTCATGATGGAATGCGCTTGATTTTCTCGACGTGAACCTGGGTTCTGTAAAAAAATAAAATTGACTGTACAATTAAAAAAAAATTAAATAACGTAAGCGATAATACGATTATTTATAATAGTACAACTAAAAATAAATAGCTATATATATAATAAAATAGTAACTAATCGAAATGGGTACATAAAATATTTTTTTAAACAATGACTTTTATGTACTGTGTACAGAATGTAGATCCCAATGCCATAGTTATTGAAATTATTATCTGTATGACTGTTTATCTGTTTGCTTTCATGCAAAAAGTACCTACTAAACGGATGTCAATTAAATTTTATGCAGCGATAACTTCTCAATGAAGGAAAATTTCTCATTCCCACGGGAAAACAATAAACTCATGAAACGTATGTATGTATCTACTACAAAATTTTAGGTCTTAAAAAGTCCACAGAAAAGTCCACGATAGCACGAAGCGAGAGTAAGACTCGATTGTGAAAAAGTATTGCCGTTTGTAAAATAGTTAAATAATTGTAATATATATTCGTTCTATTAATATATTTATAATCGGCGTTCTAAAAAAGGAGATCTACGAAATCTAAACTGGATAAATTTCTAATATTTCATCGTTCCGAGTACGAATACAAAGGTTCGATGTTCTTTATTTTTTCTTTGTTTAATTCGATTCCATTTGTTTTTTTAACGTAGATGGAGCCGTTATTATATATTATATACAAAATAAAACATTATATGGATATTCTTTTGTGTAATTGTGTAATACTTACTGCTTTCAATATCCTCACAATTATTTTCATTAAGTAGCATGCTGCCTAAATTATTAGTAAGAAGAAATCCAATAGGAGTTGTTATAATTATAGCTTGTACTATAAGCCTCATCAAGTCTTCGGCAATAGCTAACTCTTCTATGTGCTGACATTGAGCAATTATGGTGATTATTGCCATAGGACATAGAACAGCCTGAAAGTATTAAAAGTAAAGTAAATGTAAATTTGCATTAATATTATAGGTTAATGTAATGTTTATTTATAATTATTTGAATATTTTAATTTTCCGTATAGTTAAAGTTGAGTTATGTAAATATAAACTAAAAAAAAACCGACTTTCGGGCACTAAAATGTAAAAAATAACTAAACGGTGGTTTTCATTTAGAATCAGATATTTTCGAAGTCGGTGCCAGCCGATGCAAAGCAAATTTAATGTATTTCGATACGTAAAATATTTACCTATTAGATATTCATATCTTAAAATATTGTTTGCTGGCACCGACTTCGAAAATATCTGATTACTTAGATTTTACATTTTAGTGCACGGAAGTCGGGTTTTTCTTAAGCTTTTACTTTTCTATTTTTAAGCAGTTAATTTGTAAGAAGAAAGTTTTTTTAATAACATATTCGATTAAAAAATTTATTTAAAAAAATAAATTATTGTTGATTTTTTTTAAAACCGCTCGACCGATTTCGATAAAATTTATATGGGACCACCCTTACCCATACCCTTTGAACAAAAAAAAAATTCCAAATCAGTTCAGACGTCTTCGAGTAATCGGTTAACATAGGTACATAAAAAAAAATCCGACGAATTGAGAACCTCCTCCTTTTTGAAAGTCGGTTAATAATTGGGAAGTATTGTAATGGTAAGTAAATAAGCTTAATTACTTACATTCAAGAACTAAATGATATGTTATTATAATATAGTCAATTGAAAAATAAATAAAAATCTTCATAATTATTGTGTATTCAGCCACTTTTAACATTCTACTGCTGAGCACGGGCCTCCCTTCAATTCATAATTATAAAATAATATTATATTTCAAAATGATAAAGGTTTAAATTATGAATCTTTTTACCTCGACAATCGACTTTGGTATCCATGTACAGCATACAAAGATCTTCTGTTTCAGAGTTAATTTCCAGCAAACTAACACTGCAGTTATCAGTCTTACAGTGAGGCATACAAGTAAGATCCCTAATCCAATTAGCATAGTTTCTGATATCGAACTGTGCACCTGTAAATTAGTTTGTTTCTTTGTTACAGCATAATTAAAGCATAATTAGTTGAGACTTTAATTGTAAAAGTAAAGATTCTCTACATTTCGGAATCTTTACAGACTGAATTTGTGATTTACAAATGACTTAAATGGTTAAGGCATCGATAGGAGTAGTAGGGGGTAATATAGTTCGTAAACAATCAAATATAAAATTTCAGTAATTCTATTTGATCTTTGAAGGTTAAGAATCTCTAACGCACAAACACTAAAAAATAGTTGATAATTGAATAGGATATTTTAATTTTTCATCCTAAACTTTAGTACTAATGTAATAAATACTCAACCGAAGAAAGCAGAAAGATGTACATATATTCCCAATTTTTATATTATTCATAAGTATTTATAAAAAAATGTGCTGTGAATACTAACTACAAAAAATGTGCCAGTGAAGGCAAAGAGCACCGGCTCACATGTCGACCACAGCACTCGGTACACGGTAGCGGCCGGATTCTGGTTTAATTTCCATCCCGTCTTGGACCAGTGTGACGCCGCTGTTGCATTACACGCAAGAACCGCTACACCGCCTATAAAATAAAATAAAAGCGAGTTTTCATTTCACCATCGGAATTTTATATTATTGCAATCTCGCATTTTAAGAAATATATTCGAATATTCCTTTAAGAAAAATGGCGTTAATAAAAATCGACTATCTCTTCATGAAAGTTAATGTTGCTAATATCTTCAAACGTAGAGAAAATCTAATATCTTCAACGCGTATTTACTTACTTACTTACTTACTTCTTTTTACACATTGTATCAATTCAATGATCACTTGTGTACGTCAATTAGAAGACTTAAACTAAAGCTACGAGGATTCGTAAAAATGTTTTTGTCACTAGTATAGATATATTAAAACTTAGCTAATATATAAATAGATATATCTAACCTGTTCCACCCCATCCAATAGAAGTAGTGAACATGTTCACAAAAAGCCCTCCGGCAAGAACAAATAAAACTCTCAATTCAGTTACGAAGACATCGTTTGGATTGGGTATATACTTTGCCAGACTTCCCCATGCAATTCCTAGCACTAAGCCAAGTGGTAGCGCTAAAATCGCCTAAAATTTATCATGTTCATATAAATGATTTCGTTTTTTTAAACACTTAAAGTTATAATTAAATATATATATATATATATATATATATATATATATATATATATATATATATATATGTCGGTTGATAAGGTTTGACTTAACAGGCACTGCCTATTAAGTCAAAGGTTGCAAGTTGGTCTCTATGTTATAGGTATGTTTAATATGATTTAATTAGATTTGTTATTATTTTATGGTTCTTTGACAATTTTAGTATATACTTTACAAAGCAAAAATATTAAATATTATATATATTATAATATTTTCATCATGATTTATCTCAAGTGATACAATCAAAAATTTAATATAAATAGCGCCTGCCACTTTAAATATAATATTTTTTGTCTAGTAACTTGCTCTGTTCGAAGCGTAAAAATGGTAACAGATACATATTTATATGCTTACTTTTTAAAACAGTATTATCTACATAATATTAAAGAACATTAAAAATGTTGCCCATGTCAATCATTTAAAACAAACTTAATTAAATATTAAGAAAAACCATTTTTAAATACTATAGTTATTATATGAAATTAATTTTGTTAAATATAATCCAAACAATAAAATATAAAAATAATAATAAATAAAACAGAATCCTTACTTTTACATAGTGGTAGCTGTCATCAAACTCATAAAATATAAAGCTGAAAAGTACGCCAAATGTACCGACGCTCAGAGTGGTGTCCAGCCCACCGGCCGTACATATAAGTTGCGACCAATTCACTTTTCCACTAGCGCTCTTTCCATGTTTAATTACTGACGGCATTATCACAGGGCACGACACTGATGCATAGAAGGATCCCAAAAGGAAACCTAAAAACACCCTTCATATTAAAATATATTACATTCATTAGCTCTACGTAGTAAAATTGCTTTGCATTTTATGGAAACTTAAAGCACGAATTGAATTTATCATGTTCCGTTATTTTCAAATCTATATATTACATATTTTTTTGTGCATTTAACTGTTAAAATAGAATCAGGAAATTGTAAGACATAATAAAATTAAAGGTAATTCTAATAGATGTTAAAAACTCTTTAGTATTATCATTATGTGGGTGTACAACTGGTTATTTAGATTCAAATTTACTGCGTTACGAATGAGATAGAATATAAAAATATACAAAAGAAATAACGGACCTTCGTTACTAGAAAAATGGACAAAAATTCTTTTCGAAGCTTGCAAATTTGCATCTCATTTTCATGAGACAAAGAAAAGTGAAAACATGAATAAAACGAGAGTAGATGGAAATTTGTTATAATTAAGTATAAAATAATATTTTCTTAGATCTACGCGAATACTTGACATTTTAAATAAAACTATCTTTTTGAATTTTTTCGCGAATTTGTTTTGATTTTTGGTTCCCGACGTTTCGAATGCTTTACAGCAATTATGGTCACGGGAGAGACTGAGGTGTTAGATTTCTCTAAGGATATGGTTATAAATATAATACTGGCAACACTAAATATAGATAACTAATTAATCTTTTTAAAATTGTAATAATTATAATAAAAACAACTCAAATTAAATAAATAATATTCCATATTCAATTATAAAACTAATTAAAATTATAAAAATGTTTTAAGTTAAAAAATATTGTAAGGTACTTTGGTGCCATATTTTCAATTTTTTGAATTCATTTTGTTATTTGTGGGTAGGCTGTCTGTATCAACTAAGAGAGACATCTAACACCGCAGTCACTCCCGTGACCATGATTGCTGTAAAGCATTCGAAACGTCGGGAACCAAAAATCAAAATAAATTTGCGAAAAAATCTGAAAAGATATCTAGTTTTATTTAAAAAGCATAAAATAGTATTAAAAATTATTTGAATTTAGTTAGTCTACATATTATATAATCGAGGTTAGAAGTTGCGTGCGTATAGCAAAAGCGTGCTTCGAGGCGCAAATTCATAGCTTCAACACCACTGTACTATAACGAAGCACGTCATGTATTGAAATGCATTCAAATCTTTTGCAATGGCAGTCCTATAGCGAAATTTATTGAATTGGCTCTACCTCGAGCGTATATTGCGCACCATTGTGTAGTACATCGTGACAAATTTTATTTTATCAGGTGAAGTCTACCACAGTTTAGAAATATTTTAGTAGCCCTACATCACTGAGCATTGTAGAATTTAAAAATGTTTTTAAATATTTATACATATTTTTATCACAATTATATTTAATTAAAAGTATGCATTTTCAGAGAAAGAAAACGTTTAAATTATAGTTGGTGAATTCAGATAAACTACTAAGAATTTTTTGAAGGATAGATAATATTAGGCCCTAAATGAACTATTCATACTCGTAGTTTTAAAAATTAATATAAAAACACTATAAGCAAGCTCACGCTAATCAATAAAATACTTTTTATTAGTCAATATAGATAGTTAATCAGTTAATCAAATAATTTAATCATATAGGAAACATTCATTTAGTGCATAGAAAATTATCAAATTTAAGTGGATTTATGGCAGTAAAAACTAATAGCGATAAATCTATTACTTTCAAACCAAAGTCAAATCAAGTTCAAATTTCATACCAAAATCCTAAATCAAGCAAATAAGAAATAATTACAAAAAGGGGTAAATACCGGTCACAAAGGAAGATATTTCATCTTATATCAACGTACATACATATAGCAACGTACCCCAAATCCATGGGAAACCAAGGAGGAAATGTGTGCAGACTGCTACAGCCAATACTTCCGCGCTCCAAGGCAGTGCTCCCAAGGCTAACACTTGCTTCCAATTTTGTTTTATAAACTTAACGTCCCAAGATAAGGATCCTTTTCCCAGAATAATCACTGGATATATTTTCCTAAAGTAAGCAAAATAAATATATATTAATAGAATCATCGTAAGACTTCGAGATTAGATAATTTCAATTGTATACTAAACTTTATAAAGCACTATCAACTTATAGAGCCTAATACTTTTATACCTGATAGATAATTGTAATTTGTACGATTAATGATCAAAAGCAACCAAAAGGATTCTTGTTATACTTTATCTTACAATATATATTAATCACAACAATGACATAAATGTGGCAGTTTGTGTTTGTTATTATTGTTAGCATATATTGTCAACTAGCGACTCACCCTCGCTCCGCTTGTGTTTACTTATATTTTAAAATTTAGCATTGAATTCTCAGAGATGAGATATTTTCCGGTAGCAAAAAGTATCCTATATGTTGACCGGGATAATCAGCTATCATCATACCAAATTTCATCAAAATCCCTCCAGTGGTTTTTCCGTGATGCGGTAATAGACTGACAGACAGGCAGACAAAAACTCTAAAAACTATAGATTCGGCCTCTGTATCGATAAAAATGTTTATTCAATAAGATTTTCCAAAAAATATTTAATGTACAGATTCGGCTTAGTTACAATTTTATTATATGTATAGATTAATAAATAGCCTATATTCTTTGAGTTATATGTAAGTACATTATAATTCAATTGGATATATTATAGACGTATATAATTAAGCTAGCGAGCAGACTGATACGAAGAACATAATATTATGTCATTAAATCTACTTGTATATTTAAACCTCATACATAATACAGAAAAATCCTCAACAACATTTTTACCTTTTTTAATTCGGTTCGGTACAGTATTTTAATAGTTCCCCGTTACTCGGGGTATTTACATATTGAAAGAAGTTATTACAGGAGGAGTCCTAATATATACAGCTGAAGAGTTTGATTGTTTGGCCCCGCTAGTGTTTGGAACTAGCATTTCAATTTGAATAACTATTTTTGCAGTTTGTAGCTTATTTATTGGCATTTTTTTATAGGCTCGCGGCAATCATGATATCACTTTGTGAATGAAGTAATCTTTACATATAATAAAACTGTAGAGGTCGAATGTCTGTACATAGAAAAAAAAATGCTGAAACCTGAGTCAGGTGTAAGACGAGAAATAGAATAAATCCAGACTTTCTTAAATTTTTTGTTTCTCTGTTTGTCTCTTTATACGGGCTAATCTCCGAAACTGTTAAATTTAAATGAAATTTTGCATGGTGGTACCTTATATCCCCGGTCAACATTTTAGATACTTTTCATCTCGGAAAATTTAAAGTTCTCGTGGGATAGTTAAAAAATCATAGTAACTTATACAGCTTAGTACACAAAAACTACTGAGTGGCTTTTAATAAAACTTTACAATACTATAATTCATACATCAGAATAACAAATATTCTATTTTTTATCCCAGAAAAACGTACGATTCCCGTGGGATAGATTTATTTTTGTTTGTCTAGTCTAGTTACACATATTAAATAAACAACGCACGCGTAGCCGTGGGCAACGGTAGTTAAAAAATAAGAGAAGAATTGAGAAATTATTTATGCAGACAATATAAATCATGTAAAATATCAGTACCTTAAAAACCCATCGATATATGGATATGCTCGCATGTCAACAAAACCAAAGTGGCGAGCGATGATCCCCGTAAGTAAAGCAGCGAGGAGCGGCGGTAATGTGGTCAACTCTTGAAGTATTAGACCGCTCGCCCACGCTATGACACCGATAATTGTTAGCCGAAACCATTGGCCGTTTAAACTCCAGTCTTCGCCCAATGCACACCACAGATATCCCCATGTTAAAGCCCCTATAAATAAATAATGTTACTGTTAGTTTTTATTAATTCGACAACACGTTTGGCTCAGTTTGTAGTGATCCTACTTGCTGTGCCAGCGGTCGCGGGTTAGAGTCCCGCTGGGGGCATTCATTTGTGTGATGAGCACGAATGTTTGCACTCCAATCATGGGTGTTTATATTTATAATATGTATGTATTTAAAGTTATATATGTGTAGTTTATCAACTATCTGGTATCCATAACACAAGCCTCGTAGCTTACCATGGAACTAGATGGCGCTTTATTTATTTAATGTACAAAGTACCCTTAGGTCGCGGCTTCTCCTGCGTAAATGGATGACGCGTAAATATTCTGCGTATACAAATATCTATGTGTACTATTCTCATGACGGTCGGTAAAACGGTGTAGACGATCAGACACTGCAGTGCTATTTGGAGACGAGTTACAAAAAAATGAGTGGAAAAATGTCTCACCACCCGAAGCAATTTGTGAGGAACTTTGGAATAATAGTGGTGTTGCACAAACAACATTTTCATTTTATGTATATACTTAGATTTACATATACTTTATTATTTTACTTATATAACAACCATATTATTACTTTACATATTCAATTGTTCTTTATTTATTATCTGTAATTGAAAGGATTTGAAATCATTGAATCATAATGAAACCTAAAGCAGTGTGTACCAATTAATGAAATTTCTGGGAAGCAACTAATAATGTTGAGTTCTCGTTCTGAATGCCGCCAATAACGAGTTAGTTTTAATGTATTAATTAGTACATTTTTTTGTAATCAATATTTTTTATTGGATAACCTTATTCATGATATTATTGTTACATATATTTTTTCTTTAAATTCATAGTTGCTTTAAATGAAATCCTACTAAGCGTTTTGCTTAAATATTATGTAAATTTATGTTAAATCGTCTCTCCAAAGATTCCGATTACAAAATGTATATTAATTTCGTTATTAATATAAAGGGACTATCAACTAATTTGAACCTCTCTCAGCGTCTTAAAAGAAAATTACTTTATACAGTTATTTCTTACTTTATACAAGTTATGAGTAGATTGAGAAGTAAGTTTAGTTTATTTTTGTATTTTCTTTGTTTACTAGCATTACCCGCGGCTCCGCCCGCGTTTAGATGACCAAAAGCTAAATTCTTAGGATTTACATAATAGTATTAGAGTATATATTTTCCAAAAAATATTTAACAATTTTATTATATGTATAAATTATTTGTTTATGCGATTTTTAAATCTCTTAAGAATATTATATTAATTTTATTTAATTGTATAACTATAATATTTTCTTAATTTTTGTAAATTAATTTTCATAATAAATTTAATTATTTTTGTTTATATTAAAAGAAAAATAAGTGTACTTACCTAATATCACTAACGCAATATAATGAAAAACTGTTGGGGCTTTACTATCAAACCACGACGCCTTCTTGACTTCATCTTCTTTTGAAAGTTTATCAATACTAACTATCGGGGTTGTTTGTATTGATCTGTAATTTTAATATAAAATATACTAAGCATTTCTTTAATTTTATAAACTATATAATTTTTTATATAACATAAATTGATCACGCTATTTCCCTCACATATTTCCTTGCATTTTCTCAAACTCTTCTCCCACACACACGGCTCTGACTATTAAACAATCGTCTTCGCTCATTAGACTTTAATTTATTATTATGAAACAAACTAAAGTAATTACCGCTCATAAAGATATGAAGAACACTGATATTTCAGTTGTTTGAATAGAGAGGCTTACTTACGTTTTCTCTTCCTCCTGATGTACGAGGTAGACACCCTTATCGATAACTGTCACGGTGTGCTTATCTGAAATAAACCAGATTTCATATACAAAGTGGTATCCATACATATAATAAAATTCTAACTAAATCGAATCTGTCCATTAAATATTTTTTGGAAAATCTAATTGAAATAGACATTATTGTCGATACAGAGGCCGAGTCTATAGTTTTTAGAACTTTTGTCTGCCTGTGTGTCTGTCTGTTACCGCATCACGTAAAAACCACTATACGGATTTTGATGAAACTTGGTACGATGATAGCTGGTTATCCGGGTCAACATATAGGATACTTTTTACCTCGGGAAAATATCTCATTTCTGATAAAAAATAAAAAACTGCAATGTAAGAGTATACTAATATGTAAAACCTAACAATTTGGTTTTTGGTCATCTGAACGTGGGCGGAGCCGCGGGCAATGCTAGTTGCAAATAAGTTTCTATATACGAGTATTTCTAGATGCGCGCTTTAATTGCTAGTAATTCAGAGGGCATTCACGGTCATGACGCAACATCATCTTCTATAATAATAATTTTATATTCAATATGTTATGCAATTGGTTTTTATTTAAAAGACGAGTTCTATATTTATTCTTTAGATATTTAATATTTCTTTTATCTTAGAACAAAAAAAAGGGACCGACAAAATTAAAATATCAAATAAAATTAAACAAGATTGGATAATATTATATTAATATTTCTATTTCATCTACGAGTAAAAGCAATAATATACTTATATAGAGAAAATGAGATTCTCAAAATATTATTTTGTCATCTTTTTATTTAGACTTTGAGCATGTATATATGAATAATGTTATTTGGTGGGTGGATGTTATAACCAATTATAATTTTTATTTCCAACGCCAGTGATAAAATAATGCGTTGTATCAATATAAAATAGTTCCAATGGATTTCGAATCCTTCTGCGTAAAATATATATTTATTTCGTAAATCCATTTCCTATATTAAATTATTTACATTTCATTCAAATGTTCTCGAAGCGTGTAATATTGAAAATTTATTTGTTTGTAGTTTTTTAAAGTTTATAATAATATGTAAACAATGAAATTAATATAAATGTTAACATAAGATTGCTTTACCTACTAAGTACTATGCTGAAAGATAAAATCAGTCTGCATTGATTAACAATGTGCAATTTCATTACATCAGCAAAGGTTCATATTTGTTCGACCAACTACTTTAAAACAATACTAAGGATACTTTTCTCTTCTTTGATCTTCAATATACGTAGGTATTTATTACATATCACAGTTATAATTTTTGTTTAGATTTAATACTGATACAACAATATGTACATATAAAAAAATGACGATTTCATAAACACACTGTTAGATAAAATTAATTATTTTCCTCTGCCAATAGTAAAAATAGGAGGTATCTATTTATTTTGACAATCATCATATTTGTTCTATGTTTTGACATAATTTCTATATAATGTTATAGTTTAAAAAGTGAATTAATATGAACTGCAACTGGGTTCCCTTACAGGATTTGATTAAAAAAGATTTTGTACCTATCCTTTCAAAATGTTAACATAATATAATATATTATACACCCTTATATATGTATTATTCTACTATATTTGTATTCCATAAAGTCTTGAAATAAATAATACTTTCTTAGATTTACGCGAATATTTGACATTTAAAAAAAAATATCTTTTCGGATAATTTCGCGGATTTATTTTGATTTTTCTTCAAATAAACTCATACAAAAATAATGAAATACACGCAGCGATAATCTATACATATAATAAAATTGTAACCAAGCCGAATCTGTACATTGAATATTTTTTGGAAAATTTTATTGAAATAGACTTTATTATCGATACAGAGGCCGAATCTATAGTTTTTAGAATTTTTGTCTTTCTGTCTGTCTGTTACCGCATCACGGAAAAACCACTGGAGGGATTTTGATGAAATTTATTATGGTGATAACTGGTTATCCGGGTCAACATATAGGATACTTTTTACCGCGGGAAAATATCTCATTTCTGAGAAAAAAAACAAAAACTGCAATGTAAGAGTATACGAATATGTAAAACCTAAGAATTTAGTTTTTGGTCATCTGAACGCGGACGGAGCCGCAGGCAATGCTAGTATGTCATACATTTAATGACCTGACGCAAAACTATTTAATCTTTAATTAATTTTGGCTTTCTTCTCCTCACGTGGTTTAGATAAACGTTTCGAGTGTTTGTGGTTACTATCATTGTTTTATATATATACATAACGTGATACTCGAGTGCCGTCATCATTGACTTTAACTTAATAGAATCCGATAAAACAAGGTATCCTCTGTTTATTTATCCGTCGACACGTCGATTTGCTTAATTTTTCATCAACTCACATGATTTAAAAATAAGCAATGGAAATTATAGATATGTTTTAAGTGCCCATATACTACATAGATTATAGTCTACTAGCAGAACCCGCAGCTTCGGTCCCGCTAAAACTACAAAAAAAATATCTAAAGATGTAGTTTCATTTAAACTTTCGTCCCATATTTTACTCTCAGATAAATGAATTCATTAAATTTCGAAAAATTCTGAAACATGTATTTATTTAATTTTATTGAAGAGCAAGTTCAAGTTCAAGTAATTCTGATCATAAATATTTTTTTTATATTGTATTATAACGTATTTTCCCGTGGAAATAAGATGATCTCCGGCGGTAAAAAGTATCCTATGCCACTCTCCAGCGTTCCAACTACATCTCCACACAAAAAATTACGCCCATCCGTCACTCCGTTTGGACATGAAAGAAGGAAAAACAAACAAACACACTTTCACATTTATAATATTAAGTATGGATATGTCGAGAGCCCGACAAATTCTCATTATATTGCTGCGTTCTTACGCTGTAATGTAATTTGAAAATATTATTTTTATTTGAAAATTCGAATAGGTAAATACTAAATAGCAACAACACAACAGCATTGTTATTCTTAATGCGCAATAAATATATATCAGTCTAAAACTATCAGAATTATGTTACTTGTTATTTTTTCTCTTTTCTGGTTAAAAAAGTGAAATAAATGGTATATAATATGTATAATGTTTTGTTATATGTATATATAATATATATTTATTTAAGTATTTACATTTGAGTAACTGCACTTTAGCCTGCATTTTAATACTATCTCTCTAACTCACTTAGGATGACTGGAAGAGATCTCTTCTAGAGATAAGTCCACCTTTGCTAACTAATTTTATTGTTTGTTACTCTCTGTATCTTACATATAAGTGCAATAAAGAATAGTAGTATATATAAAATCAATTTTTTAAATGCACTTACTTTAGACCACAGATTACAAAAGAATTTGTTTGAACTGAAAGCAGAATAAAAGAGAATAATAGAAAACTGAAGAGAAAAATGTAGAGAAGCTTAATGCAAAAGGATATAGTTCATACGTTTCCTATTTGTTGTTATAAAATGTTTGGCTATATGCTGGACGAGGATGTAAAGAAATGCTTCAGTTATTTTATATTTAACAACAATTCTACTTGCAATAATATTACTGTTGAAATGGTAATTTTTAATATTTTAATGGTAATTATATAAATCATCTCAAACTTGGCATATGGCTGTTTTAGCTAAATACAACATACAAGTATGACTTATACCATTTTTTTACAACATAAACTACTTATTCCAATGTATTTCGAGTACTATCTATATATGGTTAATAATAATATTATTATTAGTATTGGAGGAATCCATGTAATTTTTTTTTGTTAAGTTTACAGCAAGCACACAAAGGTACTAAATATCTCAATAGTGTCAAAAAGATAAATAAAACATTCTGGTATGAATCTAAAGAAAGAAAACAAATAATATTTGTATAAAACAAATATGAACTATCTAGAATTTTGTGGAAATATTATAGTTAAGTTAAAAAGTAAACAAACCAAAAAAACTTAGGTTTATCGAAGAGTTTACAAGTTGTTTTTAAATATGTAGTTCCATTTTCCCGTAGAAAAATTGGTATGCTCAAACGTGATCACGTAGTATATAATGATACTAAATTATAGTATTATCATCGGATATAACTATGAAAAGTATCAAATCAAAACGAAAATAATTAAGTAGGTACGTTAAAATTGACCTGTTAATTATATATTGATGATGTATTAAATACTTACAATCTTTTTTCTGATTCTTTGAAATCAAATGGCCTTACATAAATCAAATGTACGCTTCGAACATGGTGTTTCTTTTTTAATCTTTTTTTTTATGTATGTTCACCGATTACTCGAAGACGCCTGAATCTATTTGGAATTTTTTTTTTGTTTCTTCCCAGGTGGTCCCATATAAGTTTTATCGAAATATTTTTAGATATGAATATCTAATAGGTAAATATGTATTTTACGTATCGAAATAGATTTGATTTGCATCGGCTGGCACCGACTTCGAAAATATCTAATTAGGTTTTTTACATTTTAGTGCCTGGAAGTCGGTTTTTATTATATTTTTATTAAGTTTTTTATAAATCGGTTTGTAATAATAAAAGAAAAAAAGGAAAAAGAAAAGTTATAAAAAAGAAATTATTGTTATAGAACTGTTCTTGATTTTAAATTTGAACGTTTAACTCATACCCATATTCATTCATTTTGCGATTTAGTGATATTACTACTTAAGTAAGAATGTATTGAGATCGTTAGTTTTTTACATAAATATATTTGGCAATATTGAATACATTAAAATCACAATCACAATATACGAAGGCGAGATTTAAAAATACTTTATCTCTTTTCTACAAAAACTTAGATATTTCCAGAATACAACTGAATAGTCGTCAATGTATTGCCATTGTGCTAACAAAACAATGCAAAATTAATAAGGTCAAGTAGCAGACGCAATTAATTCAAATATAGTATTTATGAGCATGTATTCGAAACTGGCTTTAAACAATTTTAGCAAAAAGGTGGCATGTTGTGCTTTCATAACTTTATGTTATCAAAATTATTTGAACTGATATAATATTTTTTGAACTCATTTGAACTGATAATACTTTTATTGTATCGTTGTAAAGTTTATAATCAATCTGTATATTTTTTGGTGTTTTATTCTTACTAGTATGCTGCGAATAATCAAAATTATGCAAATTATTATGTAGAAGATATTATAGTGCACAAGTGTGCGCACAGACACAAGTGCACTCTCTATTCCTGCCACTCTCATACTCCGGTGGGACGACTACTCGATACGACCAGTAATAGTTAAGGCGCTGGAAGCAGGAGAGACGCAGGAACGAAAGCTTTACGTGCTCTTCGAGGCACGGGGGTGAAACACCACCAACTTCCCAACTCCGGGCTGTTACTGAGAATTTCTTGATAGAAATACTCACTACCTGAACTTGGCCCGATACGAGATTCGAACCCAAGACCTCCGGATCTGCGGCCGTACATGCTAGCCATTAGATCACCGAGGCAAATTACACCATGATCATTAGTGTCTGCTTATTTTTGAAAAATACTTTAGTATATTGTAGACAGTGGCATAAAAAATCGTGGCAACAAGTTATTTTTAGTAAGCTGGTGCGTTGGACCTATAAATTTTTATTTATACTTAAAATATTTGAAAATCGTGACTTCAGCCTAAGTGAGCAACTTGCTAAGCATATTATTACAAAACTTTATCGGCTAAAAGTCTGATGCCCGATTTCACCAACGTCACCTAAGTTTAAGGGATCCCCTAAGCATGGCTGTTAGGGGACAGTTTCTGTTTCACCGACAGTTAGGGATCACCTAAATATTAAAATGCCCCCTAAATTTAGGTGCTCGAAATATGGGCTTAACCTCTTGAAGTCTGAAAATATATTTTTTTATTACCTAAATCACAAATGGTTCTGCATCGCGCGCTATCGTCTATATTATATCTATCACGCAATCGTATATAGTCTGTATTACGTAAAAAATGCGATGATGACGGAAAAGACCAATAAAAAAAGTACTAGACCATTTATCTTAGTTCCGTAAACGGTTTTTAGTTCCTTATTAGTATATCTATTTGTAGGTGTATAATACTAAAGATAATATTTAGTGTAAAAATGTAAAAATAATTAAAGTGAAAAGAGTAAGAGACAGTAAGGTACATTTTTAGGAACATTTTTATACATAGAATCGACTTTCATTTTTATTGAATTTTAGTAATTATGGACTATAAAAGGAAGGTATATATATAGAGAGAGTGATTCAAGAGGAAGGTTTTAGTATATATATATATATATATATATATATATATATATATATATATATATATAATATATATATATATGATAAAGAAGTAAACACCTGTTCAAGTTTTAAGCCAAAAATAAAATAAAGTCTGATTAAAGTACGAATTCCTGAAAAGTGTTTAAATGAGTTGGAAACTATTTTATTCACTTAAAGATTTCCTTACAAAGTTCAGGATTAATGATTATTTATTAATAATTAATTTATAAGTTCTTTGATTATTTACTTTTGTAGAGTTAATTTTGGATTGTGGGAGTTAATTATAAGCATTAATATTATTACTAGAATTATATATAATTTAAAAATATAGTACGTTCAGTGCGTATTATTTTATATATTACTTATGTGAACTTTATCATAATCGACATGTTCTAATCAACACCGATTCTCCCCTATATTATATATTGATATACGAATACATATTTTGGATTGTTTTTTATAATCAGCCTCAAAAAAAAACGACCTTGTTAGTATAATATGATCCGTGATATCTTCAGTAAGGTATATAAACTTATTTCTTACTAGCATTGCCCGCGGCTCCGCCCGCGTTCAAATGACCAATAACCAAATTCTTAGGTTTTACATATGAGTATAATCTTACATTTCAGTTTTTGATTTTTTTTCTCAGAAATGAGACATTTTGCTGCGGTAAAAAGTATCCTATATGTTGACCCGGATACACCATATCCAGCTATCACCATACTAAATTTCATTTAAATCCGTCCAGTGGTTTTTCTGTAATGCGGTAACAGACAGACAGACTGACAGACAGACAAAATTTCTAAGAACTAGATTCGGCCTCTGTATCGATAACAATGATTATTTCAATAAGATTTTCCAAAAAATATTTAATGTACAGATTCAGCTTAGTTACAATTTTATTATATTTATAGATTATATAAACAGTTATATAATAAGTTTAAAGTTATATATTATTATACAGATTAAGATTTTTGAACCTCATGAATATTTGCTTAGAAAAAAAAAGATTGTGTTTAATCGACTACAAACTAGATTTTGACTCATAAGTGGTGTATAAAACAGGAAAGAGGCAAATACAACTTTTTAGAGGAATAAATTTACTAAGCCAGTTATCAGTCCTAGTTGATTATTAGAAAAATAAAATAAATTGAATAACCGGTCTTCGTTGTCTCAGAAATCATAAAGATTAAAAAGTATTGTGTGTGTGTCACTAATGTCAGTCTTTTTATTGGCATAATTGCCACAATTCTATGGGCAAAATATTTTTTAATGAAAAAACGAAAACATACCCAATTGACTAAAATAAAAAAAATGTGGGTGTACTTATGTACGCACATAAGAAGTTATACGTCTTTGGCGTAACAGTACAAAAATAGCTAAAGATTTCATTCCGATTGTCACCACTCTCTGTTTGTAAAAGGATTGATAAATTAAAAACCCGACTGAGTAAAAATAGAACTAAAAAGATGCGAACAAATTGACCAGGGAACATAGTATTATGCAGTCGGAACATACACATTTGTACATACATACTACGAAGCAAGACTCGCACTCCAGCTAGTATATAACTTGGTACTTTGTCTCCCACTGCATAATATGTTGGTACAGTAACACACGGCACCATCTAGTTCCATGGTAAGCTATGATGCTTGTGTTATGGATACCAGATAGTTGATACACTTCACGTATATAACTTTAAATTTATAAATATTATAAATATAAACACCCATGACTAGAGTACAAACATTCGCGCTCATCACACAAATGAATGCCCCCAGCGGGACTTGAACCCGCGACCGCTGGCACAGCAAGTAGGGTCACTACAAACTGAGCCAAACATATCGTCATAATACTACGAGTAAGTTCCTTCGTCAACTTGTTCTCAATTATTTAGTTCGCTTTTAGCGCAGTGGCGATTTTTTATTTTTGTAAATTACTTTTTTACTTACAGCTTTTTAGTTTTGGCCATTTATACATTTTTATTTAACAGATTTTTATCTTAAATTATGTTTAAACAAGTATATATTTTTATAATCGCGTTTTAAAATTCTGTATTTTGATACTGCAATCGATTGATTCGGACAAAATGATAATAATAAAAACATAAAATGTTGCCTAAGATCCGCCATTTTAATTTTTAATAAGACGTAAGAATCTCGGAAGTCATCCCTTAAGGGGGTGAAAATAAATGGGGATGGAAGTTTATATTGGGAAGTAAGCTTCGGACAAATCCGAGCGAATCGAGGGCGAGTCGCTAATAAATTATATTAACATTTGTCTTTATAAAAAATTAGCTACTAAGGGCCACTAAAATTCTTATTTTAATTTAAATATTAAAATAAATTTAGCAAAGTCAAACTATATGAAATGATGTTTACTAAACATATTAAGAACATTTCATCATTCATTTCGTTTATCAAGTCAGAACCATCTAAGAGATTTTGAAGATCCAAACAATATATATATTTTATTATATATATATATTATTTATCAAACTTTCATTCATGTATTTGCTTCACACTAATCCCTGAAGAATATTCATTTTAAATCATTGAAGAAACAAAGAATACAATCTAACAAATATTATTTAGCGTTCATTTGAAAAACTGATTAAAAATACTACATAGTATAGGAGTTTTTGTCTTTAATATGTGATAAATGTTCTTGTATTCAGCCCTGCTTATTTTACTGCTGGGCATGGGCTCTTCAATGTGAGGCGGACCAGGCCATAGTCCACCAAGCTGGCCAAGTGCGGATTGGCGGCACATGTCTTTTGAAAACTAGGTTCTCTCAGACAGGTTTCGTCACCACGTTTTCCTTCACCGTTAAGACAAATGGTAATCATAATATTGGAAATGATTCGCACATGAAAATATCAGAGGTGCGAGACCCGGGATTTGAACCCACTTCACTGGGTTTCGGGACCGTGTTACCACTGGGCCACCACTGCCCGCAAAACAAGTGTTGTTATTTGCATGAAATATTTTGTCTATATATTCACTAAATTACATGTGAAAATCATATTTTAATACACCTGTATAAGTATCTCTCTTCAACAATTCACTAATATACTTAATAATACTAAGAAAAAATACAAATAACTTGGTTTACAAAAATGATATTTCTTTCTTTTCATAAAAAGAACCATCTCGTAGTTAGTCTCTTTTATAAAAACAAAATTATGATACTCAAGTTTCTTCAATCTATTATCAATAGTTAATTGATTATTGTAATAATTTAAAAAAAACACACACATTTTTATGTTTTGGTTTGCGTGTACATACTGTTAACTTTTATTTTAATTTTATTTTTGCTTACTAATGTATATTATTATTATTTAATTATATATTTCGTTGTCTTATTAGAATGCAATGTTGCTTATAATTAGGGCATCATTTAGTCTAGATCTTTCTTTTGCTTATAACATGTATGATTGTAAGAATGTAGGCTCTGTTAACGACCTATGTAATAAATAAATAAATAATAATTATATTTACATCATAATTTAAATGGAACTGAAGATTAAATTACGGAGTATATTATTAGAATTAATGTAAATATGTCTTTAGTGATGTTAATTATTTACATAAAAGCATGATACAAAAATAGCAACTTCTTAATGAATGCTATTTTTAACTGACAGAATAGAGCATAAGCGCGATGTTAAGTACTCAGAACTTTAATAGGAAGTCATGGGCACAATTTATATATAGAAATCAAGTCAAAATTTACATCCTCTGATAGTGTAAAAATAATTTAGCGTTTAAATATTTATTAGACTTTTCTGTCTCAAATAGGAACTGATGAGTCGTTTTCAGAATATTTTTATTAAGTTACGTCACTTACACTATTAGACTTTAAGAAAGATTAACAGATAAATGGGTACCATAAAATTGTTATTTCATTTTGGACTGTTTAAATATAATAAAAATTTTAGTTTTTTTTGTAAAAAAAAACTTTTGTAATAATTGATATTAGATGTACCATCTATTAATAAACTAATAGGTATATTAAATGTTAAATTTGTTGTATATATGATAATTCGTTAAATAAAAAGCTATAATGTGTGAGTAAATAAAATTTATGTAATTAATATTTATAATATATAATAATATAACGTAGATACGTTATTATATATTATATATAAAGAATATTATTATTGGAAAAAAATTTTTTTTAAAAATATTATAAATTATTTCCAATATATAAATATTTTTAAATAATACACTTACTTCCTTGCATCGCCTTGTCCTCAGTCCTTTAGGAAAAGTTTTTAAAAAAATCACTTAAATATTTTTTCAAATAATATTTTATTTGAGCGACACAAATAGTTGACCACAGGAAATAAGAAAAATCATTTGAATGACCACTGGTGAATCGTGCGCAGGGTAGTGAATGCCGCGTAGCGTACTGCTTACAGTACACGTCATGAGCCGAATCAATAAATGATTGTTGCCGCTAAGGCTCTTAACTGCCTTGAAAGAAGACGTAGCAGTTGACGCTTGACTAGTTTTTTGCATAATATCATTGAGAATCGCAAAGATAATAAATGCTTATGACAGGTTTTTGACCTAAAAAAGTCTTACGTGCTTCAATATTTTATTGATTTCTATAATAAATACTCTAGTTTAATCGTTTTTTTTCGTCTTAATCAATGAAAAGATTTCTACAATTAGATTTTTTTTTATTATAATAATAAATATAAATTGATGTATGGCATCAATTTATATTCATTCAAAAGCAAAAAGAAAATAGCAAAATTACGTCAGAATAATATAGAGTAATTTAAATTAAAAAAATGGCTATTTTGAACTAGCTTTTATATTTTAAATTGAATACCCTTTATATAAACGAACCTTTTTAACGTCGATGTTCTCTTAAAAAGATCCACTATACTGTTCTATCGCATTGCCTTTTCAACATTGTTTGCTTACGAGGCTAAAGTTTTCCAATCTTCAATACTTTATTAAATCCTCTTAAAAATGAAACTCATTGGTAGAGTTAAGATATTTTTTACGTATTTAACATTGTGAAATTATTTAGTATAATAAAAAAAGTCACAATTATGGTCGTTATTTTTTTTATAATTTAAATAATATTTATATACTATACTATGTAATAAATAACGACCATAATTGTGACTTTTTTTATTATACTAAATAATAATTTAATTTAATTTTTCTTTCTACAGAACTGTTGTTTCAAAATAATACGGCAGAGGAAAAGGCGACTTTGCTTGCCTCTCTTTTTGCCCAAAATTCATGTTTAGACTCTGGCAATGCCATTCCACCACATCTACCTCACTGCGGGATTTCAATGCCTGAAATCTGCATAACTAATAAGGAGGTAAAGAGAGTATTGTGTAGTCTAGATGTGAATAAAGCCAGTGGTCCTGATGGTATACCAGCGATAGTGCTTAAAACTTGTGCTCCCGAGTTGTCTCCGATACTGACACGTCTGTACCGCTCTTAAGACTGGAATAGTACCTAAATCCTGGAAGCTTGCCAACGTGCAACCAGTGCCCAAGAAAGGAAGCCGTGCTGACCCTACCAATTATCGTCCAATCTCAATCACCTCCATACTCTGCAAGATTATGGAGCGTGTATTGAACACACGTCTTATGGCATACCTAGAACAAAACGACCTCCTCAGTGATCGACAATATGGATTTCGCCGGAACCGGTCAACTGGGGACCTTCTAGTGTGTGCCAATCACATCTTTGGCGAAGCTCTTGAGCGAAGCGGGGAGGCGATTGCCGTCTCCCTCGATGTCTCAAAGGCCTTTGATAGGGTCTGGCACGATAGCCTTATAAGCAAGCTTGCAGCCTATGGCATATCTCCTGGCCTGATCCGCTGGATTAAAGACTTCCTGAGCGACCGATCACTCAGAGTTGTGGTTGAGGGTTGTTCATCACAACCCTTAAAGACCAACTCAGGAGTTCCTCAGGGGTCTGTTCTCTCTGCAACCTTGTTCCTGCTGCATATCAACGATCTGCTTATACCCGGTATCTATGGGTACGCAGACGACAGCACTATTGTAGAGAGATACCTGCCGAATCCTCGGGCCAGTAGAGATCAAATTCAGTCCGAAAGAGAGGCCATGGTAGAGCGGTTGAATCTCACACTCAGGACAGTCTCCACTTGGGGTGATGCCAATCTTGTGAGTTTCAACGCCACCAAAACACAGGCGTGCCTGTTCACATCAAAACGGAGTCCTTTTACCTTGACCCTTACTTTCCGGAATGTGCCTCTGGAATACACTGACCGTCTGCAGTTGTTAGGCATGGACATTCGCCCCAATATGAACTACGGGCGGTTCATTGAGTCTAGGGCTAATGTCGCAGCGAGGAAAGTTGGCATACTAGCAAAGGTCCGACAGTATTTCACACCGGGACAGCTTCTTGTTTTATATAAAGCTCAAGTCCGGTCGTGTGTGGAATACTGTAGTCACATTTGGGCTGGTGCTGCGAAGTGCCATCTGTCAGCCTTAGACTCAATTGAGAGGCGTGCCCTCAGGCTTATTGGTGACCCTACGCTGGTAAAAGCTAACTTACAAAGCCTCGATCACCGACGTAGGGTTGCCAGCCTTTGTGTATTCTATAGGTTACATTTCGGAGAGTGTGCGCAGGAACTACACGGCTTGATTCCTCCATCTCCTTTCTACCATCGGACAACCCGACGAACGGCTGGTCTCCATCCTTATGTCGTGGACATTCCACCCGTCCGGACGAAGCGTTTCGCTACGTCATTCATTATACGTGCGGCTAAGGATTGGAACAACCTGCCGGCGTCGGTGTTTCCGTCCGAGTACAACATGGGTGTCTTCAAGGCAAGAGTGAATAGGTGGCTACTGAATTAGTGTGACTTACCATCTACGACTGCGTTACCACTTACCATCAGGTGGAACGCAGTCAAGCACTAATTCAGAATACAATAAAAAAATAAAAAAAAATAAATAATTTTTAGCAAGTTCATAAGCTAATGTTTCACGTATAATAAAATAGCAACAAAGCGAAACCTGTACATGAAATATTACTTATTGTGTAAAAAATATAGACGCCAAAGCAATAGTTGTTTAAATTTTTGTCTGTCTGTTTATTTGTCCGTATATTTGTTTGTTTTATTTAAAAAAGTCGCTGTTTGTCTCTGTATCTCCACTTACGTCTTCTAAATCTCCCAGCGGATTTTGATAGAATTTTCACTAATAGAATGAACTATAAAAGAGGAAGGTATGTGAATATAATTTATAAGTATTTGAACAGGATGGCTGATTGGCAGTTTTGCAAAGAAAAACTCGAAAGTCTAAATTTGTACTCTTATACGGCTAACGCTGGCTAAGCCTATACGAGTACATAAAAACAATGCACTAGAAAATTGTAGGTCTTTAAAACGCCGTAATGCATGTAATGCGTGCAAGGTACACTCACAATAACTATTTTTATTTATTCAAAATGTACATAGGGACGCACCCGAGCGAGGCGAGGGTAATTCACTAGTATTAACATCATATTAATATTAAATATGCGACGGTTTGTAAGTAATGTTGTTTATTTTAAATTCTGTGACTGCTCAATAAATTTGAAGTAATATCCCGAATGGAGTAGCACCTGCCACGCGAGAAGCAGGATTCTAAAAAATGTTTCTTATTTTAGCATTTTGGACAATGAAGTATGTTTAAGCCACACAGCTACATAGACTTAAAGTGTAAATATTTGGTACTAGCAGAAATCTAGAAGTTATCACCTATTCTCGTTTATGCTGCATCTTTCTGTTCAGAATAAAAATTTCTAACTAGATAAGTTTATTTACTACATAGATAAAGCGCATGGATGTATAATTCTGAGAATATAATATTGTATAATCGTTTTATTGATTTAATCTTTATTGAATTTTATCATTGATATAAATAGTAGAATATTATGTTAATATAACCCGATAAAAGTATTAAGGTAAAAATAGAATTGCTTTATATTTATAACGTACTAGCTGAACCCGCGGCTTCGCTCGCCCTAAAATTATAAAAAAAAAACTCTAAAAAGGTAGATCTCATACAAACCTTCATCTCCTATTTTATCCCCTTGTAGGATGAATTCCTAAAAATGCTAAGACTCCCGCGATAAAAAGTAGCCTATGTCCCTTTCCAGCTCTCTAACCATTTCCACACAAAAAATCACGCCAACCTATCACTTCGTTTCGACGTGAAAGAAGGACAAACAAACAAACACTTTCACATTTATAATATTAGTATGGATATTCTTTGTAGCTTATATTAAAGAAAATTGTAGTGTAAAAGTCTATGGCTATTGACAGGAAAGAACGATATGTTAATGATCAAGATAAAAAGGTTTAAGTTATACTTTCTTAGATTTACGCGAATATTTGAAATTTTAAATGATGATGCTCTCCTAGCCGATTTCGGCCACGGCGGCCAATCTCAATGAGATTAGCCAACTGCGCAGGAGATATTATAGTGCTCAAGTGTACGCGCAGACACAAGTGCACTCTCTATTCCTATCACTCTCATACTCCGGTAGGGCGACCACTGGACACGACCGGTGAGAGTTAAGGCGCAGGACCGACGGCTTTACGTGCTCTCCGAGGCACGGGGGTGAAACACCGCCAACTTCCCAACTCCGGGCTGTTACTGAGACTTACTATACAGGAAGACTCAATAACAAAACTTGGCCCGACCCGGGACTCGAACCCAGGACCTCCGGGTGTGCAACCGTACATGCTAGCCACTACACCACCGAGGCAGTTAAATAAAACTATATTTTCGGATTTTTTTGCGGATTTATTTTGAATGCTTTACAGCAATCATGATCACGGCAGAGACTAAGGTCAATCAGGTTATACGTATCAATGGTCATCACTTGTTACGGACAGTGCGTACCCACAAATCTACAAAATGATTTCAAAAACACAAAATTGGCACCAAAATATTTTACAATATATATTAATTTTAATTCTAAACATGTAAAAAAAAGGTGGGTGTACTTATGTACGCACGTAAGAAGTTATACTTCTTTGTTTTTTTAGAGATTCTTGTTTATTAAAAACTGGCTTCTTGTTTTTTTTATTTATTGATTCTTTTTTCTTTTTTTTTACTTTATATTTTATTCGTATTCTTCTCAGTAAACCCTTTCATTTGATTGATCATGGGGGTGCATAAAAAACATAGTCCGCCATACTGGATTTGCAATGACATGACTTTGCTTATTGTGTTTCGCTCATCAAGTCCTTTTATTTGATGCCTATATCATAAGGGTCACTATGAAAATGATAAATCGCCATGTTGTAACGTCCACCATATTGGATTAAAAATGGTGATATTTAGATAATCGTGCGTAAATTTCTACAAGGATTTCATCATTAGAAATTCTCTCCCCTATTCGTAAATAAAATAAATCTAAAAATGACACACCAATAACTTGAAAGAGGTTTAGAAAAGATTTGATGAAGTATCACCATACATCTTGAATGTTTTCCCTTGAACGTGTTCTATACAGCTTGTGTTTGAAGACGGAAGAGAAAAAATGCTAAGCGGATGCTGAGCAATGTATCGCTGTTGATAACATAGTAAGCTGACTCTGGCTGCAGATATGAATTGACAGGACATGAGTTAAGCCCACTCTATACTTAAAAACACATTTTATAAGTTCATTTCATTCATTCATTCATTCATTCATCATTCATTTCGTTCATTCTCGGACTAGTGTGGATAAAAAAAATGACTGCACTAGAGTAGGGACTATGTAGAGATCATAGAGTTTGGCGGTCTTATCTCTCTGAGTATCTCGCAATGAATGTAGCGTGAAGTTATGTATGTTTGCATAGAAAAAAATAAGTTGGACATAATATGAAGACTTTTCATGGTATTATTAGTAACCCATTTTCACATTACGTCCCTTACACTTTGTGCTAAAACTCTCAAGATTTTAGTATAAGCGGATACAAAACACAGCCACTTAGGCAGATAGAGAAAAAAAAGGTTTGAACATTGTTTATTGTGCAAATACACATCGTCTCAATGTTAAGTTACTGTTTTAAAATCACAGATATTTTAGTTTTATTTATAACTAGGTAATGATTAAGTTATTATTAATTGTTCTTACTTATTGAAAGCGTATTGTAATTTATAATAACAGGTTTACACTAAGTTATGATATTTAACAAAAGCTTTGCGCTTCTGTAAAATTTTTAGGAACAAAATATTCTGAAAAATAATATGGATTCATAATAATATAAATATTTATTATTATTAACAGTCAAAGCAAAGTAGGCTTATGAACGACTAGCATTGCCCGCGGCTCCGCCCGTGTTCAAATGACCAAAAACCAAATTCTTAGGTTTTACATATTAGTATTCTCTTACATTGCAGTTTTTGTATTTTTTCTCAAGAATGAGATATTTTCCTGCGGTAAAAATATATATATGTTGACCCGGATGACCAGCTATCACCATACCAAATTTCATCAAAATCCCTCCAGTGGTTTTTCAATAATGCGGTAATAGACAGGCAGATAGACAGACATTCTAAAAACTATAGATTACGCCTCTGTATAGATAATAATGTCTATTTCAATGAGTTTTTCCAAAAATATTTAATGTACAGATTCGGCTTAGTTACAATTTTATTATATGTATAGATTAATCCGTACTTTGGACCTGACGTAATAATACAATAACGATTAGAAAAATAATATGGATTCATAATATAAATAATATTTATTATTATTAACAGTCAAAGCAAAGTAGGTTTATGAACGATTAGTCCGCACTTTGGACCTGACGACATAATACAATACGTATTTTTAGCTTCTTCCTTAGAGAGTAGCCAGACAATTATTTTTTAACACCTTTACTCAGACGTAGATAATATACTCGTAGTAACTTTTCATTCTATTCACGCTTTTCACTGCCTTTTCCGTATTTTGTGTTTGATTTATGGCCATCACATGATTGCTACAAGACTAATGTTTAAATATCAAAATACTTTAATTCATTGAAAGCTACAGGGTTAGTTTCATCAGTTGTCTTTAAATGTTATTTTTCATAAGTACATAATATAATAATACTCGTAAGTGAAATCTATTAAAAGCTATATTATGTATCAAAGACTTTAATAAATATTTACCTATTATTAATTAGATTTTTTGATTTTTAACATTGATAGGGTTTTAATATATAAGTAATTTATAAGTAATATAATATGTATTTCCATTTTATTATATACTAGTGATAGAGTTAAATACTCGTTTCGTTCAGTTGCGTCACTCAGCGCCTAAAAGCAACTTTCATATCCGTATATTCCAGTTGTATCAGTATACTAAATTTTATCCCAATCCGTTCAGCCGTTTCAGTGTGAAGAAGTAACAAACAAACATACACATTCGTATTAAATATATTTAATATATATTTATTTAACCTAGGTTCTGAATATGATTTTGTTCCTTTCGGTGTCGAGACCCTTGGTCCGTGGGGTCCTAGCGCTATAAGACTTTTTAAGGAAATAGCAAAAAGGTTATTCGACGTCACAGGAGACCGAAGAGCTGGCAGCTACTTCGGACAAAGAATTAGTCTAGCTATTCAAAGGGGGAACGCTGCCAGTATCTTCGGAAACTTGCCTAAAGGGACTCCTTTTAATAATATTTATTTTAATAATATTAATCCTTTTAATAATATTAATTTTTAATTATTTAACTTTCAATCTTGACCAAAAAAACCTTATTTACGAAAATATTTTTTTTATATACTACATAAGAAAAAAACTCAGCGTTCTTGAAAAATATTTAATACCAATTAACATATTTATTAGACACATTATTTATATATTTTTTATGTTGGTCGTTAGGCATGGAAAATCCGAGAGTAACTTTTTTAATATATATCTCACGATTTACAGATTACCAAAGAACAATACTGTTTTACTGTAACAAAAATAAAACTGACGCATATTTTTTCTTTTTACTGGGAATCTATATATTGAAGAGAGTCTAGGGTATTGTTGGCGTTGGCAAATTCTGAGGAGTGTGGCGCGGACGACGGCTGGGGATCTGAAATTTAATAATTAATTTCAAACCTAGGATAATCTAATACTTTCTTCGATTTACGGGAATATTTAACATTTGAAATAATCTCCTGCATCTAATCTATTAAAAATATCTCTATCAATAATCTAGAATAACCTTTAAAAATTTTACTTGAAAATTTCAGAGCAGAATTTTGTATATCATTAAATAAAAATATAATAAAATTACTACGTCGTTAATTGTAGTTTTATTGAATACTAGCGACTCACACTAGAAATAGATATTTTTTTCGATGTTTTATTTGTATTGGATATTCTGCTATTCGGGGTGAAGTCAAATCCAACAAAACAAAGATCATAAAAATCGGTCCAGCCGTTCTCGAGTTACAGGTAAGTGTTGTAATAAACCCAACTATATTTTATATTATAGATTTTTTAAATTACAGCCAACTTTAATGTTCATTATAGAAGATCCGCAAGACAGCTGATTTTGATAGTTATTTTAGTTTGAATTGAGAAATAGCTTCATTTAAATCTGTCAAGGTGATCAAAATATACAGCATCATCTTTTAAAGTATATTTTAATGGTTGGGTGGTTTAGAAAAGCACACGTAGCCGAGTCGTAGAATAAGAAGTAGGTGTGTATGTCATACAGAAACTCACCTTCAGGTGCTACTTTTGCGTCAGGAGATAGTAGTATGGGACCCAAAACTGTCGTTAGAACTGATCCTAACGTAGTCGTTAATAATATTGCAATAACGATTATATTTGAATGTTGTTTGGCGATCCACTCGTCCTTTGGTGTTGCCCCTTCAGCCCATAATGAGTCGGTAGCGACACGTACTAAAACTGCCTTAAAATTAAAAGCTTGTTATTGAATTGCTCTTTTTTTAATTTTAAATAATAAATTATTAACATAATTTAAAGTAAAACGTGATAGCCTATAGCTAGAAGATTAATAATAAAAACTAAAAAAAAACCGACTATGAAAACCCCTATTTAGTTATTTTTTACATTTTCGTGCACGGAAGTTGCACGGAAGTCGTTTTTTTTTAAGTTATTATTTTGCCATTTTTAGTGTAGACGTAATAAGCAGGTAATTTGTAAGAAGAAAGTTTTTTAATTACATATTCGATTAAGCAATTTATTTAAAAAAAATTGTTGATTTTTTAAAAAACCGCTCAACCGATAATGATAAAATTTATATGGAAGTACCTGGGAAGTATATCCTTCGAAACAAAAAAATAACCAAATCGGTTCAGGCGTCTTCGAGTAATCGGTGAACATACATAAAAAAAAGATTCCGACGAATTGAGAACCTCCTCCTTTTTGGCAGTCGGTTAAAAACAGATTTTGTTAAATTTGTAATAAAATAGATTGAAACGAATTACTATTATGTTGATCCACATATTATATGTACCTATAAATTCATTTTGTCAGGGTTATGAAAAAGTAACAATTCATATTTTCTTTTTTACTCTTGTATTTATTATGGCATTATATTCGCAGTACATATTTAACCTATTTAAGATGCAAGGTTGTTTGCAGTGGAATAAAGATAAGAATTTTATGAATACTAAGACTGATTTTAAATGTTCAACACTAGTAGAAATGTAAATAATTTGTTCATAAACATATTAAAGTAGATATTTGCGTTTACTTTGTATTGCTATTATAATTATAATTTTATATCGATGTGTATATTATGTTATTAATAAGTTATACTTCCTACCTACTCGAATATTGGAAAAATCAAAATAAATCCACAAAAAAAGAACCAAAAAGATAGTTTAATTTAAAGTTTATAAGTTCCGATGACCCTAACCTAGCGCTATAAATCTATACATAAAAAATTGTTACTAAGCCGAATCTGTACATTAAATATTTTTTAGAAAATCTTATTGAAATAGATATTATTATTGATACAGAGGCCGAATCTTTAGCTTTTAGAATTTTTGTGTCTGTCTGTTTGTCTGTCTGTTACCGCATCACGGAAAAACCATTGGAGGGATTTTGATGAAATTTGGTTGATGATGGCTGGTTATCCGGGTCAACATATAAGATACTTTTTACTGCAGGAAACTATATCATTTCTGAGAAAAAATACAAAAACTGCATTGTAAGAGTATACTAATATGTAAAATCTAAGAATTTGGTTTTTGGTCATGTGAACGCGGGCGGAGCCTCGGGCAATGCTAATCTCAAATAACAACGGCTACCATGGCAACATGCATGTATTCTACCTCATTGTCTCGGCGGCTTAATCTTACATGTATATTTATGTGTTTGTCTCTTTTTAGTGTTGCATTTTGATTCCATCGAGTTTCAAATCAGAACGATTCTTAAGAAGTTTCACTTCAAAAAGAAGCTCATAATTATGTCCGTTCTGAATTTTATTAAAATGTGTTGAGCCGTTACAACGTGAATAAGTAACATACACATAATTTCGCATTTGCAAAACACATAATTTCGCATATATATATATATATATATATATATATATATATATATATATATATATATATATATATATATATAAATAGGCTAAGACAAATTACTTCAGTACCTTATTTTCCTCTGTTTGTTAAGCTTTTGACACAGTAATGTATGTAGCATTACCGTGCTATTAGTAAGCTTTAGTTCTTAAGGACTTGTTAGCAGTAAAGCAATTTTTCAAATTTCAAATTTTGTCTAAAAATTTTCGACCACTAAGCGAGATCTAGCTATATTCTAGACTAGAGAATATTACTTAAAATAATTACAATTAAAAGAATATTATGGTAATTTTTGTAATTCAGATAAAAGATCTATATTATGGGACAACATTTGCATGACTGAGAATGTGAATAGAAACTATTACTTGTTCATAATACACAACTGTCTTTAATATTAATATTTTCTATGTCTACTTATTAGGACTAATCTAGAAAACAAGTGACGTTGAAGAAGTTTACTGAGAAACATAGCGTAAAGTCAATCTTGAGGTTGTTGTATTACTTATCTAAAATATAGTGGTAATAATTAATTTTAAATTTCGAATGGAAAATTCAACACTAATTACAATGTCGAGTGCGGATATTAAAAGCAACGGTTTTATTAGTTTTATTAAAATATATTCCATTAAAGTATCTATTCTAATATTGTAAAAAGGAAAAATTGGATTTTTGTTTGTATCGAATAGGCTCCGAAACTACTAAACACTTGACACCCTGGGAAGGACATACGGTAGTTTTTATTTCGGAAATCATACCTTAAGGGGGTGAAAATGGGGGTGAAAGTTTGTATGGCGAAGCAACCTAGGGTCGAACCCGAGCGAAGCAGGGGTGTGTCGCTAGTATGAAATAAGAGATTCTATTCATTCTATTTCCCTCACAGATACTTTATGATACTTATAAAAAATAATTTCTTTGTTAGAAGTATAGTCCCTTTTCGCTATTCAATATTAAAATATAATTACGGAAATTTGAGAACAGCGTTCATGTTATTTATACATACATTTATGTTAGATTATTAAGTCCTAACTAGTTGCATAAAATACCGATAAATCTTTTCAATCTTTTAGTTATGCAGCTGTTCATTATGTATGTATGTTAGGTTATAAGATCGAAACCCCGCTTGAGCTAAATAACAACCCACAATAAGTCATGGTTTGTGTAAAATATCAAAATCATGAAATGATATATAGAAAATTCAAATCTCGTATTACTCTCCGTTATGTAGTTATATTATAGAGTCTAGAACTAATTATTGTGAGTTTTCTTCTACATACGAGGTCACATTGTGTTATATCTTGAAAGCCACGTCACAAATTTCTCTATGTGACCTTTACGTGCTTACTACGAATATAATGTATTATAGTCGTTTTTGTAAGTACCACACGAATTTTGCGATGTGGATTTACGAAAAGTCCATCAATTTTTAGTCCATCGATTTTTTATTCGCATATTCGTTCTTTTCGTTTAACACTTCTAAACAAATATTTAAAAAATATTTTATTTTTTGCAGTAAAATTTTGAGATATTTTATAAAATTTAAGATCATTATCAGGATTAATACACATATCATAAACATGTTTGGTACATAGATACATATTTATCTGACATTGGTAGATATAATATATTAGTATAGTAGTACGTTGCCATAACTTAAAAGTAATGCCAATTTCAAAATCAAATGAAAATAATTATAATAAAATAAGATCCTAAAAATCCATGTTTTTTTTTATTTCAGTGGTATATATCCTATTCGATAAAAAAAGAATTATTTTTTTATTTTACAAAAATACGCCTCGAAAATTATATAAAAAGGAAATTTAAACGAATTTACTGACCTACATACATATATTTCTGTAATCTAACTATAAATAGCTCATTCGTATTTTTTAATTTAGTATATCATTTAAAGTAAATAATTTATATAATATACTATATATTTCTAGTGACAACACTTGAGAGCAAGCTCTTCGACAAATTACTGGCATGCAGGGTCCCAAAGTGAATTAAACCCGAGACCGTTGGTGGACTAGTTATCACTCGTTAATGAAAATATCACTTAAACGTTATGTTACTAGCGTTGATGTATCGTATACATTTGTTAGCTATTCGTAATAGGCGGGCATACTGGCATTTACTATGATTAATGGTTATCGTATGTTACTAACACAAAAACAATTACCATAAAACTTTCAAACGTCAATTTCATAAATATTAAATATTAATATCCTTATAAACAAGTTAATTATATTCTAATTGCAAGAAACGAGACTTACATAAGTATCTATGTATATAAACAATGATTTCGAAAGATCAACCAGATCAAGGCTCTGTTTTATTTTTGGTTTTTCTAATTAATACCACCTTTTTAATTTATCAATGTTTTATATGGGAACAATCACTTAAAAGTAGGTAATATATTTTTTAAAGATATTGTCATAACTGATTTTCATATTTAAGTAATTTTATTTCTAACTCATTATACTCTAATATAGTTATTTTATTTTAAAGCCGTGATTATCTTCGTTAACTACCCATCACGACCGATTAAATAAGTTTATTTATGACTAGGGACTCACCTTCGCTTCGCTCGGGATCGTCCCTAGCTTGCTTCCCAATACAAAATTTCATCCCAATTTTTACCCCCTTAAGGGATGATTTCTGAAAAAAAGTATGCTATGTCCTTCCGTCCCAGGGTCTCAAACTATCTTTTTACCAAATTTCATTTAAATCGGTTCAGTAGATCCAGAGATTACCCCCTACAACGTCACAAACTCACAAACTTTACCTCTTTATAATATTAATATAGATATGTAATACAATAAAACTTAAGGAGCAGGTCAGTTTGCAAAATATGGTCTTGGTAAGAACATCCTGGTTAACGTATCATTACTAAATCGGTTAAAAAACACATACTATAAAAATAACATACTTTCAATGAAATTCGAACTGATTGAAATTTTCAGATGTGAAAAAATCGCATTTAAATTTGTCTGTCCATTTAGAAGCTACATTTTTCTTAAGACACACCTAAATATGAAAAATATTATATAATGTATACTTTGTCTGATTCGTTAACGTTCATCAAACCACTTGACCTAGAACGCTAAAATTTTGACATCCTATTCTTACAGTTTTTTAGTTCATTCTTTAAAATTCCGGCATACTCACGATTTGCCATTATGAAAGTATATTCTCGAACCGCTTTTTACGTGGAAAAAAATACCTTGTGTATATGGCTTGTTAAATTCTATCGAGCAGTTTTCCAAAACAGCGAATAAATCAAGATACAAAAATAAACAAAATTAAAATTTTTGGTGTATTTATATCAGTCTTTCTTTAAATTAAAATAATAAATAAAAAAAACATTGAATTATTAACTAAATAAAATACACACCTCCACGATGGCTTTAGGCATCCAAGTGATTGCAATAAAAAGGCTTTCTTTCACAGGTAACTGATTAACCATTGCCACTAAAAACGCTGCAAGCATTCTGATAGAGAGAGCCCCAAATATACAACTCACTATTAGACCAAAATCCTTAGTCGTCATATGAGACACCTGGACAAACAAATTACATATTAAAAGATAAATATACAACAATAATAAATAAACAGGGTCCGTTGTTAGTCTAATTAAATAATAATAATAATATTATACGTTTTATTCATAATAATGTATCATATGTAACGAGGCATCAGTTGAGTCATATTTCTATTTGATTCAATAAATTTTACGTGTATGTGAACAGGTTATCGAGATATGGTCTGCAATAAATAAATCTTTGTCTTATCTCTGATACAGTGTTTATTTGAGAAACTACGTAAATCAATTTCAGTACTAGCGTCGCATCATGTATCTACGTAAAATAAATATACACAAATATTTAAAATTTTTGTGTATTTATTTAAATTATCAACATAATGTTATATTTATTTCTTAATACTTTAAAGAAATAAAATTACCTCAATAAAGTAACCGCTAAGGGTAAAAAGCATCGGTTCAAATATTCTCCACAAGAGCTTATAAACTTCAGAGACGGGATTGTTGTTAATTGGCCAATTGCGGCGCGACCATCGTGTAGCTGCTGCGCCCGCGCAGACCATAATAGCTACTCCTGCTATATTACGAAAAATACGTTATTCTATATGCACTTACATTTAATAAAACATAGCAAATAATGCTGTTTTTATAACATGACCCATTAGGTACAATGAATGTAGAACATGTGAAATAAAAATGTAACAATATATCATTAGAACGGTTTTTTTTCGGAGTAAAGTAGTTATTTCGAGCTCAATTGAAGCAACATCTGATACTGAATCGTGCAATATTCGTTTACTTTAAATAATATTGTTGATTGGCTTTAATTGATATGAAGGCTGATCAAGGAGGAGCACAATTATTGTAAAGAAGCACGACACTTGTTCTCATTAACACATTATCAAGATAAACGGCAAGGTTACACGCAAATATGTCGATTGCTGCAGATGTCGGTTTTCTAATTGCAATTATTTTTTTTATTTATGTAGGGGCAATAAAGACATAAAATATTACTACTACTATACCAGAAAGGTAGAGATATAAAATGTAATATATCAAAGCGAACATAATATTAAAATAAATAATTTGTAAGTGCATAATTACATATATTTATATTTTTACACTGGAAGTACCACATTTTACTTATATGTTAGGTACATTTCCTATACGAGCTGAGCAAAAATTTTAATTTAATATTTCATTTTCAGGTATCTTTAAAGTGATTGAGCGTAATGCGAATGTGAATATTCAAGCTGATTTGGGATTAGAGTGAATCTTAACTTAATGTTGATGCAATCATAAGACGTCCTATATCTAGTTAATTGCAAGCTGTATGTCTGTCCGTTCGTCTATTAAGGCATATGCTCTTCAATTTTATAAAAACAATAAAATTTAGTAGACTTATTTTGGGGTCAAACTAAAAATAAAAAACAAAAAATAAACCATATAAAAATATAGCATAAAAATTAAGAATGCAAACAGGTTTCTTTTTATATTTTTTTTACTGTATTTTGTAAAATTTAAAAATCCCTAAGATTTTCTTAGGGAAAACGAATTCCTCATTCACAAGAAAATTGTAAAGACAATTTTAATTCTTTAAATATCTTGTATAGACACTGAACGGAACCTTGTTTCACGCGAACTTAAATTATTTTCAAGATAAATTTTCGCTTTGAAATATTGGAACAAATATTTACAAATATAAAAGTAGAAAAACAAATTACTATAAAGTAGTAAATATTATTTACAAATGGATTTTATAAAAACTTCAAAGCTGAGAAAATAATAAAAGTATTTTTCAAAAGCTGCAGCATCCTGAAAATAGTCGTTTATACGTTGAGCACGCACTACGTACATGCTGCGGCCACCTGGGTTCTTAGAAGAAGGCAAATCAGACCTTTGTTTGGTACACATCGATGCTTTGGCAGAGGATTAAGTTGGGACATCTTGTTTGTGCTAGATGCTAATTTAACTTAATTTTTTCTATAATATGAATACGAGATAAGGAAGGAGATAAGGAACGTTTTAGTAGCTGCACAATGAGTTAGATTTCTTATCAAACCTAACTAAGAGAATATAGATTTGTACTCTGTAGCTCGTTTTATTTGAAAATTATAGTCATTTATTATTCTTAACGATACAGTGATAAAAATATCTAGTTTTATAATGTAATAAATTATATTTAACTTTAGTATTGAAATTTGTGAAACTTTAATTTAATTAGTAGATGTATTGGCACAGTCATGTAGATAATTGATATTAATTAATAAAGCTCTATTAATCGCCAATTCTATTGTTACACGAATAAAACTAGTGTTGCATATAGCATAAATAAAATTATAAATATCATATTCCGATATACATACTATTTATTATAAATGAATATCAAATAAAAAAAATCGATTTAAACCTATTCGAGTATATATACGCTATATATTAAAGTATCAGATAAAAAATTAAATTGTTTATTTGTTTCTTGTGTTTTAGTATCTACATAATATATACTATACTTACATGTTCCACCCCACCCAAGATACCCTCCTGTGTAGCTGAATAAAATTCCCCCAGCAAAAATAAGTAGACTTCGAATAGTTGGCGCATACAAATCGTTATGGTCAGGTAAAACATCGATTAATACTCCCCATGACATTCCCAAGGCAATTCCGACGAAAATTGCGAGTATAGCCTGTTAGAACACGGATTCTTAAATATTATATCACATTAAATTAACAAGTCTTTGGAGAGCTTATACTTAAATTAAATTACTATTATTCATTAGACAAAATTAATAACAATAAATAGTTGTTTAATGACTTGGGGTGTTTTACTCAGTAGTGTAACACATGTAGCACTCTAATGCCCGATTTTACCAACAACCTATAAGCTGCCACCTACGTATGGGATCCCTAGCTTAAAAGTCCCCTAAACTAGCCCCTAAATTAAATTTCGTTTGACGATCGTCTTTAAGCCCATATTTCGAGCACCTAAGTTTAGGGGGCCTTTTAATATTTAGGTGACCCCTAACTGTCGGTGAAATAGGAACTGTCTCCTAACAGCCCCCTAACCATGCTTAGGGGATCCCTTAAACTTAGGTGACGTTGGTGAAATCGGCCATAAGTTTGGGATTTCATTATAGATAAATTTAGAAAAAATAAAGATAAAAACCTGACTGCGTAAAAAGTGAACTAAAAAGATAGAAACAAGTATTATTCAATCGACGACATACCTACATGTTTTCACTAAGTGTGAGTGTTGCTACATGTACGTATATTTTGTATTAGACTTTACTTTTTACGCAATCGAGTGTCTGATTTCTATAATTTAATTTTTTATTTACAGTTTTTTAGCTCTGACCAGTTAGTATTTTTGAATTGAAGTTTTATTTAAGAACTTTATTTTCTTCCATGACTCCTAAATTGGAGCCATGGAAAACATGAAACATCAAAATGGTTCATTTTGATGTTTCCGCTGCCCCTGGGCACTGTAAAAATGCCGCCCAATTATCGAAATTTTGAATAAAGTGTTCAAAATTTAAATTTTTTAATTATTATGTTTTCGAAATAAGCAGAAAGATAATAATTTGTAAATGGTATCAATTTTTCGAAAAATGTACCTACAAGTCAATCTTTTTTTTTTTTTGGAAAAAAAGCGTTTTCGATAACGCGAAGAAAATTTTTTTCCCACCCTCCGAATTTTGCTGCCCCTAAAAATTTGCCGCCCTGAGCACTAGCCCCGTGTGCCCCTAGTGTAAATCCAGGGCTGTATAATACCCCCGTTACACATACATACAGTTCAAGCCCTAGTTTAAGTTCAGCCCTCCTTTGGGCTTCGCCGAAGTCGGGTATTTATTTATCAGAGTTTAAGCGTTACATGTGAAATACTTTCAAAGTATTTTAATTTCTTATTGTTATTAATCCCTCAACGACCGCGGACACGCCGGCGTTACAGTTAAAAATAGATTTCTTAGAAATTTAATTGTTGTATGTATTCAGCCCCTTTTTTTTAACGTCCCACTGCTGGGCACGGGCCTCCCTTCAGTACGAGGGGGATCAGGCCATATTCCACCACGCTGGCCAAGTGTGGGTTGGCGGACTTCACATGTCTTTTGAAAACGTGTTAGGTTCTCTCAGACATGTAGGTTTCCTCACGATGTTTTCCTTCACCGTTAAGACAAATGGTAATCATATTGAAAATGATTCGCACATGAAAATATCAGAGGTGCGAGACCCAGGATTTGAACTCGCTTTATTTGGTTTTCCATGCGAGCGTGTTACCACTGGGCTACCACTGGCAAATTTAATTGCTGGTGAAATTTAACTAATTTCTTAGAAATTTACCTGCAGGTGTTAAATTTGTAAGATTATTATTATTGGAAGTCATGCATTTTTCACAGTAAGTAATAAAGATAAAATTACGTTTACAATATATTCTGTATCTTAATTTATTTAAATTTCGTTCGCGTTCAAGATGACCAAAAACCAAATTCTTAGGTTTTACATAATAACATTGCAGTTTTTTTTATTTTTTCTCAGAAATGAGACATTTTCTCGCGGTAAAAATATGTTGACCCGGATAACCAGCTATCACCATACCAAATTTCATTAAAATCCCTCCAGTGGTTTTCTCGTGATGCGGTAACAGACAGACAGACAGACAAAAATTCTAAAAACTATAGATTCGGCCTCTGTATCGATAATAATGTTTATTTCAATAAGATTTAAAAAAAAAATTATGTACAGATTCGACTTAGTTACAATTTTATTATATGTATAGATATTATTATGTTATTAATGTACGTACTAAACAATGTTTTTTATAATCGTTTTATAAAAAAAACCAAGTCATACACATGCTATCATTCTATTGCAATGAAAGTATCAAAAGATAACCTGTCGTATATGCAGGGATATATACGAGGTGCAGGAAAATTTAATCTTACGTTTAATTCAATTTCCTTATTATCGACAAACGAGGATGTTGGTAAAACTAATGTAGCCTGTGTGAGGTTGTGTTAACAGCATTAAATACTCTTTGCTACTGATAGTATCTAATAATATTATACTCATAAAACCAGACCGTCCGAGTACTTAAGACTATTAAAACTAAAAGCTATATTGAAAATTACCTTAGCTATACGGTAAATGGGCGGTGATTGGTAGAATATTGCGCTGTTAATAACTCCAAACATGCCTTCTGTAAAAGCTGTGTCGAGACCGCCGGCGTTTGCAACCAATAATGCTATTTGGTTCTTCAAGCCAAGTCCTTTCTCACTGAACGCTATAGTGGTTGGGACGACTATTGCTGGAGATACTGAAGCCAATATAGCTCCAAGATGTAGACCTGGAGACAAAATCTTGTTTAAAAATAGATAGATTATAATAAAATATAAGATATAAGATTTAGAATAAATAAAAGTTTTGTTAATTCTAACTTATAAAAGTGAAAATCATGCAATCTTGGATTAATGGCCAGCAGGTGCTAAAAAAGTTATCGATTTTTATTTTTAAATAAATATCTTAACTCAAAACAGTTACTTTAATTTAAATAGCAGAGTTGAAAAGTTGATCGCATGACAATCAATTGTGCATATAGTTACGCTCTTTGAATATAGTTATCATGATCGATAACCGCTTATTATATTCTTTATTGTATTTAAAATATGATACAGAAAGAAATAACCGCTTATGGCGAAATTATTATTATAATTGGAAAATACAATATAAATATTTAGGATTTTATTCTCATTGTTATTTATTTATAAATCTTCTTATTGTTAAACATACATTTATAGATATAAAGTTCTAGTAAATTACAATTATGTAATCAATCTTACTCACCCCAGTACCAAGGGAACCCCAAGAGTATGTGACTGAAGAATGCCGTGGATAAACACTCAGCGATCCAAGGGAGGGTTGCCAATGAGAAAACTTTTACGGAATTACTTTTAATGTACTTCCAGTTCCATGTAAGTGGGCCTTTAGTCAAAATAATAACTGGATAAATCCGTCTGAAAAAGTTATTTACTATAACAAAACACTAACATAAAAGAATAGTTTTAAATATTTTTTTTAAATACGTTTCACTAGAAAAGATAGTTTTTTACTTTATTATTTATTAAAATAAGCAAAATATCTTCATAAAATTAATATTAGTAAATATAAAAACTAGCTAACATATTATATATTTATATGTTAAGAATTTAACTTTAATAGAGTACTGTACCTAAGATGAAAATCTATCGTGTCTGCAGAGGGATTTTCAAGGAAGTTTGTCGAACTGAAAGATTTGCACAAGGCTCCGATTAAAGTCATTCCGACAACAGCATTGATTGTGGTATATTTTTCCAAAGTGTGGCCGCAGATATAACCCGTTATAATCAATGTAGCCATACTGAATATAAAACCTCCAGGCAATACATGGTCCTTGAAAAGAAACCATGATGTTCCCCATATCGATAATACTGTAATAAAGAATATGATTACAATACTTAACAGGTACAGCATGTAAACTATATCACTCAACAGTCTAGTTATATTATTATCCATTAAGTAATTAAGAGCAATTACTATCCTATAAAAGTATAAATTATACTCTCCATCAACAAATTGTAATTTATAAACATACACTTAACTCTTAATAGTTGGAAGTCCATACTATACTCGTATATGTTTAGAGACTTTATCCAGCTTTGATTATAACGTGCTTTTTGGAAAAGGAGACCTATAGCTATTATGAGAATTTTCATTTTGCTAAATCTTATACATTTAAACGATAAATTCTTGTGTATTTATTTATTTATACTGGCGATCTCGGAAACGGCTCTAACGATTTCACAGAAATTCGATACGTGGGGTTTTCGGGGGCGAACAATCGATCTAGATTAGTCTTATTTCTGCGTGTTTTCGAGTGTTCATGCGGTTTTCTTTCGCATTATTCCACGCAAAATAAGGTCGCTAATTTCGCACGCTTGGGCATTAGCATCGTGGTCAAACCGCCAAGGCGCGAGATTGACTATCACAGATGTCCGGGGTTCAAGTATTTTTTTGTTTTTAAGCCAAATTAAAAAGAATATTACTGTTGGCCATAAACTCTAAGCGAAGTTCGGTCGCCCAGGTACTTAGAATAAAATGCCTTTAACTATGGCTTAAACTGTCTTTATATTAAACGGCAATTTCACAGGTAAATACCTATTATTACATATGGATAAGATACGAATATTTAATTATTTAAGTTATATTCAAATAATAGTTTGAGCAAAGTTAATTCAACTATTTGAGTGTTTATTATGAAAACGCACACTGTAGCGAAGATTGGCACTGTTTTTTCTTTCGGTGCCAGAGGTCGCGGGTTTGACTTCCGCACGAAATGAATATTGTTTGGCTTGACCTACAACACATGGTCGCAATATTATATTCTTAGTGGACATTATGTAATTGCCTACTTATCTCTCCCGTTACCATGAGTGCTGTAATGCATTCGAAACGTCGGGAACCAAAACTAAAAATAAATCCTCGAAAAAATCCGAAAAAATAGTTTCATTTAAAATGTTTATTTATTACATAGAAAAAACTTACTACATATACATACTGCTGAGTACTGCTTTAATTCTAAGGTAGATGGTAATTTTGAATATAACTTTTGTAAGGCACCAGCATTATTTTTCTTAATCTCACTTCTAAAATAAACAATACAAAAAGTTGTTAGTATTCATATCGTGTTCATACTTATTATTGAAGACAAAAAGTCGCTATACTTACTCACGTTTTGATGAAGCTTATTTTTAACTTCATAGCTTTATCACTGGCTTTATTTCTTATATTATCATCTGAAAATACAGTTTATTTATAAAGTATTTGCGTGGAGCCATATTGCATATTATCAGGGTCAACTGCTAAGAATTTTTACAACATTTAAATATTCTATAGCATATTTAATTATTTATTGTAGGTCCTAATAGTAATTAAATATATTTCAGCTATTTTTAATTTTATTATTACATTTCTTTATTTTATCATTTTGTTACTGAGCTTATCTATTTTATATTTGTTTAAAAAAATACTTACCCGCTTGCGTAGACTCAGATACCATTTTCTTAGCCTTTTACTCTACTTTTAAAGTATACTTTGAATATAAGCACGTTTATCAGGAGGCGTACTCGTAAGTCATGTTTTTGTAAACAAAACACCCGCTTTGTCTTCACTGATGGACTCGTGTGATCCCAGTTTCAATTCTTTTAATAATACAACTGTTCGCATGCGCACTTCTGTCAATTGGTGTAACAGAAAATAAATTTATCACACGACGTCGAATTGCCGCACATGAACAGTAAGTAGACATAATGTACCAGCAAAATGAAGTTTCGAAATAGATAGGCAATTGAGTTCAAGTTTGACGATGCTCGCAAAATGTATTGATCAAATACAATTCATATATTACCTTTATTAAACAGCTCTACGGACAATAGGACAATGTAATAGTTTATATAAATAATTATCACGCGTTGTCTCGTATTATGCGTGCTGGTAAAACGTTAGCATTTATTTTATATACAAAGCACAATATAATACTAGAATTTAAACAGCACCGACACGTGTAGAGACGGACAGTAGAAAATTACTGGACACCAGTCCATATTGATGCAATAGAATTGGCGCAAATTCAATAAGAATTTATTTTTAGTTTCTCATGTCGCTAAGCCTTGATATAATTATTTCAAATTTTGTCATATGATAACACTTTGTAATACAATAATTCGTAATATTTGATTGATTACATCTTAATATATTCGATATTTTAGTAATAGGTAAACATTAATATATTTACCTTCTTCATTATTTCAAATTACGAAACATTGAAGTTTTTAAATCTTTCATCGTGTCTTTTCACATACATATTTCTAAAGAACGCTTTGAAGATCAAAAAGCTATTTTTTTTACAAAAAAGATATTTGCGTAGAAGAGTCACGTTGATAGATCTTTACGTTGGTTAAAAACACACGAGACTCATTTCCAGTATCAACATGCGGACTTGGCCATATTATATGTGTCCCGTAAAAGAAAGTAATTCTGATGGTAAACAATAAGGTACAACCGGAAGCGTTCTGCACGTTAAACCGGCTCTAGTCGGGTTGGCAAACTTAAAGTCTTTAAAGAGAGGGCAATTTAGTGTACAACACCCGCCAGATACTGGTTACTCATTAACTATGAACGTAGTCATCAAGACGTTTCTTCAGTAGAAAAAAACACATTTACCAGTAGCACTCTCCATGAATAAATGCTTCAGCGAGGTGCTTTTGAGCGGCCACGGCTACAAAGTGCATACAAATTGCGCCGCCAAATTGAAGCGGATGATATAAAAGGACTCTCTATAGTACACTTTTGAATGGCAAGCTAAGGGCGACCCACGTTGAGTTCCACGGGTTCTATGAAAGAGTATAGAAAAAGATGTACTTGAAAATAAGAACGCATTAATGTTCAAAAGACTACTATTAACAGTTTCTTTGACTTTGTTTCTTTACTTTGTGTTTTTAAATACCTATATTTCTTATCAAATAGCTTGAACAAAGTACGCGAGTAACTTTGTCAGAGATGTAGTCGTAAATATTAATCATAAGATTAATTAAGTTTCGAATTATACTCAAACTAGCATAAATCACTAATGTATCAAAAACATTTATATAAAAATCACAGCTTCGAATTATATACTCAAACGAGCATAAATCACTAATGAATCAAAAAATATTTATATAAAAGTCACATGTAGATTCAGGAATGACCTATAGAGTTTATACATATACGATAGAACTTATGTACATAAACAATATTTACTTACGTACATAAGTTCTTTATAATGGATGAATTTGCGTCAAAATCAGAGAAATATATCGAATACTGGCATTGTCCGCGGCTCCGCCCGCGCTTAGATGACCAAAAACCAAATTCTTAAGTTTTACACATTAGTATACTCTTACATTGCAGTTTTTATATTTTTTCTCAGAAATAAGATATTTTCCCGCAGTAAAAAGTATCCTATATGTTGACCCGGATAACCAGTTATTATCGTACCAAATTTCATCAAAACCCTCCAGTTTTTTCGTGATGCGGTAACAAACAGACAGTAAGGCAAAAATTCTAAAAACTATAGATATAGAGGCCGACCTCTGTATCGATAATAATGTCTATTGCAATAAGATTTTCCAAAAAATATTTAATGTACAGATTCGGCTTAGTTACAATTTTATTATATGTATAGATTTCTTTATAATGTGTATGTAACAACGTTAAGTAGTAATAATGATTTATCTACATGATGATTGTATTGTATTTTTTGTACATATACAAATAAAATTAGCGCAATTTAAACCATTTTGCATAAAATGTTTGAATACCTACCAAAGTCCTGTGATTCGCGTGTTTACACTTTTCATTTTGGATTCTGTTAATAAATATTGCAAATAATTATATATTATTTAATAAAGTTGACAAAATATAAATGAAACTTAACTACGTGAGTTTTTTTCCTTATGTCGACTTACATTTGCTTCGCTCGGATCGTCCCTAAGGACGTTTTAAATAGATAAAAATAGCTATTGCGAATGTACCTAAGTAGATAGACATATATTGTATTTTGTGTAGGCTTTTTTAAGACCTATAAATTCTTAGTATACTTTTTCGATGTATCTCTGAAGATTTAGCTAGCGTTGCCTAGCCATGTAAATTTCTACGGACGACTCGACAGAACGAGTTATAACGTTTTCCCAAGGAAATGAAAAAAATCCTATAGTAAAAGGTACCCTAAATGTTGACCCGAATAATAAATTATCACTACACAAAATTTTGTTAAAATCCTTTTAGTAGTTTTTGCGTGAAATGCACACTGATATGCAGACGAACAGACAAACAGCACCGACTTCAAAAATATCGAAAATATCTCATTAGGTATCTATTCTTAATGAAAACATCCGTTTACTTATTTTTTTATTTTTTAGTGCCTGGAAATGGATTTTTATTTTTTTATTTGTTTATTATTATTTATAAGAAGAAAGTTTTTTAATAACATATTCAATTAAGCTATTTATTTAAAAATAATTAATTGTTGATTTTTTAAAAACTCGCTCGACTAATTTTAATAAAATTTAAATGTTACCATTTGGGAAGTATACCATTTGAAACAAAGAAGAATTCTCCAAATTGGTTCAGACGTCTTTGAGTAATCGGTGAACATACATAAAAATCAAGATTCCGACTAATTGAGAACCTCCTTCTTTTTTAAAGTCGGTTAAAAATGATGTTTATATGCAAATGCACTTTCAGACTTTTTATAGTATAACTAAATAGCACTGTTTGAGTGTTTTTATTAAGTAGTTACTACTCAAATACAATAAAGTTTATGGATTTAGAGACAATGCTTAATTTTCGTAGTAAGACGTGTCAACCCTTATGATATGATGATAATGTAAACGTAGCATTAGTGTAGTATATTTGTTGATACAGTAAATTTTCTCTTGCTATAAATTGAACAAGTGTTAATTTTCCTGACGACATGAGCATTGCAAGGCGACTAATTTGCCCCGCATGTTTCCTTTGAACGATTCCTGGAGTTGTCTCATTTCAACTGAACTTGCCTCATGTAATCAACTAATTATGAAGATATTATGATGTGTTATTTATTTCACAGCTTTCTCATTTAACTTCTTTTTCAATCTCCATCTTAGCGCATTTTCGGTTGCGAGGCAGACACTGAATACACTCCTCTCCCTATTCTTAGTTCTCCAAGATTTTTTTAAAAACAATCCTTATTAGTTCGCGTTACTGAATGCTCTAAAATATCTGTAATATTTTATAGGTACAATACCTATATTAAAACAACTTTGTCAATTCAAACTGGCTTTGTGGATATCGAATCCATGACTTCCGGTGCAATAAACAGTCAGATACATATATCGCAATGTGTATCGATTGTTGTCATAAATTATTTCGTATCCAAAATAATCATTTCCAAGAAACCTTGTTGCATCTTTCTATAATTATATTTTTTTCTGGTTCTGACGACTTATTGAAAATATAATTGTCTAATGAGTATCTACAAGTTCTTAATTAAATGCAATCCATTAATATTATAAATTCAAAAGTTTGGATGGATGGATGTTTGTTACTCAATCATGCCAGAACGGTTGTAGATAGATTATTATAAGTTTAGAATAGCACATATTTTACTTTTTACCACGAAAAAATTTAGGTTCCTAATAATTACGAAACTTTTTGAATGTATAAACTGTGTTTAAACGAAACAACAAATAAATATTTTTAATAAATATTTTACATATTACGAGTATTCGTTTCCTACCTCAGTCAGTATTATTTGCTTCGCTACGAGTGTCAAAGTAAATAGTTCCAATGACTCCTTCGTTAATTATTTATTATTGTTGTACTAATATTATATTGTTCAGTTTCTCGATACTTTCGGTTTTTGATGACTATCTAAAGTAGAAAAGTTTTTTATTTTCCTGGACTTCTTCTTCACTAGATGCGCATTTATTAATTTATACACATACTTTCTTTATGTTCATAGGGTAAGTCAGGGAGAGACGCCTAAAGCCTACAATTGTAAAATGCCTACGAATTTAAAAAATAAAATGAAATTTTGCGTGATTAGGAACGCATCCATAATACAGTGCGGAACTTTTTTGTACGCAAACTATGCACTTCTAATTAATATTTCAATACAATAATATCTAGCATAAAAATTACCAGGTAAGATATGCTTTAGATTGAGATTGCTACTATAGGCAAAAAATATAATTAAGATAGCTCTTTTCTTTGTTAATGCATATTAAAAACATGTAACAAAAATCTTTATATTCCACGGGATTTTTTTATCTGTGGTAAAAAATACATGCGATAATTTCGCGCACTAACACAATTAATTTGCTTATGCATCCCGTATTGAAAATTTTTTACAAAACAAAAACACCTGTATCTCTACAGGTGGTATGCGTAAATGCATTTCCTCACAATCTACAAGTGTACCAAAAAAATGTTGCGTTTATGTAGCAATCCTACTGCTACAGCCTACAACTTCATCCAATTTGCCATCGAGTAATAATATAATCAACTCCCGTAGCTCGTGTCGGAGCCCGCCAGTCTTATTAATTTTTAGTTTTCGCCGCGGATTTGTATCATGAGGCCAGTTTGGTTTCGGCCATTTTGATTTTCTTACATGCCCACTAAATTTTGACCAAGTATTTGGGTTGTTTTCTCTTTGACACCATACCGTAGCTCGTATTAATAAATCAAGCCGTTACACATTTTAGTCCATATCATAAAAACAGTTCAACCGATTTTGATGAAATCTTTACTATTAGGGAAGTTGAAAAAAATATAAGCAAATAAAAAAGAATGATCACGACCCGATTACTAGTTTCGGAGAATGTGTGAACAAACATACATACATACACCTATAAAATTTTGTATATTTGTTTGGAAGCCCTAATAGATTAGCATATGTAAATATTTGGCGATTCCAATAATATTACATACATACCTACGTGTCGAATTGATAACCTCCTTTTTTGAAGTCGGTTAAGAAGTCGGTTAAAAATTGTCCTTGCCTTCGTAGCAACAATTTTGGTAATATAGATAAATTTATTTGCAATTTAATATCATGAGCGATCGCGCCAATAGGGGCAATGTTTTAGTAAAATGCACATCATGCAATGGTTCTAGTTACATCTTCTTCTTCTTCCTGTCCTTGTCCAATTTTTATTTGGGGTCGGCGCAATATGTTTTATTCTTCCATTCTACTCTATTATTCGTCATTTCACTGCTTACTTCCTTTCTAGTCATATCTTCTTCTACACAGTCCATCCATCTTTTCTTTGGTTGTCCTCTTCTCTTGTCCCCGTTAACTTCCATACACAAAACTCTTTTCACCACACTTTGCTCTTCCCTCCGCATCACATGTCCATACCACGATAACCTATTGCTTCTCAACTTTTCATCCACTGGCGCAACTTTCAGGCTCCCTCTAATGTATTCATTCCTCACCTTATCCATTCTAGTCACACCACACATCCATTTCAACATTCGCATTTCAGCTACATGTATGCGTCTTTCATCCGTTCTCTTTGTGGGCCAACTTTCAGATCCGTATAGGACGGCAGGTCTGATGATCGTCTTATATATTTGTCCCTTTAATTTCATAGGGAACTTGGGGTCGCAAATTGCTCCCGTTACCTGCCGCCACTTCATCCACCCTGCGTTGATTCGATGCTGTACAGTCCGGTTTATTTCGCCATCGCTTTGAAAGAGGGAGCCAAGGTACTTGAAGTCGGAGCAGACTGTTATCGCTCTTTTATCCAGAGAAATGGTTTGAGGACTGGAGAGACCGCCAAAATCGCAGAACATATATTCAGTTTTGGTTCTGCTGATTTTTAAGCCAACATTCTCCAGTCTTTGTTGCCATTTTTCCAATCTGCTCTGGAACTCGCACCCGTCTTCTCCGACCAATACAATGTCGTCTGCAAATAGCATACACCAAGGTGCCTCCCCCTGTATATCCGATGTCAGAGCATCCATTACCAACAGGAAGAGGTATGGACTTAGAGCCGATCCCTGGTGCAAGCCTACAGAGACACTGAATTTTTCGGTGTTCCCAGCGATCCCAGCGACCCATGAGTGCTAGACTCTCTGTAAATAGCACGAATTAATTCCACGTACTTAGCAGGCACTCCTTCTACTTTCAAAGCCCACCACAAAACCTCTCGGGGAACCCTATCATACGCCTTTTCTAGATCAACAAACACCATATGCAAGTTTTTGTGCGCACGTCTGTACTTCTCAGATATTTGGCGCATTGCAAATATGGCGTCTGTTGCCCCGCGTCCTGGCATAAACCCAAATTGGTTTTGTGTTATCACACTCTCCTCTCTCACCCTTCTCTCAATTACTTTCTCCCAAACTTTCATACTATGAGACATGAGCTTTATTCCCCGATAGTTGTTGCATTCCTGTACATCTCCTTTATTTTTAAAGATGGGCACGAGAGAACTGAGACACCATTCCTCGGGGATTACTTCTTCATGCAACAACTTATTGAAAAATAAAGTCAGCCACTGATATCCGTCCTCTTTCAATAACTTCCAAACTTCAACTGGTATACCATCGGGTCCAACTGCTTTACCATTTTTCATACTTCGTACTGCCATTCTAACTTCGTTCCAACTAATTTCATTCACTAATCCAATATTAACTTGCACATCGCTTAACACTCCGCTCCAATCATTCTCCTCATTCATAAGTTTTTCGAAATATGTCTTCCATCTATCTTTTATATCTTCATTTTTTATCAACACCCTTCCCTCCTCATCTTTCATACATCTTACATGCTTGAGGTCTTTTGCCTTCTCTTCCCTGCTCTTTGCAATGCGGTATATTTCTTTTTGCCCTCTTGGTTCTTGCAGATGGCTGTACATACTGTTTTGAGCTTGAGCTCTGGCTACTGCTACCGCTTTTTTTGCCTTCTTCTTCAACTCTTTGTATTCACACTATTTTCTAGTTATATATATATATATATATATATATATATATATTTAATGTTGCATTGAAAACCAGTCCGAATATTATACCTAATATAATTTAGTGCTTGTTTTTATTCTTTATTTTTAAGCGGCGATTTTACTGGAATGATTGTCTATACATATAATAAAATAATTGTAACTAAGTCGAATCTGTATATTAAACATTTTTTTGGAAAATCTAATTGAAATAGATATTATTATCGATACAGAGGCCGAATCTATAGTTTTAAGAATTTTTGTCTGTCTGTCTGTCTGTCTGTCTATTACCGCATCACGAGAAAACCACTGGACAGATTTTGATGAAATTTGGTATGGTGATAGATGGTTATTCGGGTCAACATAAAGGATACTTTTTACCGCGGGAAAATATCTCGTTTCTGAGAAAAAAATACAAAAACTGCATTGTAAGAGTATAATAATATGTAAAACCTAAGAATTTGGTTTTTGGTCATCTGAACGCGGGCGGAGTCGCGCGCAATGCTAGTTATTAATAAAATTTATATCTATTTGTAATTCACAATGTAAATAAATGACATTCTTTTTTTCTATTCATATACTACAGATACAATGAGAATTTATTTCATTTTCGTCACGAAGACCTAAGCCCATTTTATTACACGATAATGAAACAGATAATGAACACAAAAGTAATTCATATTTTATTTTATTTATGACGGAAGCGTATCATAATATAAGCTAAAGATTAAGCTTCAATAATAAAACAATGACAAAACGAATTTAAAAATAAAATTATATGAAAACTTATTAATACTAGCCGATAGTATTTTATCTTGTATCTAATTGAAAGTAGACGCTTTCTACGGCATTGTTATTTGCCATATTATATTGTATGTAGCACATTTCTTTAATAAAATTTTATTTTTAGTAGGTAATATTAACGAATGCGAAACTCTATCTGTATGTAAAATGTCGACTATATAGCTGAAATAGTCTTTAAAATCGCATACCTTACTATACAGAATAACAGAATGCTTTGTCTGCAAATTGCCTCACACTTATTCAAAGCAAAGTAGACTTAATGTTGTGTTGCTATAAAATAAATTAATATTATTCTAATTATAATATAGTTCTCATTTTTATGTATTTTCATTTTCAATCATTGTGCCATTTTTGTATCGAGTAATTATCTTTTTATTGATGTAGGTTAAAAAATAAATTAAATATCTTCTTCTACTCTTATTTTCTGCTCAGTGGTCCCGTTTGTGTGGTAGGTTAGAGACTAGAGTCCTACTGCTGGGCACGAGCCACGCCTCAAAGCATGAAGGCTCAGGCCACAGCCCACCATGTTGGCTACGTGCGAGTTGGCGCATGGTGAGTGCGTTGACAAAATTAGTACAATATGTGTACAGCTATTTAAGTTTCATTTTTATTGACTTTTCTCTTGTAGCTTTTATAATTATCAAGTATACAACATTCGCTACAGATACGCTAAGGATATTGGTAAGCTTTTGTAAAAGGAATACTCATGGGGCTATCGATCTTTAAGTAATTTGGGAAGTTTTTTTCTTTTTAGTCTCTACGGGTATTATATTAAAATAAAAGCAGTAGAATGTGCTAGTAAATAAGTAAATTGGATTTTTGGGTTGAATTGAATTTACGTCCTATTATATTGAATAGCTACATACATATATGTATGTATATAGCTACTAGCTGGTCAATGTAATATTACAGTAGCTAAAAGAAATAAATATTTATATTGGAAAAACATATGCATGGTGCTAGAGATAACGGCGCGCATTATCATTTCATTTAATTCTTATCACACGTATTGTTTTTGGATAATTTGATGATTTAAGCTTAACCTACTTTAGTAGTAATTACTAGGACTGAAAAAATAGTAGATTGTTGTTTTAACACACTACAATTCTAACAATATTGTTCATAGGAAACCATTTGGTGAATAGTAAAGATTTTTTCGAAGAAAAATAGGGACGAGTCATAGGATGCACTTGACATATTTAAAGACTTTGATTGTGTGCATAAATTTTTAGAAAAGCCCCATCACTGTGGTATGAGAAATAAACAGACAAAATAGATATAGAATAAATACCCATAAATAATAATAATAACACAAACTGGTGATAGTGGTTCGAGGTAATTGGTAAGAAATCTTCCAAATTTTGTAAGTGAAGAAAACTCAAGAAAAAATATTAGGTATATTGTTCAGGTATATTGTACAGGTATATTGTTCTAAACTCTAAACATATTATTCCATAGTAAAAAATGAAGTGTATCTTTTAATTGCTACGAAAGTAAAAATAGGCGATCGCCAGCAAATTGTACGATCATGGAAATTCAAATAGATAGAACATTTACCTTTGAAGATTAAATATGCTCGTACTATTTTACAAATATACATATATATACGATGTACATGGTTTTTTTGGCATAAATAATTATGTACATACATATATATGCACATGTTTTGGTTATTACAAGAGCTACAATCACCACAACTGAGTTCCTCTTTTATATCAAAATTACTACTATATAGTATAGTATTATATGATCGGTGCTACTATACTATTTTCTGTCATGCTCGTTCGCTCTAAAATCTGAATTATTAAATAATACTCATCCAAAGACGTAAGTTAGCATTAAAACAAAGAATTATTTGATCCTTAATGTCACTTATCCACATGAAGAAAGGATCTTTTACGATGTACAGAACTTGCATGACAGTCGACTATAAAATATTTCCTACCATAAAATAAGAAACGTGTTTGTGACCACAAAGTACAGAAGAAGTTTGTACTGTTTAATCTTTTCGTAGCAAGCCCTTAACTTTTAGTGGACGGTGAAGCCAGAATTTACTTTATCCTTCGTAAATCCTTGACTAAAAAATGTGGATTGCCGTCGTGTCGTCGTCTAATGGAATGGACACTAAACGTTAATTTAGAATATGGTCAGTTAAAATATAAATTTTTCACACGTTAGAGTAATAAAAGGCTATAAAATATTATTCTCAATTTTAAAAAGGTGTTTCTCTTAAAAATAAATATACCAAGAATATTAAAAAAAGTATAGGATTCAATAAATGTCTTCATGTTATAAGTCGCAGAAAACTGCGCTGATATTAATTGTGTACGTCATAAACAATGTAAGTCATAATGAACTCATTATTGTTATCATTATCACAGCCTGTGTAAAATTTGTGGTATTAAATAGTTTAAGGTGTTAGGCATATCTAAGTCAATTTATCTTTTTTAGATCAATTGTGATTACTTAAGTATTAAGTGATTTTTTTATTTTATCTATTTCAATGCTATTAAAAGGTACTATTAGAAATTTATTTATTTCTAATTATAGCTACAATTCAACTTTAGTACTGATAAAATGTTAAGTTGGTCTCATTACATTCAAAGTTTAAGAATAAATCAGCTTTTATTAGATTAAACTAAAATTAATATCATTCAAGCAATATAATTTTTGAACTTCCAAATTTTTTCTATATCGATTATTTTTTTAAATATTTTCTATTTTATTTGCGATACCCCTTACCAGTCCGATACCACAACCGAATACGCTGTGTCTGTGAAGTCACAAAATTCTTTTATGGTTTCCTTCACAGTTCACTGCTTATCTCACAAACGTAATATGAAAAACGCAGCCGACGCAAAGCAAAATACTCGTAAATCTATTGATCGATATGTACATATAAATAGATAGATTGTACAAATTGTATTAAGTTTTAATTGTGTTATTTAACTACAAGTATACACATTTTAATGTAAACGTTATAGTAGCAAATACATATGTAAGAATGCATTTTTAATATATTCACCAAAGCAATCTAAGTTAGTTTAATACCATGTAATATAATTTCTATAAGAATATTAAAAAACTTGTTTTTGAAATTGTCAAATATTCGCGTAAATCTAAGAAAGTATTATAAAAAACTTGTTTTTATTAGTAACACTAAAAATCAGGATCTCAAACCCAATTCTAACCATATAAGCCTAAGCTCAAAGTATTTACTAGTAGCCGTTGCAGAGTTCCAGTATACTACCTTCTGGTTGCACCGAACATCGTCAGATGAGCTTGATAATATAGAATTATTGTACTGTCATCGGAAATATATAAAATTTTCAGTCTCAAGTAATAATGAAAATTAAATGTAGGTAGAAAGACTTACTTGCTTGCATACTTGAAAGGGAGTCGGATAAGTATAGAGAGTCGGTTTCCCAATGACAACCTACTATATCGAAACATATGTAAGGGCTCGATGTAGAAAAGCGATTTATATGAGTTTAGTACTCCGCTTTGTTACTCTGAGATACGAAATAAAATGAGCGTAATTATGACTTTCGTTCAAAATGGCATATCTCGATAACCATAAAAGCTAAAAACCTAAGTTCATCGCGAAATTTTAGATAACATTTAAAATCTTATATATTATATATTTTTTTAGATTTTGGAATAACTAGCATGTTTTAAAAAAATTAAAATATAATAATTATTATTTCTGTGTTCCTTGAGACTAACAATATATGAAAAGTATATATATGTATTTGATATGCAGTAACACACTCTACTAACTACTACTAACAAAGACACATAATATTATGAGTATATTAACACTTTATTACTTATAAATTATAATCATAACTGAAATGAATAAAAAACATACCGTCAGATCGTTTACTTTTACAAGCCGCTACTCTCTGCTATCGTGTAGGAAACCTTTTTTGCCCTGAGATAAATTGTATTATAAATTTAGTTATTTAAGTTATTTATTAATTAACTAGCATTACCCGCGGCTCCGCCCGCGTTCAGATGACCAAAAACTTAGATTTTACATATTAGTATACTTACATTGCAGTTTTTGTATTTTTTTTCAGAAATGAGACATTTTTACGCGGTAAAAAGTATCCTATATGTTGACCCGGATAACCAGCTACGAATACACATAAGGACGTAGGACCATCGATGCCGTTCGCCCTGTCCTCAGGCAGTGGTTGGCGAGGCGTCACGGTGTCCTCACTTTTCGGCTGACGCAGGTCCTCACGGGGCACGGGTGCTTCGGCGGATACCTGTGCCGCGTCGCCGGAAGAGAGCCGGATCCACGCTGCCACCACTGCCACGACTGCGTCGACGAGTCCGCCCAGCATGTGCTGGCAGAGTGTCCAGCTTGGGAGTTGGAGCGCGAGGCGCTTCGCAGTGTTGTGGGGGCTGACCTGACGTTGCCGGCCGTGATTTCCGCCATGGTCGGTGACGAAAGGTCATGGGCTGCCGTCCTGTCCTTCTGCGAGGACATGATGTCGCAGAAGGAGGCGGCGGAGAGAGAAAGGGAGGCGACTTCCGATCTCGCCATCCGCCGCAAGAGGACCGGGCGCCGGAGAGCGGCCCACGATCGCCGCCTCCAGAAGGGTCGTAGAGGGTATTGTTTCCACCCTCCGACACCGAGTCGTGCCGTTGGGCAATCGCCGTCGGGGTCGCGGATGATTTCTTGGTTCCCGTGACCCCGACCCTAAGGCGAGTAAGGTGGACACCGTCAGGTTTTAGTGGGTAGGCTGCCGCGCGTTTACCATCTTGGCGCGGCAGGAGCCCCACATAACCCGTCGTTTTTCCCCAGGCGGCGGGTACCCGGCAACAGGGTTTCCTGACGTATAAAAAAAAAAAAAAAAAAGGATAACCAGCTACCACCATACTAAATTTCATCAAAATCCCTCCAGTTGTATTTCTGTGATGCGGTAACAGACAGACAGATAGACAGACAAAAATTCTAAAAACTATAGATTCGGTCTCTGTATCAATAATAATGTTAATTTCAATAAGATTTTCCAAAAAATATTGAATGTACAGATTCGGCTCAGTTACAATTTTATTACGAGTATATGTATAGATAATCATGCTATCTTTCGTTGGAAGTTACGGGTGGTTTTCGCAAAATCTGAATCTTTCTTTATACTGTAAAATTTTATTAAGTTGTTCAAATCTGTTCACTGTTCAGCCTTTTTGAATATTTTTGCGCACAAATAGAAACAGAAACATAGACATTTTTAATGATATTTGGATTTTATTGTCACGCAAATAACCACATGGACTCTACGTAAGGCCGTTATTTTGAAATTACAATTAAACGTTTTAATTATTATATGAACTTTAAATTTGGATTTTTTAAACCTTTGTAGCACATATTATACATATAGAAAATATATTATATCGTCATTATCTGCTTATCTCAGCACAACACGTTAAATAGAACCTAATAACCAACCCTCTAGTCCCAGAGTTCCTCATACTACATACATACATTTTAGTAAGTATATTCTCCGCTTTTTGATTTTATGGAAACAATGCTATCAGGATGGCGGTAACGAACCGCACACGATGTAAACTATAGAATTTTATTGAAATCCGATTAAGCTAGGTGCTTAGTGAAGCACGACGTTGAATACGTAGATGAAACTCATAAATTGTTTATTTACTTATTCAAATAAAACTATCTTTTCGGATTTTTTCGTGGATTTATTTGGATTTTTGGTTCCCGACGTTTTGAATACTTTACAGCATTCATGGTCACGGAAGAGACTCCCGTTTAGTTTTATTTAAAATGTTAAATGTTCACGTAAATCTAAGAAAGTATTACTTATTCAAACTAAAATCCACAGCTACATATAGAAATAGAAAGTACATAAAGAAAAAAATGTACTTAAATAAGCCAATTTCGGATTTTCATTATTTATACAACACATACATATAGTGCAGTCATATTAGGGGTTTCACCTCGGAATGAGAGATAATAAGCTGTAAACTCGTATACGCTTTTATTTTAGTGTTCTAAAAGCTGTCTCAAAAGTGTCATAAAATCTCGTGTCTACGCCGTAAGTTATTCAAGGTCAAAAGTTACAAACATCAGTTTTCGCGATTATCTCGGTTTCTATAGCTCCAATGATCTTAACATTTATTATAAAGATTATAGAGCATAAAATTTGCGACAAATTTTGTCTTAAAAAATTTTCATACGCCCAACCGTTTTTGAGATAGAGGGCAGAGAGCCCGCAGCGAGAACGAATGAACGAACATCAGATCCAGGTTGACGATACCGAACCACTGCACTATCAACAAAAATAGAAACACCTGCAAAGATTCAAGTCAATATGACAATTAGAAGTAGGTTAAATTTTCATTAGCAATTTTTTTCGTTTCCATTATATGTTTTTCAAATTTAAATGGAACCAAATTGGAAGTATACACTTGCAAACAAAACAAAATTGTCCAAATCGGTTAATAAATGACGGAGTTCTCAGGTAACAAACATATAAAAAGTACAGCCGAATTGAGAAGCTCCTCCTGTTTGAAGTTGGTTGAAAAGAAATAACAATTATAAAAAAAGAACAAATAAAAAAACAGCTAGTGTGTGTGTTTGTGTATATGTGTGTTTGTGTGTGCGCGTACGCGACCGCGTGTGTGGGGGGGTCAGGTACTTATTTTATTTTTTCTGTCTAATCATCTTTTCATCTTATCATTATTAGTCACTACTCAACACCTTTACATATCTACATAATGTCAATCTTTATGTATATCAGTAATAGCGCTGCAATATAAATTTAAATATTATTCTAAAAGTAAATTCTATTTTCTTCGTATTTGGGGCTCCAATTTGTGTACTCAAACGAGGTTGTCCCCAGGCGCAGCGGTTCAAATTCGCAAGGATGTCTGTGTCGTATCAAGATCTGCTACGTAAATCTATGAAAGATTCGGCTATTTTTAGAAATAAGAGAATTTAAGGAAAAATCAATCGAAAATTATTTATAGTTTACGTAAAACCCGTATCTACATATATATAGGTATACTATACTAGTAACCTTTGTTATCTTTTGAAGCATAATGCACATTTAATGTCCTATTCATTATAAAAATTATTTTAATATTATTATTTCGTGAAAATATAGAAATCTTTTTAGCCAAATTAAATTTATTTTTAACTTGACTCTAATATTTTTGTAAATACACGTAGAAAATATATAGAAAGCTTTGGAATTTTTGTTTAATTTTTTTTGATTTTGTAATGTGTCTTTGTTGCTGGCTTTTAATATATATTTTAAGTGTAAAGTTACAGGAAAGAAATAACTTCTCTAAGTAAGATTATTTTTAGCATAAAAATATTTACATAGATTAGAAAGATGGATACTTTCAACAAGTAATTGGTCTTTCATTGTTAATTAAATGTGATACGGGATACCAATTGTTTGACTTGCTCTCTGTTATATTAATTATTAAAACTTATTTTCATAATGGTATTGAATTGCTAAATAATAATGCAATAAGTTTTATTCGAATACAAGTTTATCTGAAATAAATAATCGATTATTATCGGTAATACACAACTTACGTGAAAGTATGGTTTATTACCTGTGCTTTTGTAAATATGCATAGGTAATATAAAAAAATAACGACCATAAGCTGTGCAGCTCCATATTTCGTGCTTTATTTTAATAAATATGACATATTGTGGTTGGAATTTCTCATTTTTTAAATCAAACGAGTGTGTCCAAAAAATTTTAATTGGAGTTATTGTAACCATAACACTACACATACGCGCTTACATAATATAATGGATCCAGCGAAAACGATATAATTGTGTACGCGTTCAGGACGTTCATAAATCAATGTCGAAAAAATGAATTGGTCGTATATATTTTGCCACGAATATAAATAGATATTCGTGCGTGGATATAAACATATTTTCAATTTACATAAATTATGTTATATCAAATTGTTTTCAAATGAATTTAATTTTAAAATAATGAAATTCGCAATATTTATTATAATTAAATGTAATGACATATAGAGTAATCATGGTATAAATTCTCCTTTTTGTGATAGGTGGTGATATATATGTACATTTAATTATACATGAGTTCAATCAGAACTCGGACGATTATTATGTTAAAGTGCTTTGTGTTCACGAACATCTCAAAACTTAATAAGAGATGCAATAACCGTTTGCATATTCACAATATCCCCAATTCACCGTAGGAGTTATAAAACCTAACACACTACATACGCTTCGTCTATATTCAGAATAGAAGTCCCATGACGGTTCAGTTCATCACAATCTGTAATATCCAGGCAGTCCGTATTTGCAAGTAAATCTATTCGGAGAGTAATCTACTAAGATAGCAGATGAGTGTATTGCTTCGAGTAATAAAATTAATGTATATCTTCGGTGGTTTGATGCTTATTATATTTTTTGACTTTTTATTAAGAATATAGTTTTTTAACGACTTTCACAAAATGAAGGGCTAGATTATATGTCCGTCTGCATGTGTTTTTTTATGTATATAATATGTTCAATGATTTCTCGGAGACGGTTTGACAGATTTTGTTAGTTTAAATTCTATTCTTGTAAGGTGTATCCTGAGTTAATCCAATAAAACTTTGACCATGAAATTTCGAGTATGTAGTGTTTGATTTTACGATGGTAGTACTACAGTTATTTGCTTTCATCGACCTGTTCTAATAATGAAGTCAGAAAATATCTGATTAGGTATCTATACCTAGTATTTTTTCAAATTTTAACTACGTACTTGTAACTACGTATATACTAATACTAGCATTGCCCGCGGCTCCGCCTGCGTTCAGGTAACCAAAAACCACATTCTTAGGTTTTACATGTTAGTATACTCTTACAATGCAGTTTTTGTATTTTTTCTCAGAAATGAGATATTTTCCCGCGGTAAAAAGTATCCTATATGTTGACCCGGATAACCAGCTATCATCATACCAAATTTCATCAAAATCTGTCCAGTGGTTTTCTCGTGATGCGGTAACAGACAGACAGACAAAAATTCTAAAAACTATAGATTCGGCCTCTACATCGATAATAATGTCTATTTCAATAAGATTTTCCAAAAAATATTCAATGTACAGAGTCGGCTTAGTTACAGTTTTATTATATGTATAGATTATAAAAAAAAGTTTGTGAGTGCTTGTTACGGATTTGAGTAAAAATTGGAAGGTTGTTGAGTTTATTTACAGATTAATATGCAGACGAAGCTGCGGCAAAAACTACACAACAACATTAGTAAAATAAAGTTTAATAATATTATTATTGAAATATTGTTTATTGTCGATTAAACCGTAGGTAATATTATGCTAATAACAGTAGATAAATTATATTTAATTAACCAAATTATATTTTCTTTTATTATATGTAATTGAATTTTATATAATAGGAAATCGTTATGATTTTAACTTAAAAAATATACCTAATAAATGAAACTTGTATCGTACATAGTAAATTAAGTACCTAAAGATAAATAAAATATTTTAATTTTATAAATAGATTATTTCATTTATATTTGTAGGTACGTACATACATGACATACGTATATAGAATATATATATTCTATACACGTATGTCATGTATGTACGTATATATATATATATAAACGTTTTAGTGCAATTAAAAAAGGCACTTTGAAATAATGTAAGCAGCATTTGTGGATGATTTTTACATGATAAGATAGTATATTTTTATGCGGTAGATTGCTGAATATTTACTAGATTGTAAAAACGAAAACAAAACCAATACATGCAGTGATCCTAACAAAGGGTGAGAGAACACCACGCCACGCCGGCATGTTGATTTACGATACGAACTATAAACGAATATTGCTTATCTAGTCCAGTTAAATGAGTTTTGAAATCGAAATTTTGGGAAAAAAGTTTAACTTTTGCTTCAAGCTTCCTTAGCATTATTATATTAACATACTTCATGCTGAAACTTCTGGAAGTGAATAGCTATAAGCCTCCGATTTTTTAATATAAATATAAGTAAATTATATCAATATTAATTTGAAACTCAAAAATTACCTTTTTTAACGTTAGGAAAATGCATTTACGCATACCATCTGGTAGAAAAACCAGTACTACCCACTAAACCCAATGGAAGGCATGGAAGGTCTGCTGAAGCAGACTACCACAACCAAGGGGCTCCCATAGTCCACTCTGCTATCAGAGAAATACCAGGAGCGACCCACATGGTACACCGCCCACCGAAGTGGGACGCCTACCAGTATGTTTCTTGGCTACATGCCCAGCTGGATTGCTGTACGTTAACGACTTATGCCATTTTTGAGATACATGTATTCGTAGTTAGTGAATAATAACTTGAATAAAAAATTAAGATATCGCGGTACATACAAGTTTTTATTGTTAACTAAACTAAAAACCTCCTCCTTTTAAAGTTGGTTAAAAGGGTTTTTTATTCGAATTTTAACATTCATCTCGAAATTAAAGAAGTGAGTAGTTATTAAAAATCTTTGGGCAGAGCAAAGCTAGTTCAGCAGAAAATATGAAGACATTATCAACACTCGGCGAGGGGCTAAAAAGTTAGTAGTTTCGAAAGACATGTGAAGTCCGCCAACGTGGTGGACTATGGCCTGATCCCCCTCGTATTGAAGGGAGGACTGTGTCCAGCAGTGGGACGTTAAAAAGGGCTGAATACATATATATACATACATATATTTTACTCAGACATAAAAAATATTTTTATCTAATCATTACAAATCATAAATGTGTCTATTCACTCACAGTTATTAAAAACTACGAATAAATAATATTTATTCATAGATTACAAATAATAATTACACACAACATTTAATAACATAAACTATGATAAATCTCACTTTATAGTCTATCGTCATAAAAATCGATATATTTTACGATTAAACGGTATTATCAGTTTTCTTCATTATACTTGAATTTTGCCTATTTTAAAATTTAGAAAGGATTTGAAATAAAGAAAAAGTCTATGTTCACGTTATCAATAATAAAAAAGTTTAGTTAGTAGTTTAGTTTCGTTAGTTAAGTTCGTTTTAGTAGTTTAGTCTTTACATTACAAACCAAAGCGATTAATCAATAAACCTAGGAATATCTCTATATTCAAATAATTATAGGAAAACACTTTTAAAAGAGAAAAAAGTAAATATAAAGTTTAAATAAGTGTTTGTAAAAGGTGGTGATAAGAAATACCGCACAATTTCGAATTGGAGTGGCCATTACCCGCATCGTCTGTGGAAAGAACGCTTGCAATTACATTGAAAATGTCGCTTTTAATTTTTCGAAATGCAAAGCGTAAATTCGCATTTGCGGATGGCACGGTAACTATACGCCTAAAAGCTCCGGCAATACAAGTCCCTGGCTTTGTTGTTCATACAAAGCATCCGTTTACAAATGCTTCACAGAAACTTTTTGAGCATACATATATGTACTATTGGACTGTATATATTAATTGAAGTATTTTCGATTTCTTTATCAACATTTAACTTGATATTTGAACAATAATAGAAACAATAAATACCATTTAATTATGTTTATATCGTGACTTGTTTAATAAAACACATTTTACCGAGCGACGGGTCTGGTGTCAAGTTGTAAGATCCAGCCGTGCATCCGCGACCTGCCTCTTTATGCTACTTGATGTATTACGAGCCGCTGTACACTGACTTCGTAATATATGACAATGATTTATTCAAATGTCGTAGACAATCCAGCTCTAGAAAATACAGTGTCGAGAAATGAACATCCCATGATTAATGTCGCTCTAGTAATATATAATATGTTAAGCAAAATAATATTCTTTAACATTTTATTCTTTATAAATACTGAATAATTAACATTTTCCAAAGACAATGGTTACTCATTGGTAAAAAGATACGTTTTGATAAAAAAATGGGACAAATATCATCTTGTCTGAGGAGTATTGCACTTTTGTTCGACGTTTTCAGAATTAAAACTAGGACAGTCACAATGAGAGAAGCATGAGGGGAGAGAAATAACAATCGGAATATGACAGCTGAGACAGTCTCTTGAACTTTAAAAAAGGTGTCGAGATGCCGAGTAGCGTCAATAGATTTGAATGAGTATAGCCTCAATGAATTAATTATATAGCTTAACTATATAGTCAGATAAGAGATACATTTTTATCTTTAAATAATAGTAGCACCAAAAAAGTTGTCATTAACATAATTTAAATTTATGTATTTGATTAATTACGAATGAAGAAATCCTTTCGTCCGTATCTATTTTGCGGACTCTGTTAATTTAAGAACAGACCTTTAAACAAAGATTCATATATACTATAAAAGGCATCCTATGTCCTTCTCAGGGTCTCAAACTATCTTTTTATCAAATTTCATCTAAATCGGTTCAGTAGATCCAGAGATTACCCCCTACAACGGCCCAAACTCACAAACTTTACCTCTTTATAATATTACCAGGTACTCGCCCTCGCTTCGCTCGGGTCCGTCCCTAGGTTTATTCCACATACAAACTTTTATCCCCATTTTCACCCCCTTAAGGAATGATTTCTGGGATAAAAAAGTAACCTATGTCCTTCCCAGGGTCTCAAACTATCTTCTTACCAGATTTCATATAAATTGGTTCAGTAGATCCAGAGATTACCCCCTACAACGTCACAAACTCACAATTCACAAACTTTACCTCTTTATAATATTAGTATAAATGTATAGATAATTAGTAATTGTTATACTCACTTACTTTACTTTTTGTAATATTGCATCTATCTTTAAATTTTTAAATGAAAATAAATATTATTTTATCTTTTATAAAGTATACTATTTTTATTAAATTTATCTAGTATTTTTTAATTTTTACACTTGTATTTTACCGTTAAGTAAACTTTAAAATATTTAACAATTAAATTTTGGCTGAGCGTCGCTTATAGGTACAGACAAATTGGAGTAATTAGATATCATCTGATCATCTATACTTTCGTCATCCTATCATCCTAATTAATGTTAGGTAACGGTTTGCCGATAGATGAGTAAATCCAATCGCTTTCATGTAACTATCACATTGGAATAAGGATGAAAATCAATTAATTATTTCTTACGTTTAGGTACTTCCAAATAATTAATTAATTTGGTAAAGCTAAAGGCAAGTTTATAGAAATATAGTTAAAACGAAATGTGATATACAAAACAGTACAAGTGCGTTATTCAGTATTATTAATACTTCATGTAATAAAATAATTTTATACAGAATTATCTAAATAAGCTAATATATAACATAAATTAATGTTAATTTAACTTCATTTTATTCACTTATTCGCATCAATATTCGTAAATTATAAGCTATTTATAAAACTGGAGGACCTAACACATATTTGCATAATTGGATCAATTTGTGCTCCATTAGCATTATATTAAAACCATTTCGTATTTATATATTAAATAAATATAATACACTTATCATCACAAAAACCGAGCAACCTACTTCGTTTTGTTTGACGACTCAATTAAAAGATTATAATATGTGAAAAAAATATATGTATGTATATAACATATACAAATGTACACAATTTTACTAAGAAATAAATGGGATCTTATACCACATGGAGGGATAGAGTACATTTATACAAATAATTAATATAATAATTAACATAAATATACTTTTTCTCACTTAATTTGAACATTTTTAATTTTCACGAGTTGGTTTTGTTCATGAAATGAATACTAGGTGTTTATTTCTCCGTTTCGTTGGAAGTTATTGCCAATATAATCGGCATGCGGCACCACATGCGCTCCCAGAATTTCTGTAATGTATCACGCCAGAGTTAAAGCTACTCTCCGTATGAGAACCAGTTCCGTGTATCCGGTCAAAATATCCCACCTTAGAACATTAAAGATTTTCCTCTAAAACTGACGGTTTTTTGTATGCAACACTATCCATAATATTCCCCGGGCGACTCTTTGCATATGTCACAAAACAGAGCCACTTAGTGTCATTCGAGATTAACCGGTAATCAGAATAGTTTGCACATATGGTAAAGTCCAACTAACCTATGCCCTAGCAAAATGATGTCTAATTTGCCGGTGGGCTGTGGAAAATATCTGTCCTGTTGCTAATTGATGTGGCAAATTATTCTGTTCCTGGAGTCCTCACATCACTGTATTATCACTTATGAGCACTCCACGTGCACAAAACTGACATTGCCAATCAACACCAGATAGGTGTCCATTATACAGCGACGCGACGGTAGCACAATGAAACGGTCAATTCCCTCAGATGTGACACGATTTCTTGCTGATGCAGTTTTGTTGATAAAGATCAGTTTCTAAAAACTTCTGATGACCGACCGTATATTTTTTTATAAGTGCTCTAAATTAAGTATTACGATAATGGTTAAATAAAGTAAGCTAAATAATAAAAGAATCAACAGTACAGTAAGTAACAGTAGGGAAAACAGACGGATATAAAAAAACATAATATGAGGGTTCGATTTTTGACATTTGGCTATAACAATACATACGATATTTTGCTATACTAATTACTATGTTGATATATTATGTATTTTAATCGCAGAACTCTTTTTATTTTTATAAATTAAAAATAACAGGATGTGTCATTAATATAAAAAAAAAAATCGGGTGGGACTGTGCCGGGCGCACCGCCGTTGGTTTAACGTGAAACGTCTATTTCAACCACCTTCCCTATTGAAGTTTGGAATTTTTTTAATTTCAATAGCTTCGCGAGTAATCCTGGAGCGATAACTGTTCTCTTTAGTGAGTATTTGTGGACTATCAAAGCGAACGCAGTGGCTTGGGCGATACTGGTTTATACTGGTTGGTACTTTTCAGACTGCAGATGCTGTATTATTGTCAGATGCTGTATTGTTGTTTATTTGTCAGTAACAAGTGTATAACGCCTTTGAGACGTCTAAAACCTCAGTCTCTCCCGTGGCCATGATTACTGTAAAGTACTCGAAACGTCGGGAACCAAAAATCAAAATAAATCCGCGAAATAATCCGAAAAGATAGTTTTATTTAAAATGTTAAATATTCGCGTAAATCTAAGAAAGTATTCGTTCTAGTTGTCTTAATACTATACTGAGTAGGTTGTGTATGTAAGATTTTTTCAATTAATATTAGACAACAATTTTGTTAAACTGTGATATGAGAAATAAGAAACAAGGCGTTGTTTACTAAGCGTGCCTTGCCAGCTTTGAGACGCTTTCAGAAACGACTTGCTGGGTCAGTGCCGGACATTGTGGTACCTATGCGTAGTCCATAACACCCTCTTTTTGATGACAGCCATTTTTGATATAATTTCGGCTGGCTACAGCACGAGCTGAGGCCGACATTTTATATTTTTTATACACTTGCTGGTTATTAAGTATTTCCTATTAATTTTGTCCAAATTACGCGTATTTTATTTAAATCGATCGGTCGAAATAAATTCTAAAAACACATTTTTCTCCGGTACCCAGAATATGTTTTGGTTTGATTTTAAAGACCTTTCACATCTCACAAAAAAAATTACAAAATTAATTTTGCTATTAATTGTTTACGATGGAATCGCTTTTTGTCGGAGAAACATTGGGTTCTATTTCTGCTATAAGTATATCATCTAGTAATTTTTTAATAATTATAATTAAAGATACATGGTTCTACCACACGATCGCGACACCTAACATGGTTCATTTGCATAAAGATAGCGATAATGCTTTTAACCACTATTTAAATTAAGACATGGTTTAGATACACATGTGTATGCTATATAATGTATATAAGAGTGTAATAGATTAAATTCACGAAAAAATACCAAAAAGATAGTTTTATTAAAAAGGAATAGCGAGTTAAGTAAGATATACTAAGTCTTTAAGTTTTCATGGTCACTGACAATATTTTTATGTTGTAAAACGGGATATTTACCACGTTTTTCATTTACAATCATGAGTTCCCGATATTACGGTGCTGTAACAAGCGCCATGGTTACGGGTGTACAGAACACTTTGCGGGTGGATTTTAAATTTGTTTATTGGCAGATATATTAAATAAATAAATAAATATGTCAGGACATTGACACACAACACCATCTAGTTCCATGGTAAGCTAAGAGGCTTGTGTTATGGATACCAGATAGTTGATACATTATACATATATAACTTTTTTTTTAAATACATACATATTATAAATGTAAACATCCATTACAGGAGTACAAACATTCGTGCTCATCACACAAATGAATGCCCCCCAGCGGGACTCGAACCCGCGACCGCTGGCGCAGCAAGTAGGGTCATTACAAACTGAACCAAACGTGTCGTCGAATATTTATCTACCCACTTTCTAGTTCGTTTTGTACGTCTGTTACGATTACCACTGCCATGTAAGTCGCTTGTAACTCGATTAGAGTAACAACACATAAAATTTACTATATCTACTCGCGTATTTTTATTCACCTTTTTACGGGGTTGACACATTTTATCACTGGATTCAAGTTCTTGACAATTGAAACCCGACTTCCCGGTTGAAGTTCTTGTATTTAGTAATTTCAATTGCTTCTCTGGGTATATAATGGATATCTGCCAAAAGCACCTGAGTTAAGGTAGTTGGTTATGTAAATAAATCCCATGGTTAGGTCCTGCTTCCAAGAGATGTTGAGCTAGAGCTGACTTCTTTGCGTCGTTGTTTTCAACTTCCTTTGATGAGTTTTGTAATGCATGCTACAGTTCGTTTTGTCTATTTATTTATTTATTATAAAGGCTTACTAACTAAATTTACATAAAACATGTATTTAACATTATAATATTACCTATCTGTATATAAATTTAATTTAAAAGTATGCAGTAAGTATAGAAGTATTCCATTAAAAACTTTATGTGGTTACGAGTATATAAGGAGCTATTTCAGTTGTACAATAAACAAAAGAAGAAAAAAAAGAAAGAAAATCTAATCTAAATATTTAAGTACACTTATTCAATGTATGACTGACCACAACTGCAGTCTATTTTATTAACACTAGGCTTTTCTAGGGGAAAGGAGTCTTTACGCGAAAGCGACCTTTGTGATACTTTCTTAAAGGGAGTGAAGATTCTCATAAAAATGCAGTTAAATTAGTGCAGAATTTGAACATTACTTCTTGGTGGCATTATAGTAAATAAAAAAATCTTTACTTGTTCTAAAATATAGACGTGAAATATTGAATAAAAGTTTCATAAACGTATACTTATTATGTAAAAATGAAGTTTCAATTTACAAGACTGAATACCTAGTAAATTTTTTATGTGATTCCTCAGATAACGTTTGAGAGGAAAAATGTTCTCGACCACAAGAGAAATTATGAGCGCGCCTGTGTGAATATTAATATATCGACGAGGGAATTTAATATTTGGCGCAAGACAAGAAAGTAAGAAAATTCCACACTTGGAATTTATGTCTGACGCAGGTTACAAGAAATTGATAACTTTTTATAAAACTAAGAAAGGACGTTTTTGTTATACAAGTCAGTTTGTTTGTACTCATCATGGTGAATTTCTCTATGAATGTCATTTAATGTTAGACTTAATTTTTTGAAGTTATAAATTGTTTTTACTTTTGTATCTGTGATTGTGATTTATATTAAGTCTTTACTCGACAAGTGTTCAAATTTATTTTAGTGGAATTTCAGAAGGATGTATAGCCTATATATATGCTGTAAGAAAATTTTATTGTCGAGCAAACAAACGCACGAAATAATATACAGTTTTTTTAGTATCATTTTTATAGTAGGATTTTATTTATAACATTAATTACAGTATTGACAAGTTTGACATTTGGAATTTTATTAACTATAATTAAAATGCTTTTAATTATATACGTGGTATATATTTTTGTAATTACCTCTAAAAACCCTTTAACTTGGAATGACAAATATATTGTTTGTTAGAACGGAGCACATTTTATTGACTTTTTCCATTGATTTTAAAATATACCATTATTAAAAAACATAACTAAAGTTTTTCGAGACATTTTTTTAGATGTTTTTTGTGGGTGTGAACTAGTTTAAAAAAGGAAATAACTATAAGTATAGACTTTACAGCATAAGGTTACATTTATAAATATCATCTATTTATAGATTTATATATATCTTTCACCTTCGAAAATATTAATTATCTATACTAATATTATAAAGAGATAAAGTTTGCGAGTTTGTGAATTTGTGATGTTGTGAGGGTAATCTCTAGATCTACCGAACTGATTTAAATGAAATATGGTAAAAAGATAGTTTGAGACCCTGAGGAGGACATAGGATACTTTTTATCCCGGAAATCATGCCGTAAGAGCGTGAAAATGGGGATGAAAGTTTGTATTGGGAATCAAGCTAGAGACGAAGCCGAGCAAAGCGAGGGTGGGTGGCTAGTTATAAATGAAAAGAATACTCCTTGCATTTCACACTCAGTGATTTGTGCTTGAACATAAGAAATATGAATTTTTTACTTGATTATGCCATAAATACTTATAACATAATATAGTGTACTACTACTAACTACGATCGATCTAAGAAGTAACAAAATTTGATGCAAAAACGCGAAGTGACAAAATTACATGTTTTGTAGTAGGCTCTATTTGTTGTTTTTTTCCCATGGCATGGCTTAATTCTACACCGCACACGTTCATAAATCCGCTAGAGAGTCGTTGGCAAGAAATCTGTTTGGAACTCTACCAAAATTTAAATATCCACTCCCAAACTCATAAAAATCACATAATCAGTTGCAACTTATTGTATTATCTTCAGACTTTGGATTATATGAATGCTGCTTTGCATTGTGAAGAGTGTCATTGTTCTTCAGCATCTCATGTGCTCTTAATTAATACTTCAATCACTCACTCTTTTCCACAACACACATTCACAATCCTTTCATTTCACTACAGTCCATTTTTTGTGTCGCGAAATACAATCAGACAGATAATTGAAAAAAGGGGTTGTTTAGGTACTGGTATCATATAAAAAACTGTACTTGAGAAAACATATTTCATTCGAAAGTCACATACAGGCCCTTCAATTATTTCTATAGACTATAGAGTATAGATTATTGAAAGGATTATTGCAATCCGATTAATGGTTTACGAGGAATATTAGGATACACATAAAACATAATATATAATGTATAATATATACTCGTATATACATAAGTATATGTATGTATGTATGTATGTATATGAATACTTTATTATTCCACCAATATTTATACATATAACGTATATGCCGGTTGAATATAAATGATATATACGTAGGTATAATTTCTATGTATATAAAATGTTTAGCATATACGAGTATGTACGTGAAAGCCAGTTGCTTTATTTCATTGCATAAGCGAAGTTGAACCGGGTTAAAAAACACCACACAAACAAATATTTTTTAATGTAGTAATAAATTTTATACTGTGAAATATCCAAATAAAGCCAAAAACGATTATAGGATTTTCGTCATTACCAACATCGTTTTATCATCAAGGATATATCCATTTTGGAATTTGAACTTTTATATATATGAGAATGTTGTTATGTTATTTGGATAGCTAATAGTAATAAGTAGTAGAATAAGTAGTAACTTTTTCTTTATCTTAAGATAAAGAAAAATAATAATAAATTTGTATTCAGCCCTTTTTAACGTCCCACTGCTGGGCACGGACCTCCCTTCAGTACGAGGGGGATCAGGCCGTAGTCTACCACGCTGGCCAAGTGCGGGTTGGCAGATTTCACATGTCCTTCGAAAACTTGCTAAGTTCTCTCAGACATGCGGGTTTCCTCACGATGTTTTCCTTCACCGTAAGACAAGTGGTAATCATGTTGGAAATGATTCACACATGAAAATATCACAGGTGCCAAACCCGGGATTTGAACCCGCTTCACTCGGTTTCCTAAGCGATCGCGTTACCACTGGGCAACCACTGCCATCTTATATATCAACTACTTATACTTCTTATACTACCAATAAATTTAATTGTTAACAATTAAATTAATTTTAACAAAGATACAATTTCTCTGTCCATAGTGAACTTAGTATTTATTATTGAAATTGAATTTACCTATATTAAATATCTACATAATGTTCTTAGATGGAACTTTATAGTCAGTTTCTAAGCCAATCGTTTTAGGAAGCAATCGTAACTTGATAAACCGTATTAAGGCCTGAGGCACAATCCGATTATCTGTCAAGCTCAGTGAAACGTACATATGTACGTATGTTCAATAATTTTGGGCAACAAACTTCAAAGTTTAATGTTATTATAGCCAGTTATAATAATACTTTATAATCAAGTTATCCAATCACCTCAACTGCACACATACAAATAAATATAGTAAACTAATAATGAATTATTCTTAGGAATTTAATTAATTTTTTAGAAATTTACTTGGAGGTAATATCATTAGTCAACCTATATTTTTTTTTATAATTTAAGGTTTAATACAGAATAGTTTTGGCCCGTTAAGTAGATAGATTACATTTTTTTTGGATCTTAGACTATGAAAAGAATGAAAAAAACACATCACATTTAATTCACATCTTAATTACTTTTATCCCAAAATGAGAACATTTGTCATTTCCACAGACATAGGTAAAGTAACTACTTATCTGGTTGTCATTTTTTGTTGGCGCCCACAACGCCCACTAAAATGAGCATGTATAGTATATGTGGGTATGTATGCTTGTTACTCCTACATGCTAAAATGGCTGGTAGGATTTGGATGTTTAATAGAAAGGCTACTGTTAGGCACTTATTATTGTATGTATACAGCTCTTTTTAACATCCCGCTACTGGGCACGGGCCTCCCTTCAATACGAGGGGGATCAGGCCATAGTCCACCACGCTGGCCAAGTGCGGGTTGGCGGACTTCACATGTGTTTCGAAAACTTTCTACGTTCTCTCAGACATGCAGGTTTTCTCACCATGTTTTCCTTTACCATAAGACAAGTGGTAATCATGCTAGAAATAATTCGCACATTAAAATATTAGAGGTGCGAGACCCGGGATTTGAACCCACTTCACTTAGTTTCCCAAGCGAGCGCGTTACCACTGGGCTACAACTGCCAAGTAATTATATTAATTTATAAATAAGTAGTATTAATTACATATATTAATTTATTTTTGTATTGTATTCAGCCCTTTTTAACGTCCCACTGCTGGGCACGGGCCTCCCTTCAGCACGAGGGGAATCAGGCCATAGTCCACCACGCTGGCCAAGTGCGGGTTGGCGGACTTCACATGTCTTTTGAAAACTTGCTAGATTCTCTCAGACATGCAGGTTTTTTCACGATGTTTTCCTTCACCGTTAATACAAGTGGTAATCATGTTGGAAATGATTCGCACATGAAAATATCAGAGGTGCGAGACCCGGGATTTGAACTCACTTCATTCGGTTTCCCAAGCGAGTGCGTTACCACTGGGCTACCACTGCCTTTTTGACTATTAATTTATACTTATAATTAATTAGTATTTAGTCTCAAGTTGCCTATAATTTAGTAACATGTGATAATTAATAGGCAACTTAATTATACGTTTTTAAAAGAAAATTATTTACATACATTATAGTTTAGACAACCAATTCAGCTTAAAACAACATCGATTCCCGAATAGTATAATGACAGAATCGTGAAAGCAAAATAAACAAACAAATAAATAAGGTTACATAGTATCAAATAAAAATGTAAATTATTGTGCCACGTTATTTAGTAGATACATACACTGTTGAAATATTTCAGATTGCGGTACATTACACACTGCATTGAGAGTCATTTATTTGAGGAGTGTTCGAGTACGGTTGGTGGCGCCGGATATCAGCTTATATATCAGCCTGCGCGCATCCGGCTTGCGGCAATACCGTAAACACGCAGAAACTTGCCCGCTGCGCTATCTTGTTGCCATAACACATCAAATACATATAACACATTAAGTACAGAAATTATGATTTCAGTAAGTTTATCGGCAAATAATTATTTTTGTATTATTAGGTCTTTTTCGTAAATAGGTAATATTTATCAACAAATCAATGGAAATGACTAGAATTTAGAAATGTAATTTGTACATTGTATAAACAATATCATTGAAAATAATTATTTTTATATTGTCCTTTCAAATACTGTTTATCAATCACTTTATACTGTTTACTTTGTAAGTTATATAAGTAGAGATGAGTTCGATATCTTAGATTAGTTACTACAGAACTATTAGTTATATTAAGAAAAATAATAGAAATGTTTGGTTTATTATCTGGAATCAAAATGTTCTTATTCATTGCTTTAATTTAATAAGTTAACCTTTATGTTGTTTTATTTTATCACAAAGAACTTTTGCACAAACAAAAAATTCATATCATTTAATAAATTATAAAAATTAAAAATCTGACACGTAAAAGTTGAACTAAAAAGATGGACACAGTATTATGCAGTACATACAACAGGCACGGTAATGTTACCGTACCGTAATATAATAACGTTACCGTGATACAGGTAACGTGAATATTAGAAATAATCAATTTATAGAAATAATAAAAATATTTTAGCCATATATATATATATATATATATTCTATATAACATTACCGTGATATTACTGACATATCTTTACATTACAGCCGACAGATTAATGACTAATGCGACAGATGGTTATCAAATTATTATTAATTTTAACTTATATCCATTGCATACCGTGACAACTGAAGCAGAGCTTCAGCATTTCGGATAATGATTTATGATTTCGTTACTGTCTGTGATTTAACAATATAAATCTTTTTATAATTGTATAACATTTGACTGATATCTTTCATTAGAACTAATATGAACCAATATACACATATGTTTGTATGTATATTGGTAAAATCTCTTTTAGTCTCTCCTTAGTCAAAAGTCAAAACATTTTTTTGTAGACAATAATAAAACTGCAAAGACGTGTTCGTTTTGGACATATTTAATACAATTCATGTACATACATTGAGAAAATTTAAGCTGCATGTACATACATACATATAATATTTTATATTTGTTAACTGCCTCGGTGGTGTAGTGGCTAGCATGTACGGCTGCACACCCTGAGGTCCTGGATTCGAGTCCCGGGTCGGGCCAAGTTTAGTTATTGAGTCTTTCTGTATAGTAAGGCTCAGTAATAGCCCGGAGTTGGGAATTTGGAGGTGTTCCATCCCCATGCCTCGAGAGCACGTAAAGCCGTCGGTCCTGCGCCTTAACTCTCACTGGTCGTGTCGAGCAGTCGTCCCACCGGAGTATGAGAGTGATAGGAATAGAGAGTGCACTTGTGTCTGCGCGTACACTTGTGCACTATAATATCTCCTGCGCAGTTGGTTAGTCTCAATGAGATTGGCCGCCGTGGCCGGAATCGGTCAGGAGAAAATCATCATCATTTGTTGTTGCTTAGGATACCTTGGAATATAGTAGTATAAATTAAAACGATAATTATCAATCCTGTCTCGTCTGTCAGTCCGTCAAGCACGGATGTTACGTGTTATAGAGCTACGTAAATTTTAGTATTGTGTATATATTTATTTTTATTTAAACACTTTATTGCACACAAATATATACACACTGTGTATATTGATAGTTTAAATAACATTAACAGACATAATATATAATGCTAGCTTTTACCCGCGGCTTCGCTTGCGCCAAGTTTGATTGATAAGTTTTAGTTTTAACATTTACAAAATGATAAATTTGTACTTTTTGATGTTCAAGTGTAATTCAAAATTGATGACATCTACGTGATGGACGTGGAAATGACAACCATGTTGTATTTTAGACTATTTACCTCTTTTCGCCCCTTGAAAAGGGTTGTTTTTGAAAAAGGACGAAACACATGTTAATTATTTGTCAACTAGAGTAAATATGCAAATTTTTTGAATTCATACATACTTTTTATATGATTTCTCTTACAAATTTTGAACCCTCGTTTTATCCCTTTAGGGGTTGAAAGGAGTCATTAAAATAACTATCTGTGTGCCTTTCAGCCCAATCCGTTAAAAGGTTGAGTTATCTGTTTTATTTATTTTATAGAGCAGTCACTCAGTCAGGTTTCCTTTTATATATAGGTACAAACTAGCGACTCACCCACGATTCGCTCGGCTCGTACCTAGGTTGATTCCCCATACAGACTTTCATCCCCACTTACCCCCTTAAGGGATAATTTGCGGGATAAAAAGTATCCTACGTCCTTCCCAGGGTCTCAAATTATCTTATCAAATTTCATCTAAATCGGTTAAGTAGATCCAGAGATTACCCCCTACAACGTTACAAACTCACAAACTTTACCTCTTTATAATATTAGTATAGATTGAGTAGAGATAAATTTCTTACTATATATATTATAAATAAAAAACTATAGAAATAAAATTTGAATCTTAGATATTTATTATATAGTATTTAAAGTGTTATTTATCAATAAATTTCACGCGAATAGTTTCCATATAGGTATTGTTACGGAAAATTAATAGTGATCTAGTAAAAGAAATTTGATTTTAACTTTCGAAGTGAACACAAGTGGTCGGACGCGAGTCAAGAGCACAACGGGTTAACTATAAATAGACAAAGCTTGTGCTCTAAAGACACTAACCTTGTGTTCTATTGTGTTGAGATAAATAACTTATCACTCGGGACAGAACTTAATAGTATCTTCTTCAGCCGAATGCTACTATCGAAGAGTTATTAACTTAAATGTTCCAATTCCACTTCTTTTTGTTTCTTTATAGCAAACATATTTTATCTTAAGAAATATATTAGATTAAAAGTATATAGTAGCGACCTGCTAGTTTCAGCAGGCACCATATCTAATTAAGTATTTAAGGAGCTAAAACTTATTACAAAATAAATAAACCATACACCTACCTACCACCTACTCGTACACATAAAAATAATTGCTCAGATCCGTATGCCAGTCGAAGTTAAAAAACGTCGGGCACTATATGGTAGCTTTATTTAAAAAAAAGTTACAGCTTTTTGACTTATGATTATACTTTTCGAATTAAAATCGTTGGAGCCGAGCGAAGCACGGTGGCCCAGGAATTTTTAGAAAATGTCTTTTTATTCGTGTTTTCAATATTCAACTTTATCAATAATAATCAACTAAAACATAAACTTATTTTTTGTATTGGAAAAAAATAATAATAAAAAGGTGGCGTTTGGGTAGTCCTAATGTTGCCACTTAAACATAAGCTAAAAAGAATTTCTGACAGTTATTGGCAAATAATAATACTATTTTTTTTATTGTAACCTGAATCTCGGAAACGGCTCCAACGATTTTCATGTAATTTAGTATACAGTGGGTTTCGGGTGCGATAAATCGATCTAGATTAGTCTTATGTCTGACAAAACGCGTGTTTTTGAGTTTTCATGCAGTTTTCTTTTGCTATTCCACGCAAAATGTGGTTGGTAATTTGCACGCTCGGGAATAAGCATCGTGGTCAAGCGGCCAAGGTGCAAGATCAACAATCACAGGTGTCCAGGTTCGAACACACAAAACAAAGTTTTTACTTTTGTTTTTTTTTATATGTATTCAAGGTTTTTTTTAAAAAAAGGCGCAAGATTGACAATCATAGGTGTCCGGGTTCGAATCCCGGTTGAATACAAAGGTATAATATTTATTTGTTTTTTTTGTATTTATTCAAGTTTTTAGTTTTTTTTTTAAAGAAAATTGTACGTTCCAACCAAAAACTCCGAGCGAAGCTCGGTGGCCCAGGTACTGTATTATAAATCACTTACAGAATATTTATTGAAGTAAAAATACTTATTAGTGCATACTATTTCATAATATTAAATTTACAATTTTTGTATAGGTACATTCAAATCATTAAGAGCTATTAATTGGTTTCTTTTATCTTGGAAATAGTTTTAATGATTTGAATTCAAATTTTGTATTTATTAGATAGGATTTCCTTTTTAAGTTTATCTATGTAGGTGGCTTCTCTTTACAATTTGTGGCTTATCTTTCTGAAAAAAAACCGCAATTTTTATCTATATATTTTATATATTCCAAAAAAACGATGAGCGAAGTTCGGCCGCACTGGTACGTACTAATTAATACGAGTACTGTAACTGCATGACATACTTAGCGCATAAAACTGACATTCACACTTCACTATAAGGGGTTATGACGTCGTATTCTTTTACGATGTAGTAATGTTCAAAATATCTTCAGCAATTGAACACGACCCCAATATAACATTATCTGCTGATAAGGAACACCTTAAAGAATATATAACATTTTACGTACAGTTTTAAAGTATAGGAAGTACTCGAAATCTTTTCAAGAAACACAAATATGAAACTAATTATTGTCTGCAGTTTTACCCAAATATCTTTTTATTCTCCAAGTGTAAAACAACAATAACAATACAACCTTTGCTATATTAATATTGAATCTTATAAACACATAGGAATGAGATGAATATATATTTTAACTCTATGAACACTATTTGTACAATACAAAAATAGGTTATTAAAAATAGGTAAATACTAATAAATAGGTTTCATTGATTATATTCGTTACTGATCTTTCGATCCATTTACGATGCTTTTATTTCTCTAAGTTTTTTAATGTGTTTGTAAATTGTTATTGAATAAAGGTCGTACATTTTGATTTAATTAATAATTACTATTAAACTATTAAGTCTTTGGTTCTATATATAAAATTTTCTGTACCTTTATATTTATGATTTTAAGATATACTTAAAATAATTTATTTTAGTCTGTAACATAATAATCAAAGAAACGATGAATTAGTTCACCTTTTACATGAGTGTCGAACAGTGTTGCCTATTAAATTTCCTCGAGGTAAATTTCTAAGAAATTAATTAAATGTCTAAGAAATCTATTGTTAACTGTAACGCCGGCGTGTCCGCGGCCGTGGAGGGATCTTTAGACGAAAAGAGAAAAATGAAATTTAGGATGACTAAAATAAAAGGATTATACCTATCAACTAAAATCTACACTAATATTATAAACAGGAAAGATTTGTATTTTTTATGTTTGTAACGAATAAACTCAAACTACGAGACCTATTTAGATTGGTAAGAATATAGTTGGAGATCCTGGAAATGATATATAGGATAGTTTTTATCCAGGAAATCATCTTTTAAGGGGGTAAGAATGGAGACGAAAGTTTGTATGGGAAATCAATCTTGGGAAGAACTTGAGCGAAGCGAGGGTGAGTCGCTAGTATATAATAAAACAGTCCATTGGTATTACGCTCACTTGAATATTCAAGTGAAGTGAGTTCAAACCCGGATCTGCGAGACCTTCTGACTGGCGTTTTTGGGAATCATGTCGAAAGTGATTCTGTGAATGAAAACATAACGAAAAAACTTGCATGTCTGAGAAGAATTATTAACTGCCTAGTTTTTGAAAACACCAAATAAAAGGGCGCAATTATAACATCTTAAAAACACAATTAAAAAGATTCAAATTATTATTAGCCCACAAATATTTCTGACAACTGCCTAAAAAACTCAGAATAAAACAAATATATTTTTATAAAGTGCAAATTTATTTATCAGCAAACAACAACAATATTAGATAAATACTATTTACTAATTTTAAAATAATCGTTTTATGTATATGATATAATAGTAACGAGACCGGCGATAAAAAAGACTGGGTCTAGTAGATGAAGATAAAGTACAGTGTATACAAATTTGCTCCAATCCCCCATGAGATCGTCTGTTTTGAAATCACTTGTAGTTCAGCTCTTCGATTGCTCTCTAAAGTTGAAAACTGAATTTACGCTGCAAATTTACAACTCACTTGACTTATAGATAACTTTATTAAGAGGGCTTATCTATACGTATAATAATATTGCAACTAGGTCATAGTTATAAATTAAATATGTAAAAAAATAATAATAACAGGATGCTCGATAATGCAGACTTACATAATATATTATCGTTTATTGTGTTAGTTTATATATATATATATATATATATATATATTATATATAGTTAGGAATACTTGAATAATACGTGATTAAGTATACCTGATTCTTTTTACTGCATTTATCTATTTTTCATGGAATTTGAGAATTTCGTCCTTCTAGGAACTCAGGTTTTCAGCAGAAACGAACTTCTCTACAGAGGTTATTGTTTTAGTTTGAAATTTGAGCGAGGTCTGATGAATTGGGTGAATGCTACAATGACTTTTGTCAAGTTGTAAAATGCACAGTATTATCCCAGTAACAGACGATGCTTTTATGATTTGCCATTTCTGGACACTTTTCCTTAATGTTTTTAAATATTTGTGATTGAAAACAATACTATCACGTATTTATCTCTACACTGTTTGGTTTTAATGCAGAATTATTTTCTGTATTTATCCCAATTATTATTTTTTATTATTTCTCCCAACGATGAGAAAAGTGTTATTGGGGTAGCTGACTGGTATTTTCTAGTTTCATTTGTAGCAAGTTGCAAATAGAAATGCATTAGATCACATTTTAAAATGGCATGAAATAATACTTTTATATCTATAGTCATGCTTTACACTCTGTCGGGTTTTGGAATGAAGTTCGTTTATGAATTATGTACAATATCGTTTTACCTAAATTAACTAGTAATTTTTAGACTTTAATAAAGATACACTTTAAATACTACAGTATATACTTTTAAACGTTTTCTATTTCTATGGAAATAATTATATTAATGTTCCTATAAAAATAGGTTAGTTTAGTAAAATAACAGGTAAATAGGCCCTCTGACATCGTAATACCATGCTTACGAATTGTTAAAAACCCTCATCGAACTTAAAATAATATGTAACAGTTAAAATTAAAATGTAAAATTTTAAATCCTAAATAGTAGTAACTTTCGAAAAATAAAAGTTTAAATGATGGAACACATTTAAAACAGCAGTGAAGTTTTGGAAGGAAACTTAAGCCATAAGTTGCTTTAAGCCTCTCGAGTCTCTAGACTCTAGATAATGAATAGATAAACATAAATTGACTCTGATCACGAACCATGACATAATTTCTGAAAAAGTTATTAAAAATTCAAACCGATTGATAGTGATAATTATAATTACCTCATAATGCTTAATATTAATAACTCGCTAAATAAAGTGAAATAAAATAAAACATAATTTATTTAACATTTTAGCTTATTACCTATATTTTAGATAATAGTATTTTTAAATATTCTTATAATCAATATTTAGTTCTAAAATTGGTAAAACTTTATAAAATAAAAATCAATAAATGGTTGATATTTCTTTATATTGTTGACCTTGAGTGAAATTCAGAAGTTTGCACTATTAAATTTCGGGCCTCATTTAAAGAAAATATACTAAACTTCACTTCAAGAACCTACATTCAAAGTTACACATAGCAGCTTGTATTTATGGTATTTTACAAATCGAAAGGCACTGATATTTGGTTTTTATTTACTAAGATAAACAGGAATTCATAGGCGAGTATCATCGCACGTGAAGCCTATTTCAAAAGTAAAAAAAAAACAAGTTTGTCCAGCAGCCCGAAAGAGTGAGTGATATGACAATTTGTTGAAGAGCAACGAACGAAATGTTCCATTGAATCTGTTAAATCATCAGTAACTCACGAGAGGTCACTCTAAATATAACGCGTAGGTACTTTTTCTATTGTGGTTGCATTGTAGAAAGTACAATAAATAATTAAAAAAAAGGCTATTTAATCCAAGGCTACACTAATCTGTGCATTTTTGTTTGATTATTTAAAAAAAAATATAAATTGATCATTGAGATCTAATATACGAAAAGTCTTATTAAACTTTGTTTGTCTTTGTCATAATTTCTTATTGTTAGTTGTGTTTGAAATTCTACTTAAAGAACGTAAAGAACAGAACAGGACACATGGTCAATGTAGTAAATGCGCGGAAGATGTAGAGCTCAAGTTCTCTTCTTGACATATCGTTGGCTCACAATTACAAGGTTCTATGTTACAATTTTAGTACTTATTTAGTTATTAATGCTACAAGGTTTTATGTGTCATTAGCTACAGTTTTGCAAAAACAAACCACTAGATAGCGGCACTATAACTACAAAGTATTCAATTTTACATAGTTCTTTGTTGTTTCTTTTACGATAACAAAATAACGAAGTTCTATGTAAAAATTACTAAACTTTATTAAAATTAACATAGAACCTTGTAATAGTGAGCCACTTATGTAGTAGATGAACACTTGACTACTAATATCTTTTTTATTCTGAATGATACCAAAATCCTTTTATACCAGATTTTATAGAGTGACACGATCAATTAGATGGGAAACAAAATTCTTTTAGAATGTGTTCATTTCACAATTTCGTTTTAGCCCCAAAAATTTGTTATTTTTATACAAATCAACTTAAACTAACTTTTACTAAGTAAATATTAAATAATACTGATTCGACATGTTTTTACAGAATGGATATCGTCTCAGCGTACTATGCTTTACAAACATTGTAAAGAGGACACTCTGGTATAGCGCATTGAAAGCCACTTGAAACTGAATAGGGTCTCAGTACCCACATTTGTTAATACAAATATAGTTCTCTTATGTTGTATAAATCTAGCTGCAAGAGCACTACTCAAATAAGTAGTGAAATGAGGTTAAGTACTAATGTTATATGCACGTAAGTCAAATTTAATATAATTTATATCTATTCATCATACATATCATTAAATGGTATATATAGTGTATATTAAGTTAATTTTGAAAAAGTTTACTAATAAGGTGAAATAATCTAAGGTTAATGCAAACAGCAATTATTAGTTTTTACTTTATTAGTTTATTTTGACGGCACATCTGGCTCAGCTTGTAGTGACCCTACTTGTTGTGCCAGCGGTCGCGGGTTCAAGTCCCACTGGGGGCATTCATTTGTGTGATGAGCACGAATGTTTGTACTCCAGTCATGGGTGTTTATATTTATAATATGTATGTATTTAAAGTTATATATGTGTAATGTATCAACTGTCTGGTATCCATAACACAGGCCTCGTAGCTTACCATGGAATTAGATGGTGCTGTGTGTTAATGTCCCAACATACTTATTTATTTATTCAAAACGTCAGTACGGATTACAGTGACATAAAGGTTATCGTAAATTAAAATCAAGGACTAAAATAAAAAATTGAATTAAACAATATAAAGTTCTAAGTAAAGGTTCGATTAAAATATGTATCAATAATTTATACTATCGTAAGACAGAAAATAGAATTCTAGATATCAGAATAGATTACTCTTTATTTCTTTAAAAATCAACTTACGCTTGTAAGACGCAACAAAATTAATTTAATACTTAAGTTGTCGAAAAGTAGCTAGGTATATGTATTTCTTATGTAGTTAAAAGGAGTGACAAGTTAGCGCTCATTGTAAGTTGTGAGGCGCGGACGGAAATTAATGACCTCGCTGTCTAAATCCTTACAGGAGCACGGTTGTTCGTGTAATCCGGCTAACACGTGATGCAGTGCCTGACTCCAGTCTCCATCACGATGCAGAAAATATAACCTCAAGCTCTACTATAAATTTGAATCTTTTTACTGTTTATTCTAGCAAGTGTTAGACAGATCCACATTTATATAACTGGTCTTACTTTATCTATTTCCTTTACCACAGCTTAACACCTTTGTGAACATGAAATTAGTTTTTATGCATTGATATCTTAGTCATTTCTATTTAAAGTGATATATATCCTAAAGTACATTAAAAATTGATAGAGATAAATCTTCTTATTATATGAACTAGCATTGCCCGCGGCTGCGCCAGCGTTCAGATGACCCAAAACCAAATTCTTAGGTTTTACATATTAGTATACTCTTACATTGCAGTTTTTGTATTTTTTCTCAGAAATGAGACATTTTCCTGCGGTAAAAAGTATCCAATATGTTGACCCGGATAACCAGCTATCAGCATACCAAATTTCATCAAAATTCCTCCAGTAGTTTCTGTGATGCGGTAACAAGCAGACAGACAGACAAAAATTCTAAAAACTATAGATTCGGCTTCTGTATCGTTAATAATGTCTATTTCAATAAGATTTTCCAAAAAATATTTAATGTACAGATTCTGCTTAGTTACAATTTTATTATTATATGTGTAGATTTCTTAAATTCTTTTCATACACGAATCTCTCTATAGAAAATTTTAACTGCAAAACAAAAAAAAAATTCCCTACCTACTTCTGTAAAAGTAACTTGAAAATTTCAAAGTACGTTGGCTTAATCACCTGTAACAGACTACAAGAATCTAATAACGTTGTCACAAATTTATTTCCGGCTTATTTTTGAGCCTATCTACAATAGAAAGGATCGCATGTCAACCTCACTATTAGTTACCTTTGTCAAACGGAGAAGTCTACAATGTACCTGACAACCATTCTGCCATAAATTGTTTTTGTGTAATGTGAATCCTCTTGTTAACTTTAGTATTAATTTGTGCGTTACAGTGACATTGTAATTACTATTATTTTATATATAATATATATATATTACTAGCGACTCACTCTCGCTTCGCATACCTAATGACGGTTAGTATGGAATACATAGACTATAAATTTAAATATGTTGGGACATTAACACACAGCACCATCTAGTTCCATGGTACATACATATTATAAATATAAACACCCATGACTGGAGTTCAAACATTCGTGCTCATCACACAAATGAATGCCCCCAGTGGGACTCGAACCCGCGACCGCTGCCACAGCAAGTAGGGTCACTACAAACTGAGCCAAACGTGTGTACCTAATCAGATTTTACATTTTACATTTTAGTGCCTGGAAGTCGGTTTTTTTTTTTGAAAAAGTTTTTTTTGAAATTCAATTCTATTAGGGAGTAAAATTTGGGATGAAAGTTTTACGAAACTCTGTAGTTAATATGTAAAAAGTACAAACAATAAAAAAAATCACCTGTAGACGATTAAGAGTTTTAAAATCACTTTCTGTAAAATGATGTCCACATAGCCTTAAATATAAAGATTGTGATTTCACCAATTTTGGTCGTCTTATTGCTTTAGCCCACAATTTCTTCAGTTTTGTCTTTTGGGAGCCAATGATATCCATTTCCTTTGCATCCTGGTACTGCACTTTGCAATTTTAAATAAAATGAAAAAATGTCCATCCGCGCTATTGAGCTTTACAATATACTGAGGATCTTAGTGATCGCGACTTCTGGCGGGAGAAAAAGGCAAAATCATTTCCCACTATTTGTAACAAACTTGAAACAGATGAAAATTTCAATAACTATTGTTTTTAACCGACTTCCAAAAAGGAGGAGGTTCTTAATACGTCGGAATCTAATTTTTTATGTATGTTCACCGATTACTCGAAGACACCTGAACTGATTTGGAATTTTTTTTTCGGCTGGCACCGACTTCGAAAATATCTGATTAGGTATCTATTCTAAATGAAAACCTCCGTTTAGTTATTTTTTACATTTTAGTGCCTGGAAGTCGGTTTTTTATGGGCTATATATTCTATATACACTATTCCAGGTACACAATACGTCATTATTTTTAAAACTTATTTAATGTACAGATTTCATTTTGTTACTATTTTATAAACATAGATAAATAATTACTTTGCCGGGATACGTACCTTTATAAAAATGTTTGAAATATTTCTTACTTTACTTATACCTGTCACTTAGATAACCCTGAATAATAGTGCACTTAACCAAATTGAAAATGTATCAACTTTGTTTATTAGCTTATAATGATGATTTATCTAATTTACACTTTTATGACTCGATATTCTCTTCATAAATTTTCACCGTATTAAGTCAATATTGTCATCCAAAATTGCTCTAATAGCCACATTTTCCCACATAAATGTCTATTACGTGTTTAAATTACAATAATTTTTTAAGAGCTTTTGAATTCTAATTTTCAATTTATAGCAAAAAATAAATAGTAGCTTGAAATATTTTGATAAACTTCTCAAAACCGAAACCTTATTGGTAAAATAGGACATAATAGTTATAAATTAAAAATTTAATAAAACCCCTACGCAAATTAATTGTCATTTAACGATTACACTGGCACGCGTGAAGCACTTAATCGAGTACTAATACGCCACAATGCCTTACATCATTTTGGAAAAGAGATGATACTTTTACACTTTTTTTTTTAACGTTGGGAAATGCATTTACGCACGACTCACCGGCGTAATACAGCCAGTACTACCCACTAAAACCCAACAAAACCTTCCCCCGTCTTAATGGGGCGTCGCAGGATCGCTTACGCATTCGACTACGACGCCCCGACGGCAGGTCTGCCGAAGCAGACCACCACAACCATGGGGTTGCTCCAAGGTCCACTCTGCTATCAGAGAAGTACCAGGAGCAACCCGCATGGTACACCGCCCCCCGAAGAGGGCCACCTCCCACCGCCCACCGAAGTGGGCAACCTCCCTGTGCGTTTCTTAGCTTCGCGCCCGGTTGGATTGCCGGGCACTACTGAGCCCCCCCACCACGACAAGGTGAACGCACGTTGGGGGGGTGATACTTTTACACTGCTGGACTGTATATTAACCAAACATAGCTAAGAAACACCGCAAGGAAACTGGCTTTCAAATGAAGAAAACCGCATCGAAATCGGTCCATCCGTTTGAGAGCTACGATGGCACAGACAGACACACATACACACACAGAGAGACAGACAGACAGACATCGACGTCAAACTTATAACACCCCTCTTTTTGCGTCGGGGGTTAAAAATATATAGATATACAAATAGATACCAAGTACATAAATGAATCAAATGCAAGTCCGACTCGCGTGGAGTCCTCCGTAATTTATGGAGGGCTATTTAAAGTCTTAAAGCTTTCGCTTATTTCTAGTAAACTCTGAGTGAGGTAAATACATACATATTGTGTTTTATATTTTTAACCAATTAGGCTAAGTACTTTCTGAAATAAAGTAAACAACGATTTCCCTGGATTTTCCTACATTTTGGTTTATTAAATTTTAATAGATTTTAAATTTTAGACTTTATGATTTTATTTTATACTAGCGACTCACCCTCGCTCCGCTCGGGTTCGTCTCTATGTTTACGTCTAATACGTTTAAACGTTTATTATAGATTTCTCAGAGATAAGATATTTTATCATACCGAATGTCATCAAAATTCGTCCTCTGGTTTTCTCGTGATAATTTCCCAGACAGACAGACAATTTTTTTAAAAAGTATAGATTCGGCCTCTGATCGACAATAATGACTATTTCAAGAAGATTTTCCAAAAAAAATATTTAATGTACAGATTCGACTCAGAGTTTCATTATATATATACTAGCAGAACCCGTGGCTTCGCTCGCGCTAAAACTACAAAAAAACTCCAAAAAGGTAGGTTTCATACAAACTGTTATCCGCTATTTTATCCCCTTATGAGATAAATTTAGAAAAATGCTAAAACACGTATTTAATTAATTGTATTGAAGAGTAATAAATATGTGATACCAAGTTTCAAGTAGGTAATTTTAGTTTAGGTAAAATTAATTTATGATCAATAAATATTTTTTGGATTGTATTATAATGTGTTTTCCCGTAGGAAAGAGATCATCTTCCACGGTAAAAAGTCTATGTCATTCTCCATCCCTTCAACTGTCTCCACACAAAAAATTACGCCAATCCGCCAAACCCTTTCGACGTGAAAGAAAGACAAACAAACAAACACACTTTCACTTTTATAATATCAAAGCATAGATAGATAGGTAGGCTCTCTGTGTTTCTCTCTCAAAGTCATTTGACACAGTTTTTATACCAAAATCTAATTTTGTCTACCCAAACGTTTTCCTACATTTTTTATACACAATAAATTCACATTACCATCTTAACATCCTTTAAAATATTATACCTACTCGTGTTTTAAAAGGTACTTCATTCACACATGATTACAAAAATTATTCATATAGAGTAAGTATACTCCTGATGAAAAGAGAAAGTTTTAAAAGGCACGTGTGAATGAATGCTTTGTATGAACAACAAAGCCAGGGTGCGCGTTGCTGGAGTTGTTGGAAGGATAGTTATCATGCCACTCCAAAAATGTGAATTCTTGCTGTGAATGATCCAAAAAGTACTTTACTTTTAACTTCATCGGTTACTTAAATTAATTAATATTATTTTGGAATATCTTGTTAGCATAAAAATTATAAATAAATATTTCAGAGAGCAACATTGCTTTATCTGAAAATAATGTATTCATTCATTTTATTCTTTCAAGATGAAATATACAATAAACATAACTCAAATATTGCTTATCAGACTATTACTCTCGTTAAGAGTTAGAAAACCTTGACAAGCTGACACAAGCGATTTCGTTAGAAATTAAAATGTTTCTGCTATACTCTCACTATTGAACCAATGTTTACGGAACAAAAAATGTGGATTTTTGCGCCAGTCGCCAATGTTATTGCAAGCAAATTCTTTATTTAGTTTACGACCCTTGTGTTGCAGAGAACGGTTTTAAAATCAGATCAATTCGAACGTAAAACTACGATATAACTCTTTCCTTATAACCATTTTTTTTACAAAATTGCGTATTTATAATGTAAAATTAAAGAAATTATGACTTTATAATATGATAATTTTACAAACTACACTGTATTTTTGTCACTGTGTCAAAAGTCACTCAGGCTATGAATATAGTTAGTATAGATACCTATAGTTTGGTTACGTTTTATTTATTTAGCTATCCCCTGACTTATTTATTACGGGTTCCTGAACACTATTTAATTACTGTTTGTTAGTTGTATGTTTATAATAACTATTATTTATCTACACCGATGACCGTGACCCGATGAAATTTTGTATCAGCAATATAAACCAAAGCTTAAACGTCAATTTACATATTTGTAACATCAAAAATGAGGAACTATTTAAACTTAGGGACTGTTATCCGATATTTAACTTTTTTCGACGATTAATGATCAGAAATCTTTGCTTTTTATATTTAATGCACAAAGGCGCATTACACGCCTCTTTTGTACCCAGAAGTTTAAGCTGGGCATCCTTTGTTGCGTGAATTTAACTATTTTCAACCGACTTCAAAAAGGAGGAGGTTCTCAATTCGACTGTTTTTTTTATGTTTGTTACCTCAGAACTCCGTCATTTATTAACCGATTTGGACAATTTTTTGTTTAAAATTGTGTTGTTTAAAAGTGTATACTTCCAGATTGGCCACATTTAAATTTCAAAAAAATATACCACCCCTAAGGGTGGAAAAATAGCTAATGATGAATTTAACCTACTTCTAATTGTCATATTGACTTGAAACTTTGCAAGTGTTTCTATTTCCGTTGATAGTACAGTGGTTCGGCATTGTTGACCTGATCTGATGGTAAGGCCAGAAGGTGGATAGGTGGAACTCTTCAACGGCTAATAGTAGATACTTTGAGTTTGGGCTTATTTTGTTTGATTTGACAAGCCTAACACGTTAGAATTCTTACTTTGCTACTACTGCCTACACTAAAAATTGAAAAATAAAAACTTTTTAACAAAAAATTTACTACCTAATTAAATATTTTCGTAGTCGGTGTGCTTTGGCTAAGTAATTAAAGCCTACCTATTAAATACATACCTAATCAAATATTTTCGAAATCGGTGCCACCCCATACAAAGCAAAGCACACCGACTTCGAAAATATTTGATTAGGTATGTATAGTAAATGAAAACTACCAATCAGTTATTTTTTACTTTTTAGTGCTTTTGTTTGAAGTCGGTTTTTATTTTATATTTTATTTTTCTATGTACTAGGTTTTTCAATTTCAAAGTTTCAGAATTGTAAAAAGTTATCGAAGATCGAAAACCTCTATTTTTTTAACCTAACTAAGCTTATATTTGACCTAGCTCTGCTAGACATAAGATTGTTAAACGCACGCCACTCGTCGTGCTCGATGTTAAAAACGATCAAATACTGCAAAGAACTGTACTACAGATTTTGTAAAAAGTTTTAAACTCATTTTGAAAAGAACTTATGAGTTATATTCAAGTTCATAGCTCTTCTTTACCTTGTATGTATGCATTATATATATATATATATACATATATATATATATATATATATATATATATATATATATATATCTAATACCTAATTTGGTTTTAATACGAGTATCTTGAAATCAGCGGTCGTCAAAGAGAATAGTTTTATTAAATGAAGTTGCATACTTTGTTTTGTAAACCATTCATTAGAAAGCTTACTTAAAATTAAAAATTAAAATTTTTAAACTCTTGCAGAACAGATTTGAAACTAAAATAATCGCTTAAGCTATTTAATTTTTCACGGCTTTTTAGTCGCGCTTCGTCCACTAAAGTAGATTTTAAATATTACATGTTGCCTTCCTTGCCAAAACTAACGTCCTAAAACGAGACCTGGTATAATTTATTATTTACGGATTGTATAAACCATTTTAAGCTCTCCGAAAGATTTTTACAAAGGTATTGTAGAATATTTTGGTAGAGATTTAGTAGAAATTTAGCTTAAGATACCTTTTCCTACGTAACACATAAAATATATCTAAACACACTATATAATAATCATTAATATAAACAGTTTAATCACTCCATCTTTTCAATGTTGATCATGGGCCTACCCTCAAAGTAATGAGGATCAGGCCATAGTCCATCACACTGGCCACATGGGGGTTGGTGGGCTTCACAATATTTTTAAATACTACTTAAGCTTACCAGATATGGATTTTTTTATGTTTTCCTTTACTACATTAAAAAGTGATATACATACTGAAAACGGATTGCTTTGAAAATCTCAGACCCCGAGGCTTAAACTGGCTCTACATGGTTTTCCAAGCAAATGTTTTTAGTTGGTATCTATATGTTATATTACATGTATGTTATATTTAAAAAAGGAAAATGAAAGAAGACTGGGTTCACACGGCATTGTCCTGCACGTTTTTTTGCAACTTTTGACTTAACAAATACATAGTGGCACATATATTGTACACAGAACCGTTCACACGTCTTTCGTACTGCAAAAAATCGTACACCGTTTAACGCTTAAACGAATACTCACCGGACTTGTCAAACAAATCGAATGAAGTTTAACGTATTCGGTTAACGATTTGTGGTGGCGCATAGTTTAGCTCTTTTTTTTTTTTAACGTTGGGAAATGCATTTACGCACGAGGTGTGGGACTCACCGGCAAAGCCAGTACTACCCACTAAAACCCAACAAAACCTTCCCCCGTCTTAATGGGGCGTCGCAGGATCGCTTACGCATTCAACTACGACGCCCCGACGGCAGGTCTGCCGAAGCAGACCACAACAACCGCACAACAAACACAACAACGTTGGGGGGGATAGTTTAGCTCTGTCTCAACCAACGAATACAAAAGTTTTTACATGAATCGAAATCTACCGTATGAACAGCCGGCTGATTGTGCGTTTAAAGTCGAATACAAAAAAAAACGTTCAAGATAATGGCCGCGTGAACCCAACGTAAGTATATTCTCCATTGTCAAATATTATGTACATTTCTAAGCTAAGTATTTAATTTTTTTTAGAAATCTATTAAGTAGAAGTATATATAATAGGTATATTTACTTTACATGGGCATATTATTATATACAAACATGGGCAGAAGCTCAGGCTTCCACAGAATTATCGCTAGGAGCTATTATAAGTTGGTTTGGTTGCAATCTGCTCACTCTTAATGTGGATAAGACAAAATACCTTACCTTAGCTCCCTCTACTCTAGTACAGGCTCGACCTTGTTTGACAATTCGTGCACACATCTGTTCACTGACTATGAAAGAGTGTGACTGTCCCGTGATAGAAAAAAGTTCCAGTGTTAAATGTCTTGGCGTCATAATTGATAGCAATATGACATGGAGACAGCAAATCCATTCAGTAGCGTTGCGACTTAGAAAACTCATATTTATTTTCAGGAATTTAAGGAATGTGGTAGATTTTCAATGTCAAAAAACAGTATATTATGCTCTGTGTCAATCCGTTATTTCATACTGCATTACGTGTTGGGGTGGATCTGCTAAAACGTTAATGTTGAGACTGGAAAGGGCCCAGAGAGCAGTTTTAAAAGTTATGTTCAATAAGCCAATGTATTTCCCCACGGCGGATTTATACGCTCTTAGTAATGTATTATCCGTAAGGAAAATTTGTGTTTTACAAACTGTTCTTCGATAACACTCTGAACTTCCTTATAACCCTAGTATATTATGTACTAAACGCAGATCCCACGCTATATGTCAAATTAATTCTGCAAGAACCGCGGTTGCAAAACGTCATTACCCATATCTAAGCTGTTTACTCTACAATAAAATCAATAAATTATTGAATATATATCCACTCACATCTTATCGTTGCAAATCTGTATGCTTAGCATGGCTTAAATCCATTACGTATGACGAGACTGAAGAACTTTTAACCATTGTTTATTAAAGAATTTTGCATTCACACACACATATACATACACATACACATACACATACACACACACACTCACACATACATCATCATCATCTTATTGTTTTTTAGTTTTTATAAAATAGTTTAAATATTGTACGGAGGCGGGCGTTGATATCTGCAACGCAGTTTATACTTTTGCAGTATCATCGTAGCCATTGTTGTTTACTGTATACTTATAGGAATTTGATACTAAATAAATAAATTTCAATTCATTTCATTTCATAAATTTACTTTACTCTAAAACACAAGGTAGGTACACGGTGTAGATTAGCTAGTAAAATATGAATATAAAATAAAACTAAATAGCTATCGAAACGATACTACGGTTTGACCCTGATAGTGTGAACGTTTCGTACGTTTGTCTACAAAGATTGATGGTCGCTGCGTACAGCTCAAACCACTCAAGTTTTTGATGTCGGATGTCATCGCTGTATGTACTATACCATAAAAAAAATATCTTAATCGATTAGCTACTTGTCCAGGTTATATCGCGATTTGTCCGCACAAATTATTTGGCATGAATAAAAATAATACTCTTCAAACGTTCCTTTAAATCTCAGACTGAAAAGGTAAAAAAGTAGTTCAATTAAAATTTTATTATCTATTTTTCTCTATCTATAAATATACATAAAGGAATAAAGATCTAGGAACACAAGGGTTTTTGTAAATTCAGGTGCGGATTTGTATGGAAATTCGTATTTTTTTAAGATTTGAAAATTAGTATTTAAATCATTTAGAAACAAAGAAATACGTGTTTTTGCGATTTGAAAAATTTAACCCGGTCCCGACAGAGGGGGCAAAATGTGACATGAAAATTTGTATGAAAATCCGACAATTTTGGAGGTAGAAGTATGAATATAAATATACTAGCATTGCCCGCGGCTCCGCCCACGTCCAGATGACCAAAAACCAAATTCTTAAGTTTTACATATTAGTATACTCTTACAATGCAGTTTTTGTATTTTTTTCAGAAATCATATACTTTCCCGCGGTAAAAAGTATCCGATAGACAGAGTATCAGACAGACAGATAGACAAAAATTCTAAAAACTATAGAATCGGACTCTGTATCGATAATAATGTCTATTTCAATAAGATTTTCCAAAAAATATTTAATGTACAGATTCGATTAGTTACAATTTTATTATATGTATAGATGTATTTATATTATAACTCTTCATTTAATAAGAAGCTTCGAGGAGGGGTCAAATGCTATTTTAACATAAATTATATTTCGTTCAAAGTGATATGCAGAGAAAAAGAGAGAATAAAATAACGTTTCAGATTTTTTATTTCATGTACCAAAAAATGTTACCTGTTGTAGTTGTGGAAAATGAATCTAAACATTCTATCTAGTGCTATTATAATTAACATATAGAGTAATTTAATATTGAATTCGATTGAGACTTAAACGAAATTAATATTAATAATAATAATCTATTAATCATAATAATTATATCTTATCTATTATATTAAATTAGAGCTTAAATAAATCCAAATGATATTGATTGTGAAAATAATATTAAATCTTATGACTTTACCCAGATTGAGATAACATAAACCCCAGTGGGAATAGATTCCGCAACCCGTATTACCTCGTTGGTCGGTAGGGTCAGGGTCAAGTAGGCATTGATATTTTTTAATGAATTTTTAGTGGAAGCTCAAAATTGCAAAGTTGGTAGTGTTATATCCCCATAACTAAAAATACGTAAAGCCATTGGTGCTGTCTGATCTCTTACTACGCCTGTAGCTCTCGTAGGCACACCTCAAAACATGCTTGCTAGTATTCATCTTACCTCGGTATGCCTCGGTGACCATCGCATGCTCCCTGTTGTTCCTCGTCAGTCGTCGGTTTTGCGGCTGAGTTATACGGTTTGAGTGATACTCGCATACTCGCCTACGCGAGTTACGCATTACTGTAAATTCTCGTTCTTCATTTTACTGCAAACATTCGAGCCGTGAAGACGTAAACATTGAATTCTATTCAATTAACAACAAATTGTTACCATTAAATTGTGAATTAATTTATATAAATTATATATTACTGTATTTTATGGTAAGTGTATGAACGTATTTATAGTTTGCAACCATAATAGAAACCAGTATGTACAATGTCCATGGTCGTATATGCTTATGAATAGATTTCTAGCGCCGAGCTCTCGACGAGAGCACTTGTACGGAAATGTACAGCCTTAATATCTTTTGCACAGATGGTAGGCTCATTGAGATCGGCTGACTGAAATCGGTCAGAAGGATTTCTTTATTTATTATTTCATATTTTATTTTTAGCTTTTTGCAAATTTTAAACATGTTATTTTACGGATATTTGGCAGTTGTACATAAACTCAAATCAAAAATAAGGTACACCGGACACAAAATCTACTCTTATTATATTTATACTTGATGCCTGAAATTATAATTAACTTTATAATAATGCTTCTTTGTTTTTAAATATTTAGAATTACACCATACTGCTTTGTAAGAAATGTAGACTTTAGACAATAATTGAAAATCATTAATAATTTAATATTATTACGATAAGAAATAAGAATTTTAAAACAATTATTATAAACGCTGCGACAGGACGATCTTCCAACTCAATTTCACGTTAGATATTATTCGATTATTATTATTATTTTCTTATTTCAGAAAGCACGTATTTCCAGCAATAATAACACAACGATTTTATTTCTTTCTGCACTTTCGAATTAATATATCGAAATGTGTCTCTCAACATTTATACAAAACTTATATTTGCCTAGTATAAAATGAAGTCGCTTCCGCTGTCTGTTCGCTTAGATCTTTTAAACTACTCAACGGATTTTAATGCAGGTTTCAGCAATAGATAGAATGATTCAAGAGGGAGGTTCATATGTATAATACATGCATATTATAGTACAGAAAAGCCGAGAAATTCAAAGATTTGTATTTCATACTAACCGTTAAAACGAACTTTAGGGATTTTGATATAATTTGGTATGGTGATAGCTTGTTATCCGGGTCAACATATAGGATACTTTGTACCGCGGGAAAAGATCTCATTTCTGGGGAAAATTCAAAAATTGCATTGTAAGAGTATACTAATGTGTAAAACCTAAGAATTTGGTTTTTGGTCACCTGAATGCGTGCGGACCCGCGGGCAATGCTAGGTAGTAATATAATAAATAGTTATAAGATATCAATAGTCAATACAAGCTATTAATTATATCTTAAATAAATAGAAGATAGCACAATAGATTTTGGATAAATCATTGGCAGTTTTGTTTGGCTTCGTGCATATTACTACGAGTATATATTTCAACCATTACATTTAATCATATCTAGCTCATACTGCCTTGTTACTTTACTTTGATAGCTAGTATGCAATATATATATATATATATATATATATATATATATATATATAGATAAAGCCAGGTCCTCAGTGTCACCGGTTGTATGGAATTGTCTTCCCGCTGAAATTTGAAACTGAAGGTAATAGAGAGTGCACCTGTGTCTGAGCACACACTTGTGCAATTCTTCTGTGTCATCGACATAGACCGTTATCATTATCTTACATGTGAATTTATTTTAAATTAAAAAATATTTTAGCAGTCACATTATGTACCTTTATCGTTTTTAGTATTCTATACATATAATAAAATTGTAACTAAGCCGAATCTGTACATTAAGTATTTTTTTGGAAAATCTTATTGAAATAGACATTATTATCGATACAGAGGCCGAATCTATAGTTTTTAGAATTTTTGTCTATCTGTCCGTTACCGTATCACATAAAAACAACAGGAGGGACTTTGATGAAATTTGGTATGGTAATAGCTGGTTATCCGGGTCAACATATAGGATACTTTTTACCGCGGGAAAATGTCTCATTTCTGAGAAAAAATACAAAAATTGCAATGTAAGAGTATAATAATATGTAAAACCTAAGAATATGGTTTTTGGTCATCTGAACGCGGGCGGAGCCGCGGGCAATGCTAGTTATACAATAAAAGTGTATTGGAATCAGCATAAAAATATTCTTAAATTGAGTTATTAGCACATTTAGTGGGCAAGCTCATTAAAAATCCATCACTAAATCTCCGTAATATATTGCGTGACATCCCCATAACCTTATCGTAAACCAGTATGAATAGCACGTAGAATGAGAATATGCCAGTAAATTTGTCCAAAAACCAAAGTTGTATATCAATAATGACAATAATGAGCATCTGTTTATGAACAATTATGTTATAATTGGACGCTTACAGTCGTCGTATACCGAGAGCTCTCCACATAATTTCCACTGAGCAAAATTCGTCGATGTTCAAATTCAGAGCACTTCTCTCGAATCATTTAACGCTATCTTAAATATCTTTAATTGCTATAATGCCTTCTAGTAACAGCTTCGCAGGAGTAAACAAAAAATGAAAACTGGAAAATGGAAATAATTATCTCTATTTATATTTTTTTATATAATTTTAGCCTGCCTCGGGCTAGCATCCATGGCTGCACACCCGGAGGCCCTGGGTTCGAGTCCCGGGTCGGGCCAAGTTTAGTTATTGAGTCTTTCTGTATAGTAAGCCTCAGTAACAGCCCAGAGTTGGGAAGTTGGCGGTGTTTCACCCCCGTGCCTCCTAGAGCACGTAAAGCCGTCGGTCCTGCGCCTTAACTCTTACCGGTCGTGTCGAGTGGTCGTCCCACCGGAGTATGAGAGTGACAGGAATAGAAAATGCACTTGTGTCTGCGCGTACACTTGTGCACTATAATATGTCCTGCGCAGTTGGCTAGTCTCAATAAGATTGGCCGCCGTGGCCGGAATCGGTCAGGAGAACATCACCATAATTTTAGCCAAACATTCTCTCTCTCTTTCTCTCTCTCTCCTTTAAAATTGTTATATTATTATCCTTGTACAGTTATTTTATATTAGATAGCCAAGTCTATAAAGAAAATAAATGCAATTTATAAGTTTGATGTTCGGTATAAGTTTCTGTATTTTTAATATATCGTCTTACAGTGTTACAAAACATATGACATTATTTCGGCATTCATAACAATTTCATATAATCGAATCTATTTTAAATATTATTTAATAAAAACTACTTAACATATATTTAAATTTATTGACATTTTTGTTTTAAATTACTTAAGAATTTGTAAAAACTACCCAATGTAAGGACTAGTAGGACTTAATTTTAAGTAATTTATGTAAATCTTACTAGTCGAACTTGCTTGAAATATTACCGAGAAAATTTTCTATAATCGTAGATCTATCAGTATCAATATCAATTATTTCATCGTAACTTCTAACTCTCTGGAATGTGCACACACTCTTATACTTACATGTATTGGGCATTGTTTACGTGATAAATATTTTCCTATAGGTACTACAAAAACGTTTCCACAACAAAACCTTTCATCTGGGGTATCTATCGATCAAACAATACACGATATCATATCGGTCAATTGATGACCTGATGTCTACTTGTAAAAGATCGATGACTCTATCAAAAGTATAAGTAAATATGTGGTTATAGACACAGATTTTTATTATAAATTAAATTTGAGTTCTGTGTAATATCACTAGCCTTTCATATTATATTAGTTTTTTACTGAACTCAGAAATCCTATAGTATATTTTAATGGTATTTTATGGGTTATTGCATAAATGAAACGAAAATATTTTATCAGACCTGACTTTGGTATTGTTGGTAAATATATCGATATTAACAATAATATTTTTTTTACCTAGTTACGGAACCCTAATCCCACGAATATGCTGACATATCAAATAAATGTACGTTTCCCAGGCGACCACCGCAGAGTTCCTCGAATTAGTTTTGTAATGCCGCATTGTTTTAATTTAGTAATTTTATTAATTGTAATACTTTTCCAATCACTCTTTATTCATACTTCGAGTAAAGACGTCGTTAGTTTTAAGATATATAATTATTGTATTAATGTAAAATTAATAAATAATTATTAATTATTCGGTTTTTTTTCGACCTCCTGACTGCTGCAAACGTAATTGGCGCAGTCGGTAGGATTTTCGCGGGCCGGTTCGCGATCGGTCTAAATTAATTACTCGATAATTATCACGTCGCGTGCCGCCCGGGTGACTACCAAGCACCGTTCGAGAATCCAGAATCTACGGACCTGTGGCAGCCGGGAGTGGAATCCAACAATCGATTCAACTGAAAAGAGACCAGATAATGCAGTTTATGTGAGTACATAAGAATTGTTCTCGTGTTGCTCCTTTCTAGACCTAAGCCTATCCATAAGCTACCAAAATTTTCCATCCTAAAGCATCTAGGATCCGAGAGCCTTAATCTAGGCAGGCCCGTCGGTTAGGTATAGATAGCATAAGAAATATTAATTCGGAAGAAATTATAAATTCAAATTTAGATTGTAGTCCTTCTAATTTAATTAATTTAGTTAATATGTCTCACGATCCGGATATCATATTTAAGGCCCTCCGCCTTGTCCCGGAATTCGACGGGAACCCAAATGTTTTAACTAGATTTATCCAAATTTGTGACCATTTAGCGATCCAATATCTAAGCGACTTACCAGGTAGTGAATTTTCTAACATTTGCCTATTAAATGGAATTTTAAATAAAATAACAGGCACAGCAGGAAGCAAAATTAATTCAAACGGAATACCCGACAGTTGGCTAGGAATTAAAACACTTTTAATTAATAACTTTTCCGATCAAAGGGATGAAACCGCCCTATACAATGATCTCTCCTTAGCCACACAGGGTAATAGAAGCCCTCAAGAATTCTATGACCATTGTCAAAATTTGTTTAGCACGTTAATGACGTACGTTACACTGCATGAGACACTATCCACCACTATCGAAGCAAAACGCGATTTGTATAAAAAAGTAACTATGCAGGCCTATGTTCGTGGTCTTAAGGAACCATTAGGGTCCCGCATTCGTTGTATGCGACCACTAACAATAGAAAAAGCTCTTGAATATGTACAGGAAGAACTGAATACTATGTATATGCACAGCCGTTACGAGGTTTCAAAATCTAACAAAACCGTAACCACTATACCCAACGCTACTCACCACACATTCACACCACGCATATTTCCACCAAGTATAGGACAGACACCATCTAGACCTAACACACAGCCTTTTAAATTTAACAATGAACACCAGCACCCTAGACAACCCACACACACACAAAGAATATTCGGTGCACCACCTCCGAACTACAACCCTAACAGTCACATGTTTAGGTTACCACCTCGAAATAATATTACACACAGGCCTAATCAAGGCAATGAATTTCCCAGACCTATGAGTGGCGTGAGCCACTTTGTGCCTCGACCACTGCCACCAACACAACATACACTTACAGGACATAATTGGCAAAAATACGGTAATCCTCCCCCAAGAAATTATTTTAAATCAAGAGAAATGAATTTTAATATTTGCGAAGACGATTACGACCCGTACGATTATTACACAGACTTTGAATCTTATTACAACAGTGACGAATACATGGAATATCCCTATGACTATGAGACTTATTCCCAAAACTATAACGATAATCCCACTACGTCACGAATAGAAACCAATAACGATAGTACACTTGACAATACTGAACAGGATTTTCAGAAAATTTCCAAATCCGACACCTTAAAATAGAAATAAATCTACATACACAACGTCACCTCCATATATTCAGATATTATCACCACCATTAAAATTATTAATAGATACGGGAGCCAACCAATCCTTTTTAAGTCCAGCAGTTGTAGAAAAATATTTGTATAATTTTCCTTTAAACTACGATCCGTTTGAAGTATGTAATGTTCATGCCAAAACTAGAAGTAACTATTCAATAACTATACCAAGCTTTAATGAATTTAATGACCCGAATAATATAACATTTTATATATATAAATTTCATGACTTTTTCGATGGACTTATAGGAACTGACTTATTAGACAAATGGGAAGCAGTAATAGATTATAAAAATAAAACTTTAATTACCAAAACTGCTTCAAACCCCATACACGTACACGATTCCCGTAATCAAAATTTATACGAAGATATAATTCCAGCAGGTCAATCGAAATTGTTAAAAATCCCTATTAATATGCACGACGGCGAAGCATACGTAAAAGAACAAAAAATTTCAAATTGCGTAATTAGTGAATGCCTTACGTCAGTCAAAAATAGCAGGGGTATTGTAGAAGTTAAAAATCCCAGTAGGAATGATGTAATATTTTCAATGGACCGAGCCGTCTCTGCTGAAATTAACAACATAAATTTCACTTGCACTGAACAATCCCGACGTGTAAAAGACGTTCTGACACGACTTCGTACAGAGCATCTTAACGTTGAGGAACGTAAAAACTTAGAACTTACTTCGGTTACATATAGATTATAGTGATCTTTCAGAGGAGAGAGACAGATTAAAATCAATAGTAGTTAGTTTTGATGAGTGTGCGGTGGAGTATGAACAGGCACTGAAGCGGATCACCACACTGGAGTGCGAGCTGCGAGATGCACAAAAATATATCTCTGAGCTGGAAGTGAGTGCCCATCAAGCAACAGCACTGCACACTCATAGCTTGTTCGAAGAGTTAGTTGAGAACGCTCCAGAGTTGGTTGATGTTACAATTGAAAACCCGGTAACTATAGATCTTACAAATGATACCTTACCAGCACAACGGTTAGACAATTGTAGCAACAATAAAATAAACTAAAAAAGTACATAAAAGTAAATAAATTAATAAAGAAAACAAAAAAGATATTAAGTAAAAACAAATGTATTTCCAAAATATATAAAAATAACAGTTCACTATTGTCAAAATTTAATGTTTGTAAATTGGAATTGGAAAATATAAGCCAGAGATATGAGTCTGACACACAATTATTAGAATTACACATAGCCCAGTTGCAAACTTCCTTAAGAAGTATTACTGCAAAGTATGAAAGTAGTGAGAAAATGTTAAATGAGTACCAACTGGAGATGGATGAACTACTAAAGTTATCTAAGTATAACTCTGAAAGATTTGACTCACTCACAAACAATTGTATATGTGAATGTAAACAACTGAGTTCTCCACCCCCGGTCAATACTCCCCCATTTCAGGGAATATTGTGTGACAGGACTGATCTCTCTACTGTTGATAGTTCCCTCCAACATGGAAACACATATATGTACAGTGATGAAATTGGAAGGAATATGGGCACCTATTTATACTCACAATTTGATACAAAAGTATCAAACAGCTGTTTACCAAATTGCTGTCTTTCTGAAATTATTTCACAAATTCATAAAGACAGCAAAAATTTCAATATACAAAGTAATTTAATAATTTTCATAGGAAATAGGGGTAATGTAAACAAAATAGAATTGTTAAAATGTTTAGAATATTTGAATAAGCTAAAAGTTAATAAAATTGTAATGTTTACTTTACCTTACTGTAACAAGTTGCCACAACATGAAAATAATCTTAGATATAAGTATAATATGACATTGTACAATTCATGTACTTACAATTCGAAATTCAATGTTATTGATTTTAACAAATCATATGCTAATAAATATTATTATAAGTGGACTGATAGTAGGTATTCCCTACCATCTTTTATAAAACAACAGATAGCTATGTCGCTATCTTATTATTTTAAAACTTTAGCTAAGAATTTGGCTATACAAGAAGCTCCTATTGAGCTATGCAGTAGTAATAGTAATATTTTGAATGTACCACAGAGTACTTTAAACTACAAAAAAAGACAATAGAGATCTCCTCTAGCCCAATATTAACAGATAATAATATTTATTTAAAAAACAAAAAAGTATGTAATAGTATTCAATATATCAATCTGGTGCATCAGAATATTCAATGTTTGAGAGGTAAAATATTAGAAGTAGAATTATTTTTAAATAGTTTTGATATTAATATATTCTGTGTTACTGAACATTGGTTGAAAGTTCATGAAATCATGTTTAATTTCAGTAACCACCAGGTTGGTAGTACGTTTACCAGGGCGAATTCCATACATGGTGGCTCTTTAATAATACTGAACAAATTGTTGAAATATAAGGAACGTAAAGACATAGTGAGCCTCTCTGTTGAGCGTACAATTGAATTAGCATCAGTAGAGTTAGAGCAATTCATTGTAGTATGTGTATACAGACCTCCCTCATCTAACTATGATACTTTTGAAACAGTTATGGATGTAATGTTAAATAAATTGTCAAATTCTAATAAGAAAAAGATTGTGTGTGGAGACTTTAACATAAATATTTTAGAACAAAGTACTTTGAGTATGAAATTACTTAACCTTTTTACATCACACAATCTTTCCAAAATGTTTATGGAGCCAACAAGAATAACTGCCACTAGTGCCACTTGTATAGACAACATTTTTACCAACTTTACACCAATTTCTAAAAATATTATTAGTAAGATAGATTCTGATCATTGTGGTCAATTAATAAAGTTTAATATCGATAAAAATGTTGTCACAAAAAGGAAAATCTCTTTTGTGCCAGTAACTACAAACCGACTCATTCAATTGCAAAATGACCTAAGTTGTTATTTACCATTATTAAGTAATAATTTAAGTGCGAATGAGATGTATAACCAATTCTTTAAATCTTTTAGTAAACTTTACAATTCGGTATTCACTACCAAATCGGTTACAGTTTCTGATACATTGGTATTTAGTGAGTGGGCAACTGCAGAGTTATATAAAAAAAGAGAAAAATTATACGAAATGTACGCAGAAAGGCAGCATAACACTAGTGAACGGTTTAGAGACAAAGTTAAATCATTTTCCAAATTATTTAAAAAGGATTGCGAAATGGCAAAGTCTCATTATCTGAGTAACAAGATAGAAAATAGTGGTAATAAAATTAAAGCTACATGGAAAATAATTAACGAGGAAACTGGAAAGAGTAAAACTCTAAACAATAGCTTTAAATTAAATATAGATAATAAATACATTAGTTCTGACTCTGAGGTAGCCGCCGCGTTTGAAACCTTTTTTACCGACATACCAGTTTCCACTACTAGGTCTCTGAACTCTTCACCTGCCACTGCGATCAAATTATTGGAACAAAATGTGGAAGAATGCAATATTAGCTTTAAGTTCGAAAATATAAATGCACAACAAATTATAAATGTATTTAAATTACTGAATGTTAAAAAAACAAAAGATCTTTGGGGAATTTCTGTTAGCATCCTTAAACCACTTATTGATGTTGTTGCATCTGACTTAGCATTAATATTTAATAAGTGTGTAGAATCTGGTGTGTTTCCTGACTTAATGAAACTTAGTAAAATTATTCCTTTGTTTAAATCGGGTTGTACCTCTGATGCCACTAATTTTAGGCCTATTTCAATATTACCTACATTTAGTAAAATCTTTGAAAAAATAATGTTAACTCAAATTACGAAACATTTTTATAATAATGAACTATTACATGTAAAGCAATACGGTTTCACTCGCGGTCGTTCAACAGCCGATGCTGGAGTCGCGTTACTTCTAAATATATTTGAGGCCTGGGAGGAGTCACGTGATGCACTTGGCATTTTCTGTGATTTGTCCAAGGCATTTGATTGCGTTCATCATGAAACGTTGGTCAGAAAATTACACCACTACGGAATTAGAGATAAGGCTCTGGATTTACTTAGATCATATTTGAATGAAAGAATCCAGAGGGTAGATGTGAATGGAAAGCGTTCCCCTGGATCAGTTGTTGAAATGGGTGTACCACAAGGTTCAATTTTGGGTCCTTTTTTGTTCCTCATTTATATAAATGACCTACCATACCTCGTAAAGGATGACCACGGGATAGTTTTGTTTGCTGATGATACATCTTTAGTTTTTAAAGTTAACAGACGACAAGCAGTAATTGACGATGTGAACATTGCTTTATCCAAAGTGGTACAATGGTTTAATGTCAACAACCTTTTACTAAACGAGAAAAAAACAAAATGTGTAAAATTCACTTTACCAAATGTTAAAAGTGTAAAAACCAATGTACGACTGAATAATGAGGAACTAGATCTAGCTGATACCACTGTATTTCTAGGCATTACATTAGATGCCAAACTCCAATGGGGCCCTCATATTTCTCAATTATCGAATAAGCTCAGTTCTGCAGCCTACGCGGTTAAGAAAATACGTCAATTAACAAATGTAACGACAGCTAAGTTAGTATACTTTAGCTATTTTCACAGCATTATGTCATATGGTATTTTACTATGGGGTAATGCTGCTGATATTGACACAATTTTTGTGCTGCAGAAAAGGGCTGTTCGAGCTATATATAATTTAGGCCCAAGAGAATCTTTGCGGAATAAGTTTAAAGAAATTAAAATAATGACTGTACACTGCCAATACATCTATCAAAATCTAATATATGTACATAAAAATATTGATAAATTCAAGAAATATAGTGACCTGCATAATGTAAACACTAGAAACAAAAATAAGCTAGTTCAGCCCACCACTAGGCTCCATAAAATTGGTAATTCCTTTATTGGTAATAGTATTCGCTTTTACAATAAACTACCAGATGATACTTTAAAACTGTCAATAAATAAATTTAAAATTTACATTAAAAGACAATTAATAAATAAATCCTATTATAATGTAAAGGATTATTTAAGTGATAAAAAAGCTTGGGAATGAATTGCTCTTTATACTGAAGTAAGGATGTTTGTGAAACAATGATCACAATAAAAAAAAATGTTACTTGGCTGAGTTTCTTGTGGGTTCTTCTCAGACCAGGGCGCGTTACGAACCCTCGTAGCTTTAGTTTAAGTCTTCTAATTGACGTACACAAGTGATCATTGAATTGATACAATGTGTAAAAAGAAGTAAATAAATAAATAAATAAATAAGAACTATTGTGTACCCAGTACGCTGATGTATTTTATCTAGAAGGCGAACCCCTGACATTTTCAAATAAAATAAAACACTCAATTAAAACTACCGATGAAGTCCCCGTTCACACGAAAAGCTATAGATACCCATACGTTCATAGACAGGAAGTACAGGAGCAAATAGGTAAAATGCTCGATCAGGGAATAATAAGGCCCTCTAATTCGGCTTGGAGCTCACCTATTTGGGTTGTGCCAAAAAAGGTAGACGCATCTGGTAAAAGAAAATGGCGAATAGTAGTTGATTTTCGCAAATTAAACGAAAAAACAATAGATGACAAATATCCAATCCCTAACATAAATGACGTATTAGATAAATTAGGAAAATGCCAGTATTTTACAACTTTAGATTTAGCTAGCGGATTTTATCAGGTACAGACAGATCCTCAAGACATACATAAAACAGCATTTAATGTCGAGCATGGACATTATGAATTCCTTCGTATGCCCATGGGATTAAAAAATTCTCCGGCGACCTTTCAGCGAGTAATGGATGATGTGCTGAAAGGCCTACAAAACATAGTAAATTTACAAAAAGTTTTTCAGAGACTCCGCGAATCTAACTTTAAAATCCAAATGGATAAATCGGAATTTTTAAAACATGAAACAGCTTTTCTAGGCCATATTATAAGCGCGGACGGAGTAAAACCTAACCCCGAAAAAATAGCTGCAATAGAGAAATACCCCATACCAAAAACACCAAAAGAAATAAAACAATTCCTAGGCTTAGTTGGATACTATCGTAAATTTATTCCGGACTTTGCAAAACTAACAAAACCGCTTACACAATGTCTAAAAAAAGGTAGGAAAATTATTTTAAATGATGAATATATATCAAGCTTTGAAAAATGTAAAACAGTTTTAACGAATGATCCAATACTTCAATACCCTGATTTTAATAAAGAATTTAACCTGACGACCGATGCATCTAACGTGGCCATAGGGGCTATTTTATCACAAGGCCCTATAGGATCCGATAGACCAATTTGCTACGCTTCTAGGACTCTTAACGACAGTGAACAAAATTATAGTACCATAGAAAAAGAGTTATTGGCCATAGTTTGGGCTACAAAATACTTTAGACCTTACTTATTTGGTAGAAAGTTTAAGATAGTCACAGACCATAAGCCATTGCAATGGATGATGAATTTAAAGGAACCGAATTCACGACTTACAAGATGGCGTTTACGTTTAAGCGAATATGACTATACAGTAATATACAAAAAAGGTAAAAGTAATACTAACGCGGACGCTCTCTCTAGAATAGAAATACACGCGGGAGAAACAAATTCATTAATAGAAGAAATAGATGAATTAAATTCACTATTAGGCAATCCATCGTATACCTTACGCAGAGCATCAAATTCTTCTACGATATCTGCTTCTGAAAAATCAAACTCTTTAACAATTTCCGCATCTCACTCTTCTACATTAACGGCACACAGTAGTCACGAAAACCCTATTTTAGAAATACCAATTACTGATGAACCTCTTAATAAATTTCATAGACAAATAATCTTTACTATAGTTGACGGTATAAAAAGAAAAGCTTCAGTATCAAAGCCTTTCGAAAAACACACTCGAATTAACATCCAGTTAAGTAAATCTAATTTGGAGGAAGATTTAGTTAACGCCGTAAAGGAGTACATTAGTTCTAAAATTAAGACAGCTATTTTAGTTAATCCTACTTTAGATGTGTATACAATAATTCCAATTTTACAAAGTAAATTTAAATCATCCGCAATGAATCTAGTCTTAGTAAAAACTGAAATAGAAAACGTTAAAGAATACCCTAGACAGCAGGAAATCATTCGTCATTATCATGAGGGTAAGACGAATCACCGAGGAATCAATGAAACCTATTTATCATTATCACGAAATTACTTTTGGCCGAAAATGAAGGATCAAATAACTAAATTTATCACAGAATGTACTATATGCGGACAAGCCAAGTACGATCGAAATCCGGTCAGACCTCAATTTAACGTTGTACCTCCAGCGACAAAACCATTTGAAATTATTCACATAGACTTACTGACAATACAGAATATCAAATACGTGACTTTCATAGACGTCTTTACCAAATACGGACAAGCTTATTACTTACGTGATGGAACAGCCGTTAGCGTGTTACAAGCCCTTTTACAATATTGTACCCACCATGGCGTCCCTATGACTATTATTACTGACAATGGAACAGAATTTGCTAACCAATTATTTAACGAATTTACTAGACTTCACAAAATTAACCACCACAAAACTTTAGCTCATTCTCCTAATGGTAACGGAAATATTGAAAAATTCCATTCGACTCTCCTTGAACATCTGCGACTTTTAAAATTACAACATAAAGACGAACCCATTGTGAACCTTATGCCTTACGCTTTAATAGCTTACAATAGTTCTATACACAGTTTCACGAGATGTAGACCCTTTGATTTGTTAAACGGACACTTTGACCCTAGAGACTACCTTGACATTGACCTTACTCAACAAACGTTACAGCAATACTTACAGACACATAAAGAACAGATGAAAAAAGTATATGACATCGTTAACCAATCGTCCCTTGGTAACCGAACGACCCTTATCGAGAATAGGAATCAGACACGCGAACCTGAGATAGAGTATGTGCCCGATCAGCACATCTTTGTAAGGAACCCATTAGCTGAAAGACAAAAAACAGCCCCAAGATATACACAGGACACTGTCCTTGCCGATTTACCTATATATATTTACACTAAAAAGAAACGTGGCCCTATAGCAAAATCGCGACTAAAGCGAATCCCTAAAGCAGCGAATTTGTTACAGAATCCTGGTGCTCATGATACTACCCCTGGTACATCTTCAGGAAATTAAATTCGAGAGTCTTGATGATGGACCTGGAATACTTCCCTACAAACTTGGACCGATGAAAACAACGACACATTACCACACATTCTTACAATACATAAAACTCGACGACATAGAAGATAAAACACACAGTCTACAAAACCATTTGCACAATTACAAAAATCAATTACCTAATGACACTTATTCAGTATATGAAATTCAAATAAATTACTTGCTCAACAAATTAGATGACATATTATATCAAATTAAATCCTTACAACCCAACAGGTCTAAAAGAGGGATTATTGATGGACTCGGAACAGTTATAAAAAGTATTACAGGAAACTTAGATTATACGGATGCTTTAAGGTATAATGAAGCTATAAAATTATTAGAAAGTAATCAGGAAAAAAATTACAAATGAACTTAATAATCAGTTAAGCATAAGCAAAGAATGGATCACTAAATATAATAGCGTTTTGACTCAACTAGTAGAAAATCAAAGTAAAATTAATAGCACCTTAATGTTAATACTTTCTAACAATATAGATAATACAACTTTAATTAAATATGCCAAATTTGCCCAACTTTTAGTAATACTAAGTGAGAACATAGACGATTTAATGAACGAATTACTAAGAATAGAAAATAGTTTAGCTTTTATTCATGCATCAAGCATGCACCATTCCATGATTAGTATAGATGTATTAAGTTCAATGATAGATAAGCTTAAGAATATCTACGGAAAAGAGTGTATTTTAAATTTAGAATTAAGAGAATATTATAATATAATCCAACCAGCTTCTTATTATGCTAATAAGCAAATAGTTTTTATATTCCGATTTCCTATTATTTCTAAGGATAATTTTTTATTATATAGATTAGCAGTAGTACCTAATAAAAAATCGCAGGCTCTCATCCCATCCTCTCCTTTCATTGCAACTAACGAGAATTCATTCGTGTACATAGAGGCCGAATGCCCGAGACATAGCAGCTGGTATCTCTGTGAAATGGAACTCAATCATCAGATTCGTACAAATTCAGATTGTATCCACGAGCTAATTGTTAAACAGATTTTGAAGGAATCTTGTTACTTAACTACAGTCAATCTTCTACGAGAATCAATGGAGAAACTAGACGATATGCACTACCTTATATCGTTCCCCCAGCATCAAAAGATACAAATATCATGCGGTAAACAGGAATTCACTTCATTAAAAGGCAGCTACCTAATAACTATTCCCCTAGGATGCAAAATCATATCCGAAGAATTTACGTTAATTAATGACAACAACGAAGTAAGAGGACAGCCCTTAAAATTGATGAAAATACCCGATGAAATTGCGCACCTAGATACAACTATTAATATATCATCTATAAATATCCAAGGACTAAGCGAAAGTATAAGAAAACTACTGCAAAAAAGGAAGAAATTTTAGAAAATGGAGATAACCCAGAGAATCTTAAGGACACAAGTATCCCGGCAACTTTTTCACTCAATATTCTCAAATAGTTGCCTCTCTAGGGGTGGAGGAGTTACGGAACCCTAATCCCACGAATATGCTGACATATCAAATAAATGTACGTTTCCCAGGCGACCACCGCAGAGTTCCTCGAATTAGTTTTGTAATGCCGCATTGTTTTAATTTAGTAATTTTATTAATTGTAATACTTTTCCAATCACTCTTTATTCATACTTCGAGTAAAGACGTCGTTAGTTTTAAGATATATAATTATTGTATTAATGTAAAATTAATAAATAATTATTAATTATTCGGTTTTTTTTCGACCTCCTGACTGCTGCAAACGTAATTACCTTAACAGCTTAAATAATTCGAAATTTTATGTATACTAATATTATAAAGAGGTAAAGTTTGTGAGTTTGTGACGTTGTAAGGGGTGATCTCTGGATCTACTGAACCAATTTAGATGAAATTTGGTAAGAACATAGTTTGAGTTCCTGGGAAGGACATAGAATACTTTTTATCCCGGAAATCATCCCTTAAGGGGGTGAAAATGGGGATGAAAGTTTGTATTGGGAAGTAAGCTAGTAATTAATCAAGGACAGAGTCTCATCATTATATGCCATCACTGATAGACTGGTTTATGAACACCCTACATAAAAGCACTCAGCACCACTAGTTGCAAAGGGCTAAAATTATAACAAATGGTATACGGATTTATGATTTGAAATCAAAAAATAATAGTAAATGCAACTGTAGGAAAATATTTATATTTATGAAAAATATTTCATTCTGATTAAAAAATGCATTACAGAATGGAATATTTACAAATAATTAGTGAGTAATATTTGCAAATAAGCTCATACAAGGACAGACGAATCACATACAATACAATACGAATATGATAGCTATTATCGTTACAAAAATATAAATGAAGTACATAGTTTTAACTCACTTATACAATTATAGATTTGCTTTATTATTTCAAACCTTGAAATATCATCTTGGGTGACAAAAATATTTACATTTCCTCCAAGCTATTTGTAAAGACCTTTTTCGGTTCAATGGCATACAAATTTGACTGGGCACACAATATTGGTATTTCCATATTATTAATTTATCATATTTTCATATATAAATATTATACATAATACGGAGAAAGTTTTCGTTCGTTAGTTTATTTTCAACCGACTTCAAAAAGGAGGAGGTTCTCAATTCGACTGTATTTTTTTTATGTTTGTTACCTCAGAACTCCGTCATTTATTAACCGATTGGGACAATTTTTGTTTTGTTTGAATGGATATACTTTCAGATTGGTCCCATTTAAACTTCAACACAAATACCACTCTTAAGAGTGGAAAAATAGCTAATGATAAATTTAACCTACTTCTAATTATCATATTAACTTGAAATTTGCAAGTGTTTCTATTTCCGTTGCTAGTACAGTGGTTCGGTATTGTTGATCTGATCTGATGGTAAGGCCAGAAGGTGGATAGATAGAACTCTTCAACGGCTAACAGTAGATACTTTGAGTTTGGGCTTATTTTGTTTGATTTGACAAGCCTAACACGTTAGAATTCTTACTTTGCTACTACTGTCTACACTAAAAAGGGAAAAATAAAAACATTTTAGAAAGTGTTAAAAAGTTTTTGTTAAATCCAATACTGATGTAAAGATATATTTATACGTAATTTTCGGTCCACTTTCAACAGTTATGAAACCTATATCATAATATAAAAGTTCTTGAATTATACCAACTATACTAACCTCGTTTTATGGAAGATAAGTTCGAACCCAGATTATTTCAGAAGTAACTTTGAAAAACTTAAGATGTTAATACTTTCTTAGATTTACGCGAATGTTTGACATTTTTAAATAAAACTATCTTTTCGGATTATTTCGCGGATTTATTTTGATTTTTGGTTCCCGACGTTTCGAATGCTTTACAGCATCCATGGTCACGGGAGAGACTGAGGTGTTACATGTCTTGAAGGTATAGTTGGTACAGACAGCCTACCTGGGTCAAAATAAATCCGCGGATTAATCCGAAAACATAGTTTTATTTAAAAAAACTTAAGATGTTATTAAATTCTAGAATTTGAATAATAAAAAGTTGATTTTTTTATTGAAATAAATTTATATCTTATGTCAGAAGTATAATTTGTAATTCCTATATTTTTTTTATATTTCCATTCTTTACGTAATGTAGAATGACATCTTGTGTAACCCCTCAAATGAATGTGTCGCACAGTATTTTGTTAGAATTCTTTTTTAAGTATTTAATAGAGTTTTCTGAAACTACATATAATTTAGATTCTTCGACTTTTATAGATTGAAGGTATGTTCTACAGAGAATTTAAGGTTCTACTAGAGAGTGAGTAAGAACACGTGTGACTGAAAATTTGCCCAGGTGTAGAGTGAACATGCAATAGTTACTATCAATAGTGCTAGCTCTAGAGACTCGGGCGCGCTAGAGACGCTAACTTTCAAACAATATCATTGTATGTACTTAACTAACTTGTTTGTCATTTGAGTGGGAAGTGTGGCCATTGTGGCGCTCCCGGCTGATAGCCTCGGGGGTTCATACGTCGAAATTTGCATACGTTTTATTAATATTAGGAATAAGTTTACAGCTGTAACTATTCCTGAGTTTGACAAGTGTTATTTATGTGTTAAGCAACGATATTGATAATACATAAACGGGTTTACATATACGAATAATTTACCAATATAATTAATTGTGTCATAGTTTTTTAAATAAAACTATCTTTTCGGATTTTGTCGCGGATTTATTTGGATTTTTGTTTCCCGACGTTTCGAATGCTTTACAGCATCCATGGTCACGGGAGAGACTGAGGTGTTACATGTCTTGAATGTATAGTTGTTACATACAGCCTACCCACAATTAACAAAATGAAAATTGCACCAATTACATTACAATATTTTTTTAACTTTAAACATTTTTATAATTTTAATTATAATTGAATATGGAAAATTATTTATTTAATTTTGCTATTATTTTTATAATTATTACAATTTTAAAATATTAATTAGTAATCTATATTTAGTGTTGCCATTATTATATTTATAACCATAAAGAAAAATATAAAATGTAGTATTAATTATTAAAGCCATATAATTGTTCTATGTGTAATTTAAAAAAGTTAAAATTAATTAAGGATAATAATTTTAATTTAGATTGCTATTTTTTAAAAACAACTTACTAAGCAACACTATTAATATATACTTTTACAAATGAAAAATGAAAAATATTAGTCTGATAAGCTGTCATTTTGATCTACACAACAACAACAAACTTGATTGAGAATTACAAGCTTGATTGTGATTGTGGGCTCTCTTACATCGGACAAACAAAGAGATCCATTAGAACCCGGGTCAAAGAACACATAGCTGATGTGAAGCACCGTCGCAATACAACATCTGCTGTCTGCAAACATAGTCAGGACCGCCCAAGCCATTATATTCGCTTCGATAGACCTCAAATCCTGGCGAAAGAAAACCGATATCGCCCTAGAATGATTCGAGAAGCCATAGAAATTAAAAAACATCCTAATTTCAATAGGGAAGATGGCTGGGTACTACCATCGTCATGGGATCCTGTTATTAATATAATAAAATCAAATAATAAATATAAACATAACAGACAGGCAGATGTAGTAAGTTCATACTGTGTAGATCAAAATGACAGCTTATCAGACTAATATTTTTCATTTTTCATTTGTAAAAGTATATATTAATAGTGTTGCTTAGTAAGTTGTTTAAAAAAATAGCAATCTAAATTAAAATTATTATCCTTAATTAATTTTAACTTTTTAAATTACACATAGAACAATTATATGGCTTTAATAATTAATACTACATTTTATATTTTTCTTTATGGTTATAAATATAATAATGGCAACACTAAATATAGATTACTAATTAATATTTTAAAATTGTAATAATTATAAAAATAATAGCAAAATTAAATAAATAATTTTCCATATTCAATTATAATTAAAATTATAAAAATGTTTAAAGTTAAAAAATATTGTAATGTAATTGGTGCAATTTTCATTTTGTTAATTGTGGGTAGGCTGTCTGTAACAACTATACATTCAAGACATGTAACACCTCAGTCTCTCCCGTGACCATGGATGCTGTAAAGCATTCGAAACGTCGGGAAACAAAAATCCAAATAAATCCGCGACAAAATCCGAAAAGATAGTTTTATTTAAAATGTCAAATATTCGCGTAAATCTAAGAAAGTATTGTGTCATAGTTATTGAATTATAGTTTATAATATATCTATGTATATTTGAGCAATAGGATCTCGAGAGAGAAGGACTGCTTAATACATATTACTAATACAAAATGTGGTGACAAAATACTGTAGTATTGTTTCAGTTTACTTTTTAATTGATACATATGGGGACTATTATTAACTATCCCCAAATTAGAATCAGAAGACATAATTACGTATGAGTTTAACTAAATCATTATTATTAGTCTATTCATTTGTCACTAAAAGCCTGAATGAACTATGTTCAAATTGCGATTAACTTAATTTGCTATTCACGAGTATACTACAGTTTTATAAATAAGTAAGTATTGTCCTATATTTTATCAGCTCTATTTAATTATATTTTTAAAATGGTTAATTAATCAACTACGAGACGGGACTAAGATGTATGCTTATCTGTATATATTTTTTTTACAAATTATATATGTATAAGCTTACTTCATTTAAACAGGTAAAAACTGCTAAATATTCGTGCTTAGCTAATTTTAAATATCTGTCACTAATATTCTGTTATAATAAGATATTTTATATTAATAGACGTACCACCTGAACATAAAACTATTATAACAAACAGAGATTTAAAGCTACAATGTTACTAATATTGTTAAGCTAAAATGGGCAAAATGGATGAAAATTTGAAAATGTTAAAATTTACCTGGAATTTTACACGCCGTAAATAAACTCTTTTGCAGTTTTCCTTTATAAATATTTGAAGCATTTTCGTGCAGCAAAAGCGTTTTAACGCTATGTTAGGCATGCTAGAAAAATGACACGGTAAGCCACTAAGGTACCTCATATTAGAAGTTATTATATAAGAAATATTTGCAGGAGTGTTCATGCTAAACCATCATCTTTATTTTTATACTAGCGGCTCACACTCGCTTCGCTCGAGTTCGTCGCTAGGTACGTTTTAAATAGATATAAATAGTTATTAGCCAGCGTTAACCATATAAATTTAAATATATTTATTTTATTATAATATATAATATTTTAATTTAGCCGAATTGGTCGAGCCATTCTTGAGCTATGCGCTTACCAACATTCATTTTTATTTATATAGAAGAAGATGAAATCCTTGTTGAAAATGATTTATCAATTAAATATTCGCGAGAGTGTGTAAAAGGTAGTACTTTAATTATATTTGCCTGTAAAATGCATTTATGTTATAATATTTTTTTACCATCATTACTTTTATTCTTAGAAAATTAAATTAAATATACCGAGCATTTCAAAATACACTCACTGTAATGAAACAATAATTAATTTGATAACATTTTATATTTGCAAAAATCTGAACGCAATCTATCATATGTACATACATATTATACTATAAAAGGTAGTGGAGATATTTTATTCAGGTCACCGAATAGGGCCATGAAAGTGATTTTAAAATATCGTTTTTGATATGAGATAAAAAGCTTGAGAGGTCATTTTGTCATCATGAACGATGGACTTTAATTAAATAAATAAAAAAATCTTTTAAATATATTGTTCAGGTTTAATCACTTCAAAATTCATACGCATGTTAAATCTTTGGTAGATGTTGGAGCAGCAATTAATTATCTTTCTAAACTATAAATGAAAAAAACTGAACTCTAAGTTAGTAATTTTGCAAAACTTACTTCGTAAATGTTCAATTTAAGAGAGCTGGCTAGCTTTAAGTAACAGTTAAAATAGCGATAAACGATTTCGTATCCTGCGTCGCCATCATCACATAACTGGAGGCCAACGTACTACCAAAGGCAATCCAATTACCGCAACAAGAGTCGGTGTAGAATTCTACTGTTTATCTTTGTTTATAGCATTTAATAAAAGTTTGCTGACAATATGGCTTCTGTATACCATTACATTTAAATCGATAGTGTTCTATGATATACACCTTTTTACTGCTTTATGGAATATCTTATAAAAATATTGCGAAATAAAATGGAAATGTAAATAAAATATTCATTGTAAAATTATTTTATTATAAATAAAAACTTTTTAACAAAAAAGTCGGTTTTAATTTTTTTGGTAAAAACTTTTTATTTCTCCCTTTTTAGTGTAGACAGTACTTAGTAGCAAAGTAAGAATTCTTACGTGTTAGGCTTGTTAAATCAAACAAAATAAGCCCAAACTCAAAGTATCTACTATTAGCCGTTGAAGAGTTCCACCTATCCACCTTCTGGCCTTATCATCAGATCAGGCCAACAATACCGAACCACTGTACTATCAACGAAAATAGAAACACTTGCATAGTTCCAAGTCAATATGACAATTAGAAGTAGGTTAAATTCATCATTAGCTATTTTTCCACCCTTACGAGTGGTATTTTTTTTAATTTAAATGCGACCAATCTGGAAATATACACTTTCAAACAAAACAAAAATTGTCCAAATTGGTTAATAACGGACGGAGTTGTGAGGTAACAAACATAAAAAAAACATACAGCCGAATTGAGAACCTCTTCCTTTTTGAGGAAGTCGGTTGAATATGGTTTTTAACTGCAAATATGTGTTATTATGTAATAAAAATTATTAATATTTTGATTATTGAACTAACGTACATTGCAATTCCCAATGTATATATTCAAGTGATTGCAGCAACACTCTAATGGAGTCTGTGAAGGACTCTAGACCTGACTCGTTAGTTATGTTGAAATAGTATTTGTAGTACTACGTAAATTGGGAGAAATTTAAATAGTTTTAATCATAGCAGTTACTTTTATTTACAACATATATAGTATCATTTCCATACATATTATAATATATAGGTGGGTACTCATGACTCCAGTGCCGTACTCGTAGACTGTGGTTTCGCGCGCTGTCGTACCTGACCTTGATTTCATTCGTGTCTTATTTCATTAACATTTTCTGTTCACATAGTCCCCTTTAATATATCTTAAAGATTTCTTTATTCATATTGTTATTATCTATACTAATATTATAAAGAGGTAAAGTTTATGAGTTTGTGAGGTTGTAAGGGGTAATCTCTGGATCTACTGAACCGATTTAGATTAAATTTGGTAAGAAGATAGTTTGGGACTTTAGGAAGGACATAGAATACTTTTTATCCCGGAAATCACTTTTTAAGGGGGTGAAAATGGGGATGAAAGTTTATATGGGGAATAAAGGTAGGGACGAACCCGAGCAAAGCGAGGGTGAGTCACTAGTTATAAATAAAGCCTCTTATTAAATATTTATATTATAAATTGGAATTGTGTCTGATTGAATATATTTGTTACTCTATTACTTCTGCACGCTGTAAGGGCATAATGTATTTGAGTGATAGGGGAGTCAATACATACAAGAGATAATAATAAAATTATTATATAAATACTAAATGGCTATATACTAAATATTTATTTTTCTTTTAAGTTAAAAAATAAAGTCAAAAGTATAATAAAGCTTGGTGATATGGAGCTCTGGGTGCGCTAGTCAGGCTCCCACTTGCCCGCCTTTATAAACGTAACTACTAACTACCATGCGAGCATTGATTAGGTATGTATTTAATAGGTAGGCTTTAATTACTTAGCCAAAGCACACCGACTTCGAAAATATTTGATTAGGTATGTATAGTAAATGAAAACTACCAATCAGTTATTTTTTACATTTTAGTGCTTTTGTTTGAAATCGGTTTTTATTTTTTGTTAAAAAGTTTTTATTTTTCCCTTTTTAGTGTGGACAGTAGTAGCAAAGTAAGAATTTCAACGTGTTAGGCTTGTCAAATCAAACAAAATAAGCCCAAACTCAAAGTATCTACTATTAGCCGTTGAAGAGTTCCACCTATCCACCTTCTGGCCTTACCATCAGATCAGGTCAACAATACCGAACCACTGTACTATCAACGGAAATAGAAACACTTGCAAATTTAAAGTTAATATGACAATTAGAAGTAGGTTAAATTCATCATTAGCTATTTTTCCACCCTTAGGGGTGGTATTTTTTTTTGAAATTTAAATGGGACCAATCTGAAAGTATACACTTTCAAACAACACTAAAATTGTCCAAATCAGTTAATAAATGACGGAGTTCTGAGGTAACAAACATAAAAAAAAAAACAGTCAAATTGAGAACCTCCTCCTTTTTGAAGTCGGTTGAAAATAGACGAAGCTGATGAAATCTAGCTTTAGCGGTTAATCCCTCCACGACCGTGGACACGCCGGAGTTACAGTTAACAATAGATTTCTTAGAAATTTATCTAATTTCTTAGAATCACCTGGAGGTGATTATTATAAATGTGAAAATTTAGATGTTTGAATGTTTATTACTGAATCACGTCAGAACGGCTGAACGGATTTGTATAAAATTTAGCATAAAGATAGATTATAGTCTAAAATAGTACATAGGTTACTTTTGATTCCGAAAAATGTACGGTTCCCGAGCGATTATTTTTCTTTTTCTAGAGGCCAACCCGAACGAAGCGAGGCTTAACTGCTAGTTATTATAATAAAGAAAGCAAATTAAATAATAAACTATTACTATGCTCTCCTTTAAGGGGGTGATATTTTTTGCTTGAAAATACAAAACAATATAGTATAATATTTTCATTTATGTATGTCGAACTATATGGCAAAATCGAAAATTATTAATTAAATAGTATCATAAACAGTAAAATCATTCTACTGTTTTTGGCTTCTTTTACTATTTTTGAATTTTTTTGGCAAACACAGTCTATTATGTAAATATTTTTTTAGGCTGAGAATAAAATGAACAAAAGTATTTAGTTTTTAAGTTTTATTTCAACAACATATCCAACACAAAAATTAAATTTTATTTATTTCGATACGCCTGCATTCCAGTTCATTAACATATTTTTATAAATAATATTGGACTAAATATTAATCTGAGGTACAAGCTATACTACTATAAAGTTTCATCAAAATCCGTTAAAGAGTTTTTGCGTGAGAGAGTATCAAACATATCCATACATTCTCACAAACTTTCGCGTTTATTATAATATTAGTATGATTAGTAAAATGCTTTTATTTTATCTACCTATTCTAAAATTAAAGGACAAGAGTTTGGTTTCTTTTTGTTTGAACGTGCTAATGCTAATCCCTGAAACTACCAGCGAGATTTAACAAATTTCTTTTTCCATTTTAAATAATATTTATGTGGATATCTAACATCAGGTTAGGACCCTTAGGGGCGAAGAAATTATGCGCGTGAGCAAAAGCTTTTTGAAGTACTAGCAGAATCCGCGGCTTTGCTCGCGCTAAGACTACAAAAAATATTTAAAAAGGTAGTTTCATACAAACTTTCATCCCCTATTTTACCCCCTTATAGAATTAATTTCGAAAAATGCTAAAACTCGTTTTAATTTATTTTATTGAAAAACATTAATACCGAGTTTCAAGTAATTCCGATGGTAAATATTTTTTGGGATTATAATATAACGTATATTCACGTGGGAATTAGATAATATCCCGCGGTAAAAAATAGCCTATGTCACTCTCCAGTTCTCCAACTATCTCCACTCAAAAAATCACGACAATCCGTCTTTCCGTTTCTACGTGAAAGAAGGATAAACATACAAACAAACAAACAAACACACTTTCACATTTATAATATTAGTATGTATGTACTTAATAAAATATAATACCTATATGTATTAAAGAAGTATTAACTATTATTATACAAAAAAAATATTGTAATTGTTGTCAAAGATAATAAATTAACTTTGTAATCTACAATGCTACAATAATTTATATTTTTATCCTTCGGAAATCTCGGCACGCACCAATGAACGCGATCTTTTGACTCATTATATTAATGTTATTATCATTATAAAAATTAGGCACAAATCTTTTTGGGTAACAAGATTTACCTAATAAATCCTGATATAAAAAAAACATCTTGAACGATAAAAACATACATTTATTATTAAGATAATCTTTGATAATTTCTCATAATCGTGTTACTTTATTACGCTTATTTTTACTAGCAAAAAATCCACCTCACTCCCTTAAGGGATGACTTCTGGGACAAAAACTATCCTATATCCTTCTCAGGGTCTCAAACTCTCTCTGCATTAAATTTCATCTAAATCGGTTCAGCAGATTAAGCGTGAAAGGGTAATAGACAGACAGACAAATGAAAAATGTTGATTCTTTATACTAAAAATATAATACTTACATATATAACTTTACTTAGTTGTCATAGGTACTTTTTCTATTCATATAACACGGTGAAAACGAAAATATAATATTTAATATAAGAAAACAATGTGATGATAATTAATTCGTTCAGTTATTATACATAGAATAAAAGATATATCAGAGTAAGAGTTGTATTATATTGTATTTTTTTGTGTTTAACCAAGTTACAAAAATAAACTTAGTATAAGTATTTAACTTCTTAGGGAATAGATATCTCCACGTATATAGTATATCCTGGGTCTCTATGTCATTATCGACGTAGGTACTTACCACGCCAAGCAGAGTCACGGACAACAACTAAATTCAAATAATTTACTAATCAATGCGATGATAATATGATCCCATAATTATAATTACGTTGATATAATAATAATTATACAATAATTTAATAATTATTATTATTACCCTAATCGTAGATAATTTTGTTAATCTATCTAGTAACTAACTAACTTATGCTTGTGCTTCATCCATACGTTTATTTTCTTTTGAATCTTAACTCCCACTTTAATAGGGACTGTATATTACAAAAGAGAAGGCTTTTACTTTCTATGGACATTGCGAGTTTTGCCCTATCGTAATAAACGTTCTATTACATATCTATATTTTGCTTGCCACATGAGAAATAAAATATAAGGGAAAATAAATATGTAGACGCGTAAACGTGTCGTTGACAGTGTTGATTGGAGTTTTCCGAGGGATTAAAATGAGTAGTAGAGAGGTGAACACAACCCGCAAGTACGGTAATGCTCCAAGCCTATCAGATATGATGGAATGTATTTTGACATTTATCATGTGTCTGAGCTAAAACTTTTTTAAAAGTTTACCGGGTTAGTGTTTGAAAGTCTGCATTAACGAATATTATAGAATAAGTAGATTATTAACAAAAGAAACTGTTATAAAAATAATTATTCTTCATTTCAATGTTTGCCACTTTGCTTCGGTTTCAATTAAGTTTTTACGGTAAAACCATTCACACACGGCGGCTTTGTAACCATTCATACATGTAGCTTCTTATTAATAAAGTAATTTTCAGGATCAAATCAGTAGTTTTAGAGATACACCTACATACAAACTTACAAACTTTACCTCTAAAACATTAGTATGAAAGGGATAATAGAACAACAATTTCAATTTATTATTTCTAAATGATATATCAATTTAAAAATAAATGTTACTATCTGTAATTTAACTGGCGTAGAAGGGATTATAGCATAACATTTTTCATTATTTTTTCTGAAAGATACTGCTGATTACTACCTGTAATGCTGGTTATTTCATAGCTTTACACTTCATCTCTTGGAGTGTAGGCAGCGGAAACAGAGAGCCAAGCTCTACGATCTCTACATAATATGTATATACTCGTATCTACCTCTTTCGTTTCCTGCATTTTAATCATTTTCCTGACGACACGTTTGGCTCAGTTTCTAGTGACCCTACTTGCTGTGCCAGCGGTCGCGGGTTCGATCCCGCTGGGGGCATTCATTTGTATGATGAGCACGAATGTTTTTACTCCAGTCATGGGTGTTTATATTTATAATATGTATGTATTTAAAGTTATATGTGTGTAGTGTATCAACTATCTAGTATCCATAACACAAGCCTCGTAGCTTACCATGGAACTGGACGGTACTGTATGTTAATGTCCCAACATATTTATTTACTTCTTCATAGACGCTCATCAGAGGGTTCTCAGTCTTTTGACCTTAGTTACTTTCTTTATCAGAAACACTTAATCTTTAATTATCCTAAAACAAATCAATATTTTAGTTATATAATCATTCTCACTCACTCGCATGCAATATCTTTAACCATGTAATGATTTTTGAATGATTTTAATTTTTAACATAGATCTTCATTATTATAACCATAGTATTGTGTTGCCTTAAACATATTTAAAATAAATCGCTAATTATTAAAATTCTGCAAAAGTTTTTCATAAATATGTATCAAAATTGAGAATTAAAGGTGAGATATTATTAAAATTAGCTTTAACAAACCTTATTTTATACATAACTGAAATATTTAATCGTTTTGGTAGTAGTAGGGTACATTAAACACAGAAAAGCTGTTGAAAGCTGTTGTCTATACCCACGTTAAGATATTTTAGCAGAATGACGTGATAATTTGATTTGTAAACAAATCTCAGGCTTTACTTGGAAATATTGTAATCTGTGCTCAACTGGCACGTTTCAAAGCCATTAACATGAAAATTGAATTGGAAATATTACTTAGTATTTACTGTAGTGTCTACCTATCAACGTTTTAGCGTGATTAACTGACAGCGAAAATAAGTCATAAATAGTATTTTTTTAAATTTTAAAACCCTTTAGAATTAAATTTTTAACAATCCAAAATAAACTAAACAGATCATTCAAAAAAAATTTAGTACTTCATTAATAATAATAATTAAAATCAATATTTTTATTTTAGTCATTTATTATTTTTAAGGATTAAAATTTTTCTTGAGTTAAATATTTAAATAATTTTTACTTTCTACCCGAAAGATGTGTATCTTCAAATACATCATTGCTTAGGTTAATCTATAAAAAGTCGAGGTGAAAACGGAAACTAAAATTATCAGAATCTACGGCTAAAAAACCCGAAGAATAAAAGCTCTTAGGGAACACTTGATATCGCCTGAAGCAAGGCAAAGGTGGCATCTTTAATGGAGTAATTGGGTTCGGTGTGAGGCCGATAGATACGGATATAGCCCCGAGCTAAATGTCGATCATCGAGTTATGAATCGCCACCTGAACTATACGACAACGGAATTACGCTCAAGCTTTCACGTCTTATCAAAATGACTCTTATTCACTACATGTACGAGTATTACTATTTCATAGATTACGTTTTATAAATAATTTATTTTATTTTTTATCGGGACAGCACTATCTGTTTCCATGGTAAGCTACGAGGCTTGTGTTATGGATACCAGATAGCTGATACACTATACATGTATAACTTTAAATAAATACATATTATAAATATAAACACCCATGACTGGAGTACAAACATTCGTGCTCATCACACAAATGAATACCTCCAGTGGGACTCGAACCCGCGACCGCTGGCACAGCAAGTAGGGTCACTACAAACTCAACCAAACTTGTCGTCAAATACAGTACATATATAAAATTACCTAACAACTTACGTCTCTAAGTGCGTATCAGTAGCCCATCTTCAGATGATCGCTTTATACAAACAAACACACAGACACACACACATACACACAAAAACCCTCAAGCACGTACAAACAGATGTTAATGTGTATCGCATTTATAGTATGTTGTAATGAGATCTAGTTTTTCGTTTTAATTATTTTTTATGTATAATTACAGTCTCCTTGCGCTTACTAATTACTGCTAACAAGAAAATATTCAAAATTAAAGTAAACCTCATCGTAATAAATATATATATATTAAAACCCTTATTTAATTAATTACAAATAGCAATAATATTACTTATGCAGTCATTTTTAGTAGACCTTTAATTAAAATTAAATATTAGGTCGAGTGATGAGTAACTTCGATTTTTTATCAGACATTTATTTTGTTCTCATTATATAACAAAATTATACTAACCTACGAGTATTATGTATTCATAACTATTATGTATAACTTTCTTTCATTTTCCTTGTATTCAGCCCTTTTAAAATCATTTCTAGCATGATTATCACTTGCCTTACAGTGAAGGAAAATAAATAAGTATTTTTATGCAAATGCATTTGCATTTTTGTGCAAATAGTAATATAAACATAAAACGCGATGCCATTTTGGAATCATACATACATACTTCAATTTTATTCATAAGTATAAGTATTAGTGATTTGAAAAATATTTATCTTTATGATAGCTCTAATATTTTAAGTGAATAAAAATTTAAGCTAAAAATTAAACACATTTGAGTTCATTAATATTCGAGGATCACTTAATTCATTCGCTTTGCTTGAATAGATTACGGCGATGATCCGTGTGACGGATAAAAACGTAAGAGGAAAAGTATTTAATATTACTTAATAATAAAAATTAATGGACTTCCATGTATTAATTATACAAATACTGTAAATATTGAACCTACGAGTACACATAATAATCTACTCGCTTACAGTATTTAATTTATTTATGTTATTCATTTATTTTAAACTAGCGACTTACCCACTCGTCGCTCAGGTCTAGATGCGTCGTCTAGGTACATTTCAAATAGATAAAAAACTTATTATGAGTGTACTTTAAGAGATAGAGAGAAGACAGAATTTTCTGTAGGCATTTTTAAAATGGTTTTTTTTTAGTTATTTTGACCAATTATCGTCATAGTTCTGTCATTTTGTAGAAAATATTTACAGATTATATGCACAAACCTTCCTCGTTTATTCCTCGATGATCGATTGCTATGCTATCGTTAAATAAATATATGAAAATGCGTATCTAAATCCATTTCGTAGTAGTTTTCAGCCGAATCCCGAATCCGTTAATGTGTTTTCCCGTGGGAATTAGAGATTTTCGTTTAGTAATAAGTATCCTTAATGTTAACCTGAGTTATGTGTTAAAGTCCTACCTGTTATGACATACGGAGCCGAAACGTGGACACTCACCGTAAGGCTCACATTCAAGGTCGCTCAGCGAGGACCTTCTAGATCCTTCTTTTCTATTGGAGGTTCTCTGGCAGACAGAATTCAGAATGAAGTCATTCGCCAGAGAACTAAAGTAACCGAAATCGTGCGCAGAATGAATTCGCTGAAGTGGAAGTGGGCCGGTCATGTCTCCAGACGTGTTAATGGCCGATGGAGCCGAAACGTGCTAGAGTGGAGACCGCGTTTAGGCCAGCATAGTATAGGACGCCCTGCAGCACGATGTACAGATGACCTAAGAAAGGTGGCTGGCAGTGGATGGATGCGGCCCAGGACCGGAATGGTTGGCGCTCATTGGGGGAGGCCTTTGTTCAGCAGTGGACAGCGATAGGCTGATTGATTGATATGTTAACCACTAAACAAAATTTAGTTACAGTCCGGTTAGTACTGTTTGCATATACAGACAAAAACTTAAACAACTATTGTTTTGGGTTTTGTTTATTTTTAACAAAATACCTAAATAGGTCTCTCTATCTCTCTCTCTGTATCTGTAAAATTAAAGGTATTCCTTTGAATTCACACAAATAATACGTGTTTAAATATAAAATATAAATCCATTAATGTCACTACATATTCTCTTTAAAGATCGCAAGTGGATATGACAGTGAATATGTGCAAACGAAAGATAAATCGGACAATGAGCACGGCGCGTTCGTCGATAGATCTTTGTGTTTTATTTTAACAGTTTCAGTTAGTGTCAACTTTTTCATCCATTTATATGAATTTCTTTTTATCTTTCCAAATTACTAAGATTATCTTAATTTAACTCCATCTAGAAGAACAACAAGTACCTAAGTTAATGTTGTAGTGATATATGAATAATCTACTGGATAACATTGAATGTAATTACGTAACAATCAATAAGGGATTAGTCTGCTAATGCAAGATTTAACATAGTAGGTATTTGATGTTTAATATTGTACTACAGATGTATTTAGACAACAGTAAAAGAATTGTCGAACATGACATCGGCAAAGTATATGAAGAGTTCTATTAAAAGTAAAAAATAACTAAACGGGGGTTTAGTTAGTTTTTATAAAATTTATATTTTAAGTTTTCATTTTTCCATTTTTAATGTAGACGTAATATGCAGGTAATTTGTAAGAAGAAAGTTTTTTAATAACATATTCGATTAAGCCATTTATTTAAAAAAAAATTATTGTTGATTTTTTTTAACCGGTTGACCGATTTGAATAAAATTTAAAAGGGACCACCTGGGAATTATACTTCACCTATAACCTAACCTAATATTGTTTAACAACAGCATGGACTTAGGGATTATAATCTGGTAATGCTTTTTTTGTAATAATAATTAATACGTCGTAAACGTGATTGATTCATGAATCAATCCCATGGGATTAACACGATAGTATTAATATTATCATGATCCCACGTACATATTATTGTTAATAAGTCTGATGCCCTTACAATAAAGAACAGCATTCTGGACTTTACGCCTTTCATCAACGAGATCTCGACTTAGGATCCGTACGCTTGTGGCGGTATTCCATAAACTTTTAGTTAATGCTAGTATATTTCGTTAGTTACGATTATTACATGTATACGAGTATGTACGACTTATTATCTGTGATATTTTTGTTAATATTTGATAAAATATTTTTTTTAGGTTAGTAATAAATGTTGGGACATTAACACACAGCACCATCTAGTTCCATGGTATGCTACGAGGCTTGCGTTATGGATACCAGATAGTTTACACACTACACATATATAACTTTTTTAAAACATACATATTATAAATATAAACACCCATGACTGGAGTACAAACATCGTGCTCATCACACAAATGAATGCCCCCAGCAGGACTCGAACCCGCGACCACTGGCATAGCAAATAGGGTCACTACAAACTGAGCCAAACGTGTCGTCAAATAATTATTAATATTTGATAAAATTAGCTAACTGACATATAATACTAATATTTTATTTGAGAAGTATCTAAGTGAAGTTTGTTTCCTAGTAAAGAATATAAGAAAACTTTATTGTTCATTAATTATTATTCACCAGAGCATAAAAGTCAATATTTTCCCACAAGAAGATTATCCCAAGTATTCATGATTAAAATAAGCTTTGTTGATAGTAAAATTATTTATCTAAGTTCATCTCAAGATAACCGAAGGATTTCGAGATATTGCTTATTTTAGAGTCCTTTAATTTTATTTCAAAATACGAATACCTCAAAACTAACAATCTGCCAAACCTATACCAATATCGAGAATTACTTGGAAATCGGTTACCAATATCGAGAATTTCTTGGAAATCGGTTACAAATATATCACATTAATAACAAAAAAATAAAAACCGACTTCAAACAAAAGCACTAAAAAGTAAAAAATAACTGATTGGTAGTTTTCATTTACTATACATACCTAATCAAATATTTTCGAAGGCGGTGTGCTTTGGCTAAGTAATTAAAGCCTACCTATTAAATACATACAAATCGGTGCCAGCCCATACAAAGCAAAGCACACTGACTTCGAAAATATTTGATTAGGTATGTATAGTAAATGAAAACTATCAATCAGTTATTTTTTACTTTTTAGTGTTTTAGTTTGAAGTCGGTTTTTATTTTTTTGTTAAAAAGTTTTTATTTTTCCCTTTTTAGTGTAGACAGTAGTAGCAAAGTAAGAATTCTAAAGTGTTAGGCTTGTCAAACCAAACAAAATAAGCCCAAACTCAAAGTATCTACTATTCGCCGTTGAAGAGTTCCACCTATCCACCTTCTGGCCTTACCATCAGATCAGGTCTACAATACCGAACCACTGTACTATCAACGGAAATAGAAACACTTGCAAAGTTTCAAGTCAATATGACAATTAGAAGTAGGTTAAATTTATTATTAGCTATTTTTCCACCCTTAGGGGTGGTATTTTTTTTTTTAATTTAAATGGGACCAATCTGGAAGTATACCCTTTCAAACAAAATAAAAATTGTTCAAATCGGTTAATAAATGACGAAGTTCTGAGGTAACAAACATAAAAAAAAATACAGTCGAATTGAGAACCTCCTCCTTTTTGAAGTCGGTTGAAAATTATTGTACATGATATTTACATCTTAAGCTATCTACTTTTATTATTTCCATACATTTTATTTAATGTCAGCTGAGTAAATCTGTCATAAGTAATCTTTAAAATTATTTTATACGTATTTTTTAAAGTTAAGCTGATTTACTTACGACCCCATGAAATCGACAAAAGGATTTATTACATATTCTGCGACTTAGGTCTGAGTAAACAGATAAACAGCCTTTAATTAGTACTGGCGACCCTTCAACCATCATGTCTGTTTATTTTGCTACTTATGGTCGTATTAGCATGGACAGTTCAGTGACCATTTTTAGTCGAGTGCGAAGAAATCCAAAGGAGGGTTATGTGTTTGACCTGTTCCCATGTAATCACTAAATGACTTAGCCGATTTTGATTATTCATACGTAGTTCGATTCGTCTTGATAACGCGATTTTATAAGGTAAATAGACATCATTAAAAATCAAAATGGCGGATCGGAGGTATTAATTTGTAAAAAAAATTTTATCGTCCGAAAAAATTGAGATCAAAATACAGGTTTTTAAGAGGTGATTACAAAAATGTCTTAACTAGCTGTAAGTCTTGCTACGTGTGCACATATCTCTGACTGCAGTTCCTTAGTCAACTAACTTTTTACGCAGTCGGGTTTTTTCATTTTTGTGTTTTTTTTATTAATCTATATTTATTATTATATGTATATTATAATGAATACTAAACTTATTAATGTTTTATCACATAGTATCAGTCAAATCAATCTATCTTCCAATAGTAAACGAACAAAAGATCACAAACAACCTCGATTGTGGACCGCCGTCCATTAGCGATTACATAAATGTATTTTTGGTTCTAGGACATACCATCGAAATCTCATCTCCATCGAAAGTTCTTATTTAATCTCAAAAAATGGTCAACTCACATATTGTCATGCTAAACATATATGTAGGAAACATGCCGACAGTTCGACAGTTCTTTTTTAAGCCTCCCCCTCCATATAATATAAACCTATGAAAACATAATAATAGAGTATAATTACTCTATTCATATATTTTTATTAATGCCGTTTTACCTGTAGAACATAATAATTACAAGTGTTAAGCAATCAGGAGTAAAAATAACAAACCTTATGTCAGGAACAGTATTGTAGTACAGATAAGCAATGGATTAGCTCAGCAAGATAGAAAATGGATACGAGCATTGTTTCTCGACTACACTCAACACCATACATACGATTGTCTCTTATTGAAATATTTTGTTTCTTGTAATAAAGCTCATTTATTTTCGCCCAATAACTTTATGTTGTAGAGAATAATACAACATTTATTAGAGTAACACTTTTTCGAATATAGTACTTATGTTATAATGAGCCCTTGAGCATCTTATCTAAAAATAGAATGATTCGATTTTTTATTATATAGTTTCCATGGGCCACATTGAGAGTGAACCGTAGGTATATTATATTAAACTAGGTAATTATGTAAAATATTAAAAAAAATCAAGTGGTTATCTTATATATTTAAACGAGCAATTCTTGAATATATATATTTATATATATATATATATATTTATATATATATATATATATATATATATATATATATATATATATATATAATCTGAATTTCGGAAACGGCTCCAACGATTTTCATAAAATTTAGTACACAGGGAGTTTCCGGGGCGATAAATTGATGTAGATTAATTTTATGTCTGGGAAAACGCGTGTTTTCGAGTTTTCATGCAGTTTTGTTTCGCATTATTCCACGCAAAATATGTTCGCTAATTCACACGCTAGGCCATAAGCATCGTGGTCAAGCGGCCAAGGCGCAAGTTTGACAACCACAGGTGTTGGGGTTCGTAACCCGGTCGGATACAAAATTTTTACTTTTGTTTTTTTATGTTTTATTCAAATTTTTAGTTTTTTTTAAATGTTTTTTTGGCATAAACTCCGATCGAAACTCGGTACCCCAGGTACTAGATATAATGTAAACAAGCGCATTAAATAATAAATACGAAAGTTGAAAGTAAAACTACTATTATTAACCTTACATTAGAAAACTAGAGGACTTTACGTTTGCCAGCAGAATACTCGATTAGGGGCTGTACTAATTAAAAGAGCAGATAGGTAATTTGGCAGGGATCGGACTTCACATTGTGTATCATAAACGTGCTTGAAATAACTAAATAGTGTGTTAGTAAATTTATTTCCATTCATTTGTTATGTTTTTTGCTATAACTGCTAAAATTGTCAATGGATTCATTTTTATTTTAATTTGTACCTACTCTAGTTTTTGTTTGGAATACAATCTGGTAATTTTGTAAATTTTTATTTGTATCAACCGTATATTTGTTGTAGTAGCGTGCTAAGGCTCGCTTTTTAATTGAATTATCCAAAAAGTATTGTTAGCCATATAAACTATTAACTTTTATCTCATCATTTTCTAAGATTAATGTCATGAAATCGTTCTTTTGCGACTACTTATGTCACTATAGGAATAGGCTGTTAGAATTTCAAACCTTTTTTTCTCTTATTTATTCTATTACATTACTGACATTTATAAAAAAAAAGGGATTCTTTATTATATATTGGACCTCATAAACGTTAAATGCTTACGTATGCTCACAGTCGTAGTTTAATTCACGAAATAACAATTATATATCTGTATATGTTTGGGAATCCCATTTAGTTCCAGTTGCACTGTAATGACTTCAGATAAAACGATAATCACATGCTATTTCGCCTGTTACGATCATCTACCTTAATCAGTTTACTTTCTAACTTAATTATATAAATGACTAGACAAAAATAGTTCAATGGATATTATATACAACAATTTTGAATATATAATTTACTTATATATTAAAATTTATTATCTTAATAATATAATAATAATAATTAAATATTTAATATCTAATAAATTTTCTTTTTTGATATTTTATATCTAACAAATTTTCCCGAGAAACAATTTTCCTCTGTGCTATTCCAGACTATAAACTATGTGCCAAATTCATTCAGATTCGTTCAGTCGGTCTGGCATGAAAGCGTAACAAACACCCTTCAATCCATCCATCTATCCATCTTTCCATCCTCACAAACTTTCACATCTATACACATAATAAAATTGTAACCAAGCCGAATCTGTACATTAAATATTTTTTGGAAAATCTTATTGAAATAAATATTATTATCGATACAGAAGCCGAATCTATAGTTTTTAGAATTTTTGTCTGTCTGTTAGTGCATCACAGAAAAACCACTGAAGGAATTTTAATGAAATTTGGTACGGTGATAGCTGGTTAACCGGGTCAACATATAGGATACTTTTTACCGCGGGAAAATATCTCATTTCTGAGAAAAAATACAAAAACTGCAATGTAAGAGTATACGAGTACTAATATGTAAAACGTAAGAATTTGGTCATCTAAACGCGGACGGAGCCGCCGGCAAAGCTAGTTTATAAAATAAGTATGGATATGGATATTATAACCAGTACAAATATTTAATTTGCAATAAAATGTCTACGAATTGAGCAAAGCTTTATTATACCTATTTAAAATTTCGAGTTACGTCAAAGAATGTGAACTTAAAACAATCACAAGAAACCATATGAAAATAATAAAAATAAAAGAGGAACATGTGCTGTATTGAAAGGAACAAATAATTATGTTATTTGTACTCTTATATAATGGACGTACTCTTAGCAAGTCATGTTCAACAATAAAAACGTAGTAGCGGCCACTCCGTCGACACCGTAAATTGGATTGACTTTTCCCGATAGAAAATGTACGCTCGCTTCCTGCGGTGCATACAGCGTACACCACAGCAGACTTGGTGAATAAGTCTGACAATGTGCTAGGAATATATAATTATGATTTTTTTATTGATTTTAAATATTATGGGATGTTAATATTAAATAATAATTACTCATCATGGGCATCACTAGCAATTTATACGAATAGGTATAAAAGGTCTCCATAATTGATTAGTCGGTTATATATAATTAAAATGTGTTGTCTCGTGGAAATAAAAACAAGTAAAAAAAGTAAAATTAGGCACAGAAAAAAGCATTTTCCTTACACTATGTAAAAATATGTAACTCTTCTTTCTCGTTCTATCGTTCCCTTTCGACGTGAAAGAAGGACAAGCAAACAAAATAGATTTTCAGGTTTATAATATCAGTAATGCTTTTTTTCTTAAAAAATCTTTCTTAGTATTTGTCTTTGACTTTGAATCTCATAAGATTATGCCAGACCTATCGTACCACAAAAAGATACAAAAGTTATGTAAATTTAATGAGATTTAATGATTAAACATTTAACTTTTAAAGAATTGAAAAAAATCTGAATGGATTATTATTAGTTGATGAGTTCTTATGGTCAAAAATATTTAGAATAAATAAACTATATGATCGTATACAGAGGATGGACGAGTGTTATGAATGTTTGGGTTTCTGTTATCACACTACTATTCTTCTTCTTCTTGCCACTACTATTATAAGTGAGAAGGTTTTTATGTGTGCTATGCGTATATATATGGTTGTTACTTCTTTACGTTGAAATGGCTAGACGAATTTGAATCGAATTAAGTATAGAGATAGATATACAAAAGGCACCTAGATACAATGATAATAAGCCGCTAGTATTTATCAACAAAATTCAATTTTAACTACACTTGTATTTAAAAAATCATCAAGAAATTATCAGTATAATGTTTGAATAATTTACACATTTATTTATTATTTTTATACTTGACACATTTTTTCAAAACATAAACTACCTATCCTGTTCTGTTCTGCGTTAGAAACTAATAATAAATAATTACATTTACAACTAAGGAACAAAATTTAATCTATACTTAAAATAAAATTCTGAGTCGAATCTGTGCATTTAATATTTTTTGACAAATCATATTGAAATAGTATCGATACTATCGATACTTATCAATACTGAGGCCCAATGTATAGTTTCTAGAATTTTTGTCTGTCTGAGAACGTATCACGAGAAAACCACTTAACAGATTATGATGAAATTTGGTAAAATTATAGCTGGTTATCCGAGTAAACATATAGGATACTTTTTACTGTGAAAAAATATCTCATCTCTGAAAAATCCATACTAAACGTTAACTAACATAATAGTTTTTCTTAGCTGAATTGTACTATAATGTCAACACAAACTGTTACGAGAGCGGTTAAAACAGCAAGGATCTGCCTTTAGCCTTTTATTGCTGTATTTTGCATCTCGAGCATACTCTTTACGGCGTCGTGAATTTCAAATCCACAGCATCAAAACGACTGCAACAAATTTTGATGTGGCAATAGCTATGCATATGTAAATATTCTTTTAAGTTACAAATTGAAATAAAACATTCAAGGATTGCCATAAAACAACGTTTATTTTGCACGCTTAGTAATAACATTTATTTAATGTCGACGAATTGAATGAAACTCACTTGACATGATTTAACAAATCTTGGCATTGTTATAACTGATAATCTGGGTCATATAGGCATTATAATACTTTTTACTATATAGAATACTTTTATATATGTATATAGAATACTTTTTACGGCTAAGACATTTTTATGTTAACATATTTATATGGTATAATATAATAATATTAATGACCTCCCAACCAACTTCGGCCGCGGCGGCCAGTCTCATTGAGACTACACATCAGCGCAGGAGATATTATAGTGCACAAGTGCACTCTCTATTCCTTTCACTCTCGTACACCAGTGGGTCCAATACTTCACACGACCGGTGAGAGTTAAGGCGAAGAACCGACGGCTTTACGTGCTCTCCGAGGCACGGGGGTGAAACACCGCCAACTTCCTAACTCCAGGCTGTTACTGAGACTTACTAAACAGAAAGACTCAATAATTAAACTTAGCCCGACCCGGGAGTCGAACCCAGGATCTCTCGATGTGCAGCCGTACTTGCTAGCCACTACACAACCGAGATAGATATAAGGTATAATATTGTATGGTAGTCTGTAAAAGTTTCATATGTAAGTAGTTAAAATTGAATACATTGAGTTCATAATAAAATTGACAGTAAAACATTTTTTTGGGTAATCTAACTTACAATTTACTAAAATGAGACAAAGTTTAAGTAATTAATAATAATATAAAATAAAATCTAAGAACTTATTTGACATTAGATAACTTGATAAATCTAAACAATACTATTTCAATCAAAGCCAGTTCGTGCGTCGTTGGGCCAATTAGAAATTGCAAATAATTTGGTGAGAATTACGGTGGCGTCCGATGCACCGCTTGCTACAAATTCCCTTAATAGTGATGTTATTGGTATCTAATTAGTGACTACCTAGTTACATGTTCGGGATTATTTTAATTACTATATTGCCATGTCTTTTCAGTAGGTTTTAATAATAATTAATATAACGAACATTAGGAATAGGCATATGGAATAGTATTTTTACTAATATTGTAAATGCAAAAGTATGTCTATCTGTCCATTCGTATTGTCTTACAGTTTCAAGATATTCATCTAAGACACTTTAAATTCTAGAAAAAAATAGAAAATAGTCCCAAAAAATTAAAAAATTAAATAATAAAAAAATCTAAAGATAATATAAAACCTTGATGAATAATTAATTATTAACAATAACCAAGTCATTTCATTGTGCGCAAATCTGGCTTTCTGTTTGTATTTATTAAAATTTGTATTCCAACAAAGAAATTTATATTATGTTATGTTCATAATACCTATAAAGACTCTTCATAAAAATAAACCAAACAAGAATCAATAAATTCCACTTATAGCACGGCAACACTGGCTTACCACATCTGAAACCACGCGGGTCCCGCTAGAATTGATTATATTGTTAATTAACTCTCAATCTTAATTGCAATATTTCCTTCTTCCATAATACCATTATAAAGTGTAATTGGAGTTCGAAATCTGAAGCTTTTGCGAAACTTTGCGATTTATACGTTTTTGTGTCACGGTGTACGTTGTCCCATTGGCTTATCTACTACTTCCTTACTTATTGCTCTTGAAACCATTTATATAATATAAAAATAATTTATTCAATATAAATTTGACGACACGTTTGGCTCAGTTTGTAGTGACTCTACTCGCTGTGCCAACGGTCGCGGTTTCGAGTGCCGCTGGGGGCATTCATTTGTGTGATGAGCACAAATGTTTGAACTTCAGCCATGGGTGTTTACATTTATAATATGTATCTATTTAAAGTTATAATATAACTTTAAATACATACATATTATGTGTGTAGTGTATATATATTATATGTGTAGTGTATGAACTATCTGGTATCCATAACACAAGCCTCGTAGCTTACCATGGAACTAGATGGTGCGATGTGTTAATGTCCCAACATATTTATATTTATTATTTAAATATATAAAAAGCCATGACTAACGAAGAAAAAAATAGTTCTAATAAATATCCCATATTTGATATTTATTTAAACTAGGTATGTTTTTTTCTTGCGTTATATGTATCGATTCATTGAGTAAAATTAATAAACAAAGAAATAGATCCCAAAATAGTATATTCTAATTTAAAAAATACTCTAAGCAAACGAAAATGAGATAATACGTTTTTATTGAAATTTCTGTAACATCACTAATCATTAGATAGTAAGTTTCTATTGAGTATTCATAGAAAGCGCTGTTTACACTTTATGAGTTGCTTGCCCCCTTTTCATAACTTTTAAATTTAAAATTAAAAAAAAAAACAACTCAATATCCTATTCATTGAGACCTTTTCAATGAGTCTAAGCACGTATATCTTGTTGTTCCATAGTATATCTTGACAGTATTTACTAGTTGATTATATTGCAGATTCCAGGTGACGCTGCAGCATCAGTCCTAAGTCATCATCAATTGCAACTAAAGTAATGAGATACCAAGTTTCGAATCGATCAGATATGTGGAAGTTGTTCATTTTACCGGCTAAAAAAGAGCTGAAATATAAATGCCTATAAAGGGAGCCCTTTATAGGCCTTTATATTTCAGCTCTTTTTCAATGGATTTTCTTTATTTATGGCCAAGAACACTCTCGATCAAGTCACTTTTTAAAATCAGTTCATCTGTTTAGGCACTACGATACCACATGTATATACTTCGCTGATTTGAATTATATAATACTAGCAGAAACCGCGGCTTCGCTCACACTAAAACTACAAAAAAATCTCTAAAAAGGGTAGGTAACCTACATAGGTTTCATACAAACTTTCTTCCCCTATTTTACCCCCTTATAGGATGAATTTCGAAAAATGCTCAAACATGTATTTATTTATTTGTATTGAAAAGCATTAATACCAAGTTTCAAGTGATTCTGATCAGAAATAATTTTTTGGATTGTATTATAACGTGTTTTCCCGTGGGAATGAGATGATCTGTCGTGATAAAAAGTAGCTATGTCACTCTCCAGCTCTCCAACTATCTTCACACCATAAATCTCGCCAATCTGTCACTCCATTTCGACGTGAAGGAAAGACAAACAACACACACAAACAAACAAACACACTTTTGCATTTATATTATTAGTATGGATAACCCACAATTAAACGCTAAAAAAAAACAAAATGTGTCGAATTTACATTGCTTACCGTAAAAAGCAAAATTTTAGTCCAATTTTGAATAATGAAACATTGGAAATAGCTGCATCAGCAGTATTTTTAACCGTTAACGAAAAAAGAGGGGTGTTATAAGTTTGACGTGTGTGTCTATCTGTGGCATCGTAACTTCTAAACGAATGGACTGATTTTGTTTCGGTTGTTTTGTTTGAAAGCTGACGGGATCGAGATGGTTCTTAGCTATAATTTATGAAGATATATTCAGGTGTTTGATGATCATCAGCTCATTTTCTACTTGACAAAAGGGTTGTTCTAACTTTGACAGATCCGATTGATTTGTTTGGTGTACTGTTACTTTAGTGGTATTTCCAAGATATGCTAACCTTGAACTGATGCTGTAGCATGAAATAGTTTGCGGGATGCTCCATTGCTCAGAAACTTACAGCAGATATTAGCGTGTTCGGACTCAAAATACTCTCAATGAGAATTATCTATTAAAATTAGTCTCCGCGAGTAATTTAAAAATAATGAAATAAAATTAAAAAAATGAAGTAACCCCCCGACACAAAAAAAACTCTAAAAAGTAAAAAAAAAAATATATTTTAAGAAATATTTTTTTTATTTCTTTTAATGAAGTTAAAACTTCATTAAGAGAAAATTTTGATGATGAGCGTCGCCGCATAAGGAGGCCTAGGTAAGCCGCTAGTTATAAATAAATGCCTCATATTTCCCTAACACGATTTAGAAAGTGGGTACTCTTGGTACGAGAACTAGTATAAGATTTATATTACAATTTAAGTAAATAAAGGTAAACAAAGTGGAGAGATTTGCCGACTCCGCTCAGTCTTTATAGTCGTCTCCATCAATCAGACCACTTACCTAGCAATGAAACTGATACATCGACTCTATATGTCTGTGAGGAGTTACGTAGAATAATAGCGTAATTTTTCTCTTATTAACGGTATGCTACAGATTTCTATCGCGTGCAGTGTTTCTGTAAGCAATATTTATACAATTTCCTATGTTCCATAAACAATTGAGTTTAGTACATTTAGTCCTTGTGCCATCCTAAACTAATAATATTTTAAAGAGTTAGAGAGAAAAGATTTGTTTTTTTTATGTTTGTATATTTGTTTGTAATAGACTAACCCAAAAACTATTTTAAAAACTCTTTCACCTTTATAAAGCTACACTATAAGCGAATTGCAAGGACTGTATTTTTATAAAATTAGAAATAGGTACCTGCGAAAATTGCTATAAAAAAGGTAACCAAGGTATCAAAAAATTGCCTATAAAAGTTATTATTTGGTGTACACTCCGAAAACTATTGATGATACATATAATATGTACATGTTTATTAGTAAGTTTAGAAAACCATTGGTTCTAATAATTATTTTACATAGTATTTTTTAAAACAATTAAAACAATGCTATCTTTATACTATGTACCTCATTTATTGTTTCCGGTTAATAAATCCTGAATAACAGGTTTAAAAAGTTTTGCGATTCTAATTACAAAACGCAAAGGACAATATTACCTATATACTTAATTAGACGCGGCAACCCCCATCGCGTCAAGCCTCATGTTATAAACTTTTCACGCAATCATTTCATTCAACATTGTTTTCGTCTTACACAAGTATACAAAATGAAATAATTATATTTTATGCCTTTTTAATAAATCATTTTAATTATAATTTTTTCTTAGATTTATGCGAATATTTGTCATTATAAATAAAACTTTCTTTTCGGATCAATCATGGTCACGGGAGAGACTCTCACCCATGACCATAATATATGTATTTATATACATATTTCTATTGATGAAAATCGTAAGAAAATCCATACAGTAGTTTCTGAAATTAGGCCGAACACAAACTTAGTACGTTACTTACGAGTATAATATGTATATAATAATTAATATAGTGAGAGAGGTTAATACTGAGTATTTGTTGCAGTTCTCATAACTATAAAGCAAATAATAAATCAGCCATTTTAATGTTCCACTGCTAAGTACGTGACTCCCCTAAATGTGAGGGTAATCAGGGCCATAGTCCACGCTGGCTAAATAAGGATTGGTGGACTTCACACATCTTTTCGAAAACTAGTTAAGTTCTCTGAGATGTGTAAGTTTGTTTCCTCACGATGTTTTCCTTATCTTATTAGCAAATGTTAGTAATGTTGAAAATGCTTCGCACATGACAACCTCAGAGGTGTGAGACCTAAATTTGAGTCTTCACTTAGTCTTAAAGCGACCGCGTTACCGATTTTTCAATATGTTAATAAATAATAAATGTCATTATGGTCTCATTAATTATCCTAATGTTATTTATTACTAAATGAATATAAATATGTTGGAACATTAACACACAGCACCATCCAGTTCCATGGTAAGCTACGACGTTTGTGTTATGGATACCAGATAATTGATACACTGCACATATATAACTTTAAATACATACATATTATAAATATAAACAGTAAACACCCATGACTGGAGTACAAACATTCGTCATCACACAAATGAATGTCCCCAGCGGGTCTCGAACCCGCGACCGCTGGCACAGCAAGTAGGGTAACTACAAACTGAGCCAAACGTGTCGTCTTGGTCTAAAAACATATCTATCTATATTAAAATGCTAAGATGAAATTACTGTCAAGTGAAATACTATTACTATCGTCTGATGAACGTTGAATTATAACGAGACGTATCTTCCATACTTTTATATATTTTATTCAACAAACATAGAAAAGATAATTAAAATAAATATACCTATTACCTTAAAGATCTATATCACATAAAATGTTTGTGTAATAAATTGGCTGGTACTAAAATAGCAGTTGGCTTTTAAAAAGATTACTTACCGCTAGTTGATTTTCCTGAATAGAAACGCCCGGTTTGTGTGTAGCTCGGCAATTTCGTACTTATCTCGCTATCATATTTAAATCTCCTTTGAGTAACATGCAAAGAAGTTACTTCTGTTCAATAGTCTAGTTATTTATGTTTATTAAGTTTTTGTAGCTTACATTTTGTTATCTTTGCACACTTGATCCTGCAAGATTGATATAGGTATAAAACAACATAATACCTGAACAGGCTACCTATCTAAAATGGATATTTTCACCTAGACTTTGAGCTCTTCGTTCTTATTAAAAATCAAAGTCATTCAAGTCACGATGTTCTGGTCGTTGGAAATTAGATAGACGTGAGTTTTTAAAAACCAAACCCAGTTTGGTTGCAGAAAAAAATAATCGAGAAAAGAAAAGGTGCGAAAAAATGTGAAACTTGAAATATTTCTGTTAATCAAAAAACTTTAGTATCAATGATGCTGTTAGTTAAAATTTCCTTCAGAAATGATCATTTTAATTGGGAGAAAAACGAATTTGGCATCTATTGGATGCCAAATTCGTGCCAAAGCCGATGCAAAGCCAATCTAATATATTTCGATACGTAAAATACATATTTACATATTAGATATTCATATCTTAAAATATTATCGTCTGGCACCGGCTTCGAAAATATCTGGTTAGTTATCTTTTCTAAATAAAAACCCCCGTTTAGTTATTTTTTACATTTTAGTGCCCGGAAGTCGTTTTTTTTAAGTTTATATTTTTTCATTTTTAGTGTATACATAATAATCAGGTAATTTGTAAAAAGAAGGTTTTTAATAACGTATTCGATTAAAGAATTTATTTAAAAAAATATATTTATTGTTGATTTTTTTAAAAACCGCTCGACAGATTTCGATAAAATTTATATGGAACCTGGGAAGTATACCCTTTGAAACAAAAAAATATATTCCCAAATCGGTTCAGGCGTCTTCGAGTACCTAATCGGTGATACATAAAAAAAAAGATTCCAACGAATTGAGAACCTTCTCCTTTTTGGAAGTCGGTAAAAAAAATTCAATTACGCTCGAAGACATGATTTAACTTGAAGAATTATTTTATGCAATAAACAAAATTATTTACATTTATTTTTAATATTCAGTTTCAGTATTCAACACCTATAGGGATTTAATTTTCAATAGATATGCGTATTTTTAGTTTAATAAAACGCAGAGCGAAAATTCTTGGTAGAACTATATTTCGTAATCTTACAATGTTTGCTCTTAGCTCTATAAGGAATGAAAAATAAATTATCGTATTCATGAGATATCTTAAGAAAACATCACTTGCAAAGGTCTTGTATTTAATAAAAAATAAATCTTCAATAAGATCTATACGATCAATAATTGAAATATATTTTTAATTATATATAGGCATTCGCACAAGACGAGCTGTGAAAAATCTTATTAAATTCCTCGAGTTCTAAAGTAAAGCTTTCATTAGATGTTTGTTTAGAGAGATAAATGTCTAAAAACTGTTATCTAATTTCTATTACATCTCAATCATATTACATACTAATATTTGAAAAATAAGTACAACTTTAACTTCTTTATCAGTTATAATTAAATAACAATATCAATGTATAAATATTAAATAGTTTATTATGTATAAAATTATTACATATAGATCTTTAATGGCGATACATGAAATGTATTCAGCCCCTTTTTAACGTCCCACTGCTGGGCACGGGCCTCCCTTCAATACGAGGGGAATCAGGCCATAGTCCACCACGCTGGCCAAGTGCGGGTTGGCGGACTTCACATGTTACTTGCTAGGTTCTCTCAGACATGCAGGTTTCCTCACGATGTTTCCCTTCATCGTAAGGCAAGTGGTAATCATGTTAGAAGTGATTCGCACGTAAAAATATCAGAGGTGCGAGACCCGGGATTTGAACCCGCTTCACTCGGTTTCCCATGCGAGCGCGTTACCGCTGGGCTACCACTGCCTCTATTACATTATACATTAAATAGCCGGGCTAAATGTTATTTTTGTTCGCTAAAATAAAGTGAGCGTTGAGGCATGTCCATGTTTCTATGTTGGGGGTTGCGACCTTTAGAGGATCAATCCCGCGTGGCGCAATCGTTTGTATTGACAAAATGATGTGTGTTCCGCCTGGGTTGGGACAAATTACGGTGTTTGGGTTACGGTGTTGGAGCCACCACCTAACAAGTTTTATCTCAATACTGATGCGTAACGTAAAACAAAGAAGATTGTGATTTTACTTAACAATATGCATAAAATTATGATGAATTATGACGTATAATAATTTTGTTTAAGCAGTTATAATTTTAAAAGTCAAATTAAAAGAAAATTATAGAGAGAGAGAAAGAGGCACTGTGGTGTAGTTATATTATTATATATCTTCAATAAAATATTGAAATTTTTGAAGTTATACTTCTATTGGCACGTTTGGAAAAAACTATGAGAGTAAAATTTTTACTATGCGTGCGCACACCGACATCCAAAAGCGACATGATGAAGTTAGCTGCATTCCTTTTACAAACAGAGAGTTGTCACATTAGGGATGAAATCTTTAGCTATTTTTGTTTTGTTACGCCAAAGAATTATAATTTCTTACGTGCGTACATAAAGTACACACACAAGTTATTTTTTATATACTGTAGTAGTAGTTTAAAAATAAAACTAAATGATTAAAAAAAATCCATGTTGGTAAATAAGTACTGAATCCTTATAATTACTACTTTTGCTTAACTTCATTGAGACTTTTTAGTATTCGAAGGAATTGTATACCAAAACTATTAATCTTGTAAAATTGTGAATTGAAGCGGGTACGAAAGCTTACTTAGGCACATTCGACCACTGCATCACTGAAATAAGGCCACCTACCTTTTTATTTCCTTAAGTTTTGAAACTCATATAATACCATTTATAGAAATCATTTTTGATGTATTTACTTATAGAAAATCGACTATAACAATTATAGAAAATTTAAGGAAAACATGTACTCATGGGCTGTAATATAAACTAAGGAATTTGCTTCTCAGCCTAAATATTATGAAAAAGGTGAAACTAATTTATTTAAATAACATATTGTTATTTCCACCTACTTCTTGTTGGTCACTAAAAATATTTTCTTGCCAAATTACTATTCAAAGTGCCAAATTTTCAGAAACCTGAAGTGTCACTCGAACAAGATCTAGTCAAAGAGTGTAATATTAATTATAATTAATTAATTAACTTAAATCGGACCACTATAATATATACAAATGTATATGCGAAAGTATTTATACGTGTGCTCTTGTGCTTGTGCCTGTGTGTACGTGTGCGTGTGCGTCTGCATGTGTATGTAGTAAAAGACTATCGGACTATACTCGTGATAGTAATATTTTTAAAAATAAACATAGGTGTATAAAAATATTAGTCTGTTTGCAAGTAATAAGAATATGAATATATGTATTTATTTCATTTTATATTAAGCTTGTCTTTACTCCGGATCTTTCAATCTATTATATATATATATATATATATATATATATATATATATATATATATATAGATGTATATCAATACTTTGGTCTTTGAGTGAAGTCGAATCCGTTTGTAATGCGATATTGCTTTATCCACCTGAAGCCGAAGAAGAAAATACAAACGGCATGTAGGATTTCGTTTGCTTGGATTTTAAAACTCAATGTAAAACTGTATATATTCGTAACAATTTTCTTAATCAATTTAAATAAGGTAACCTTCAGCAAAAATTCTATTTATTTGAATAGTTATAACTTTTAAGCCGTTTAGATTTATTCAAAAATATATGTATAAAGTTTTCGAATATCTTGAGTTTTACATAAAGAATAGCTTTTATGAAACAGACGGACATTTACAAAACTTTATCAATTTAACTTGCAGAAATTAACTCTCCGTTTATCAAGTTGGTATGTATATAATCTTATATCTTTAAACGAGCAATTCTTCTATGTATATACATATAATCTGAATCTCGGAAACGGCTCCAACGATTTTCATGAAATTTAGTATACAAGGGGTTTCGGGGGAGATAAATCGATCTAGATTAGCCTTGTCTGAGAAAACGCGTATTTTCGAGTTTTCATGCGGTTTTGTTTCGCATTATTCCACGCAAAATATGGTTGCTAATTCGCATGTTAGGACATGAGTATCGTGGTCAAGCGGCCAAGGCCCAAGTTTGACAACCACAGGTGTCTGCGTTCGTATCCGGGTCGGATATAAAGCTTTTACTTTTGTTTTTTTTTTGTATTTATTCAAATTTTTAGTTTATTTTTTTGAATGTTTTTCGGCCAAAAACTACGAGCGAAGCTCGGTCGCCCAGGTACTAAATATAATATGCCTTAAATTACATGTATACATTACAGAGTTTTCATATTTATAGATTACTCAAAATGCTACATCGGTATATTATTACAATCAGAAAATGCTACTTAGACTTACTGACGTCTCTAATCTCTCCACATATTGCATACAAAGTAAATACATCGATCAGAAAAGTACTAGATACACAAACCTATGCAAAGTTCTTTTGAAAACTGTCACCAGTTGCGTTTAGGTAATTATTCTAATTGAAATAAATATACAGCAATGTAAATTGAACCTTAAATGAAATGCCTTAAGTTGTTTTCACAAGGAAAAATTAAATTAAAAGCGTTAATGTTCAAATGAGCGCTCATTCGGTGGGGACATTTTTTGTACCTGATTGTGTATCTTTTTTAATCGATGATAGATTAAAATCTATATTCTATACATATAATAAAAGTGTAACTGATCGCCGTTTGTACATAGAAGATATTTAAGAAAAACTATTATTAATGACTCTTAGAATCCTTGTCTGTTTGTCTGTGCGTTTGTGCGCGCTAATCTCAAAAACGGCTTAACCGATTTTGGTGCGGTTTTCACGAATGTATTTTGGTAAGCTTCACTTAACATTTAGTATTTTGTTTTATTTCAATCGGTTCATAAATAAAAAAGTAATGTCAATTTAAAGAATTATCTAGGATCTAGATCCGGCAACCGGTTACGAACCTCTAGCGAAGCGAGGGTGAGTAGCCAGTATAACAACATTTCTGTTATGTTTTTATTTTTTGATTCAGTATCATTGCATTAAATAGTTGCTTTTTTATTTCAACGCCATCCCCCTAAATCTTACAAGAAACATAATAATAATTATTAATTAATTAACTTAAAAACCAGTAAAGTGGTTCAGTATATCCTTAGATGATCAAAGCAGTGCGCGCCGTTTCAGAGTATTTAACAAGAGTGTGACTATAGCTACCGTTGAGTTCAAAGTTTAACGATGTTTGCCTTGTTAACTAAGTTTCAGCGCTTAGTTGAAGAAAGTGGCAGCCCAGAAAGTTTGTGTAAACCGATTTAAATCATTATTATACGCACCCTTTTGGTTACGAACGTTCAATTTACGGTTTTAAGTATCGAAGCGTCCAAATTAGAGAGTAAGAAAATTTTAAGTGTAATTATTATTAAATGAAACAAAATATTCATTAGGTAACATTAATCAGAACACACAAATTCGACGCTCAATTTAAGCCTACACGACTGCTTTTAATTAACATCAATGACAATATTATTTATTACAAAGTATATAACTGTTATATAGCCATTATTTCTCATCGTTTTTTAGAGTTGTCTCTACAACTTAGTTTCTATATCCTAGTAAAAAGATTAATGTTGTGGTTTGCGCAGTCACGTACCCGTGTGTCAAGTGTCGTACCTGTGTTATAATCGCATGAGGCACATCAACATGCCCTGGTGGTTTGTGCTCGTGATGATGAACGCATTATAATACCCCTGTGTCGGTACCGTCATAATGTTGTGTCATAGCTTATGTCATACAAGATTTTAAGTTATTTTAAAATCTATACATATAATGAAATTGTAACTAAGTCAAATCTGTACATTAAATATTTTTTGGAAAATTTTATTGAAAAAGATATTTTTATCGATACAGAGTCTGAATCTATAGTTTTTAGATTTTTTGTCTGTCTGTCTGTCTGTCTGTTACCGCATCACAGAAAAACCACTGAAGGGATTTTGATGAAATTTGGTAAGGTTATCCGGGTCAACATATAGGATACTTTTTACCGCGGGAACATGTCTCATTTGTGAGAAAAAATACAAAAACTGCAATGTAAGACTATGCTAATATTCATTTGCATTATAAATTCATGAAAGTCGTCATCGACATGGTCACGTGACGTGTTAACGCTAACACTCAAGAGTGCCAATAGATGTCAAAACCAGATAAATGTAAACAGTTTTAATTTACAAATTTTATTTTAAGAATTAATTTGAATGTCCAAAAACAACTGTTTGTTTATAGTTTTAAGTTTTCATTTCTGTCTGCAGTCCTCGTGACTGCTTTTTTTTATATTTTCAAATTGTATTAAATATTATAAAAAAATATTTATTGTTTTACGTTTGTGACTCTATTAAAATACAATTAATTAGCGTATTCAGTTTACAATGCAATTTGGGGTGAGAGGTTTACTCGTGAACTCCATGAAATGAATATTATAAAAGTAGTTTTATTCAACTAATTTCTTAATTTAAATTAGGTTTTAAAAGTCTTTCTAATTTAAATTTTCTTCTATTATTTGACAGAAACCCTTGTCAGCTCCATTACGCTCCGACACGGAGACCGTCGTGATCCGTCCGTCCTTCATTTGCGCGAGTTATAGCCATCTCATATTTCCCTCGCGGCATTTAGGCGACCAGCTTAAAGAGACTTAATTGGACATTTTATTTTACGTTTTCTTTAAGAATTTGCTATATGTAGTTCATGAAGTATAAATAAATGAAACTGTTATATAGCTTCGTTGAAATCCTGGAAATTAAAATTATTTTTATATTAACATAACTTATTTACTAGAAAATAAAAACTTTTTAACAAAAAAATAAAAACCGACTTCAAACAAAAGCACTAAAAAGTAAAAAATAACTGATTGGTAGTTTTCATTTACTATACATACCTAATCAAATATTTTCGAAGTCGGTGTGCTTTGGCTAAGTAATTAAAGCCTACCTATTAAATACATACCTAATCAAATATTTTCGAAATCGGTGCCAGCCCATACAAAGCAAAGCACGCCGACTTCGAAAATATTTGATTAGGTATGTATAGTAAATGAAAACTACCAATCAGTTATTTTTTACTTTTTAGTGATTTTGTTTGAAGTCGGTTTTTATTTTTTTGTTAAAAAGTTTTTATTTTTCCCTTTTTAGTGTAGACAGTAGTAGCAAAGTAAGAACTCTAACGTATTAGGCTTGTCAAATCAAACAAAACAAGCCCAAACTCAAAGTATCTACTATTAGCCGTTAAAGAGTTCCACCTATCCACCTTCTGGCCTTACCATCAGATCAGGTCAACAATACCGAACCACTGTACTATCAACGGAAATAGAAACACTTGCAAAGTTTCAAGTCAATATGACAATTAGAAGTGGGTTAAATTCATCATTAGCTATTTTTCCACCCTTAGGGGTGGTATTTTTTTTTTTAATTTAAATAGGACCAATCTGGAAGTATACACTTTCAAACAACACAAAAATTGTCCAAATCGGTTAATAAATGACGGAGTTCTGAGGTAACAAACATAAAAAAAATATACAGTCGAATTCAGAACCTACTCCTTTTTGAAGTCGGTTGAAAACTTTTTTCTTTTACATCAAAGGACGTAATGAAGGTACAAAAAAAACGAAGGATATGTTTTTTTTGGGTAACTATTTTATAATTTTTTTAATGTTTTTAATTATAAGTACTTAAATAGTCATCCAAGTGCGAGTCGGATTTATATGTGACTACATTACCTCGTATAAAATAAACAGTCACCTAAAAAATCACATTAACATACAATTCTTAAAAAAAAATGAGAGGAGAGATATATAATATAGTAGTATACAATATAGAGTACATAATATAAGAAATATCAACGTTAAAGCGCAAATATTTTATCTATTCTCTGGAACTCATTTTGTGGTTCAGCTTATAATGTCTCTGCGAACTAAACACGAACTTTCTTAAACTTTAGTTGTTACTTAATTTTTATCATAGAAATTCTATTAATATTTTATTAGTTCTATTATAAAATTGAATAATTTATGTTAGTTCTTTTTGTTTTTTATATCTATAATTTTTACTCTCAGAAAAAAGTTTTACTTTAACAATGTTATTAACTTTTCAGCCCTTCACATATTGCTGGATACAGGTATTATATTCTACATTTTCTGTAAAATTTTTAATATTACAGCTAGCAGGTAGATGAGCAAAGTTTCTTCATCGAGCGATGCGAGTTTTTGTGTACATCTACATTGTCTGTTGTGGGAGTAAAAGAAGCAAAATGAACACGCCTACTTTCAAAATAAGCACAATATTTAAGAGGCGCTCGAAAATTACACGTATGAACTTCAAAGGTAAAGCAAAGAGTATATACACCAGTATATTATTGAACATCGGTATCTTTGTATTATATAACATGAACTTTCAGAATAATATGATATTGTGTAAGTAATATAATCTTTTAAAGCAAAAAAGCCAAACTTTTGTATTACTATTTTGTCTGTGAATAATTCAAATGTATATTAATTTTAAAATTTCATTTATGCTGTCTAAATTGTTTTACACAATCGCTTCGAGGTTACTGTAATAAAATTTAAATAAATTATTGCAACGATTTGAAATTGGTTATGCTTATTTTAGTATATTCAATAATAGCTTTTCATAATATTCTTTGTGTAATAATAAAAAAACCATTTAAGCAATATTGCTCTTTCTATTTTCATCCCTTTTAGTTAACCTTTTTGGAGAACATAATTTTTCTTTAACTAAAAAAAGTTAAGAACCTTTAAGGTGAAAGTTAAGTATTATATTTAAAAAAAAACACAATTTAATACATCTGACTATAATGCTTATCAATATGTACGGACGTATTTGAAAGTATTTGTGATAATTGTAGTGTTTCTTTAGGTACAGAAGGATATCTAATATAATGTATTAGTTTCATTTAAAATTACTATTAGTTCTTATTTTATAATTGGCTATTTCCGTATCCATTACAAACACAATTTTTGGGTATCGAAAGTAGTACTTAATAAATGTAAAGCAAACACATACATAGGTGGACTGCATCAACACCAATATACACATTTACTTGTTACAAAGTACTTGGTACAAGTCTATTTATTTTAACCTTTTATTTATTTATTTTATTTATTATTAATTTATTTTATTTTATCCTTTTATTTTAATCGTTTTATTAAATTATAATACCTATTTAAGCATCTAATTATCTTAGATTCTAACCGGTTTTAAGTATAATCACATCACAACAACGTTTTAATGTAAAGCAAAGACAAACAGACAAACATACACACTCTCATATTTATAAAGTTAATATTAGTATATACTACCTATAGTATGAATTATTTACTACTCGTGTGCATGTTTAATCCGCCGATAAACCATATCGTATTTCATCATTATTCTGGTGGAAAGAGGAAATACTCTGTATACATATAGCATAGGTACATACATATATGTATTTGGACCTTATCAGCCAATTACAATGAAACCATTAATAGCCTATAACCTGCAGAAAATATCTTTAATTTACCCAGCTTTTCTTGATTCCAAATTAAATGGACGCACAAAAACATAAAAACCTTAGATTTCACATCTACTAAATCACGAATATCTCTCAAAGTTACAATTTTGTCATGTCATTTATAGATAGATATACGTTTTTCATATTATGGGATAGACTCATTGAGATTCCGGTCCAGTCGTAGCAAATAACGATAAAGAAGTAACTATGCTTATTCATTCGTAGTGCGGTGTTTCCATTTATTCTCAAGATAGATATCTCAGTTAAATTTATTTGATGAATGTAATTAGCAATACTAGAATACAATTTTTGCGTGGTTTTATGAGTATAATATAATTTAACAGTTATATTTTAACGGTTAGTATACATTTCTCAAAGATAAAATGTTTTCCCGCAGTAAAAATGTATCCTTTATGTTAACCAGGATAACTAGCTATTATAATACCAAATTTTATCAAAATCTGTCTTGTGGTTTTCTCGTGATGCGTTCCCAAACAGACAGATAGACAAATTTTTAAAAACTATAAATTCAGCCTTTGTATCGATAATAATGATTATTTCAATAAGATTTTCAAAAAAAATATTTAATGTACAGATTCGACTTAGAATTTTATTATATGTATAGAAGAAACATTTTATGTATGTATATTGTCGCGTAATGTAACGTCATTACACCAAAACTAATAATTAAGAAGACACGTCTGAAGCATGCTTTATACATCCTAAGACAGTTGTCAAAACATTTACAGAGAGGCATCGAAATTACTAGAAGTTTTGAATTCAGACAAGAACAGTTAATTGTAAATTGCCGTGTGTAAGAGCGAGAGAGAAACAAAACATTCGAAATTACAAGAAAGGTTTCAAATTTTTAAATACTATGTTCTTTGTTTATGCATATAAAAAGACCGGCAGTGTGTCGAGAGATCAGTTGAATTTCGAAGCTAAGTGGAGTTTGAGAAGAAGTACGAAAAAGTGAAAAAGTGAAGTAAGTGGAGTGAAGTTGTAGTGAAAGTGTACCTATTGGTGAAAATTAGTGTTCAGTGACTGAGCTTAACCAGAACTGTGTATACCTATAGGTACAGCGCGTGTTAGTGGATCTCCATAAGTCACTGTTGTTAAGCAAGAGCAATAAAACATCGATAGTGCTAAAGACGTGCTTTAATTTCCGATCCCCAAACGTAACAATATTTACTTTAAAAAATACATTAAATGTTTCCATGTTTATTAAATTACGATAAAATAATAATTATTCCTCCATCAACTTGTTCCTATATTAGAAGTTCAATGTTTACGCACTCAGTTTTTTTTTGTGTTTTTTTTTATGTATCATATGTATAGTTAGTAGTTACATAACTAATAATTTATAACTTCATTTAATTTGAATTTAAACTAATTATATGTTATTTAATTAATGTTAAAAGTAGCCTATGTCACTCTCCAGCCCCTTAACTTCTCCAGACAAAAATTTACGTCAATCCGTCGCTCTGTTTCGTTTCGCTTGACGTGATAAAAGGACAAACAAACAAACACGTTTTCATATTTATAAAAAAAATATTAGTATGTATATCAGTTCAAATATAAATTATTCATAAATGCCACATTACCGTATCCTCACCCCTCAAGGAACAGAAAAAACTGTAATAATAAAAAAAATATAAGTTTTTGCTGTGACTATATCGATATATTACTTAGTATAACAGCTCCATACAAAGTTCAAATTTATAAATACATACTATTTGTAGATGCTATTTCATAAGGCAATAATAAGAACTTCTTAACTAAGTAAATCAATACAGAACACAACGTGCAGTAGTTAAAGGTTATCGAAGGCGCGACCCTAACTTACCCATTTACCAACTTTGAATTGGGACACATTAATATCTTATTGATTGAATAATAAATCTGTTATGTTATAAACTTAATAACTACTGTAATTGCTATTATTTAATTAGTACCTGGGCGACTGAGCTCCGCTCGGCGTTTTTTGGCAAAGATATAAAATTGCGTTCTTCCATTGCGGTTAAAAGAGACCTATATATAGATAAACATAAAAGGCGAACCCTTATCTAAATACAAAATTTGATTCAAATAGTTAGAGCTGTTTCCGAGATACACGAAATAAACTTATAAATTTATATATATATATATATATATATATATATATATATATATATATGTCGTGTTATCCATATACTACGAACATCATCTTTGGTTACTCATCTTGTGGGCGTTATCAGGGCTCAAATAATAAAGTATTCAGTGCTCAATACACAATTTAATCAGGGAAGTCACAATGTTATAAACTTGAAACGGTAATTCTAATGATTTAGAGCTAGCGGGTTCACAGTCACCGATCATCGACTTCCAACTACAATATCAAAACATAACTCTCTATGATCAACCAACGTTACTAAGCCGCGTATCTGCAAAGAATGTCGTGATGGCGTCTCGACCCCGCTCGAGACTAAATCTCTGCTCTAAATTCAAAATAACTTTAAAAGCAATAAAAAGTAAATTAAAGAACATAGTGACTTTAAACAATAATGTTTCATAACAGAAAAAGGTAACTAAATCCTCCTCCGTCTTATATATATATATATATATATATATATATATATATATATATATATATATATATATAAACAAGAATTACTCATTTAATATTACAAGATAACCTCTTATTTATAATTATCTCTCCTTTTGAAATATTCATGTTTACAGAGAAGATAAAGTAAGAATAATATTATAATTCCTAAATCTTTTCTTGTGAAATATTGCGTGATGGATACGTATACTCATTAAATTGTTAATAAAATTCGGTCAAGTGCAAACTCGTGGATCGAGGGTTTCCTACAACGCCACCGTATATGTAAAATGTATATATGTAAAAAAAATATGTTAAGTATCTACGTTCACTCATTTTATTAGAAAATAATATAATTCCTATCCTACTAATACTACAAACGCGAAAGTTTTAGAGGATGTATGTTAGTTTGATGTTACTCTTTCAGGCAAAATCTACTAAACGGATTGTAATAAAACTTTACTACACTACAGTTCTAGCGTTTATATAGCGTACATTAGAGTGCGTAGTCATATGTGTGCGGAGTCGCGGGAAATCGCTAGCTTTTACAATAAAATAAGGCTCTTTGTTGGATATAGTAGACAGTATTGGATACTCTAGCGCGTGTCCTTTATTTGTTGATACATTTAAAAGTCTACTACAGTCACACCAAGTATCGCACTTATATGTACTACCGGTTTTATAATAGAATAGAATAAGATATATTTTTATGTCAGTATCTTACATAAACGTCGCCAAATTGGCAGCGACGGCGTGCCTCTTGTATTGCAATAATAACTTAAAAAAAAACCGACTTCCAGGCACTAAAATGTAAAAATTAACTAAAAGGGGGTTTTCATCTAGAATAGATACCTAATCAGATATTTTCGAAGTCGGTGCCAGCCGACGCATAGGAAATGTAATATATTTTGATACGTAAAATACATATTTACCTATTAGATATTCATATCTTGAAATATTGCAGGCTGGCACCGACTTGGAAAATATCTGATTAGGTATCTATTCTAAATGAAAACCCCCGTTTAGATATTTTTTACATTTTAGTGCCTGGAAGTCGTTTTTTTTTATAAGTTTTTATTTTTATATTTTTAGTGTAGGCGTAATAAGCAGGTAATGTGTAAGAAAAAAGTTTTTAATAACATATTCGATTAAACAATTTGCTTAAAAAATAATATTTATTGTTGATTTTTTTCAAAACCGCTCGACCGATTTCGATAAAATTTATATGGGACCACCTGGGAAGTATACCCTTTCAACCAAAAGAAAAAAAATCTAAATCGGTTTAGGCGTCTTTGAGTAATCGGTGAACATACATAATAAAAAGAAAAAGATTCCGACGAATTGAGAACCTCCTCTTTTTGGAAGTCGGTTAAAAAGCTGTGTGCTAATGTCCCAACATGTTTATTTATGTATTTATACAATCATAGTAAGAATATAAATACTGCTTCATATATTTTAAATGTAGACAGATGCTGTATTAATTTGTAATTAGGTACTTTTAAAAGAAAACAACCAACTTCAAAACAAGTAAGTCAATGATTAGTACATTTTTTCAATTTCAATTTTAAAATATAAATTTACTAGCGAGTCACCCTCGCTCCGCTCGGGTTCGTTTTAAGGTTTAGTGGGTATAGATTTCTCAGATATGAGATATTTTCCCGCAGTAAAAATACTATATGTTGACCCGGATAACCAACTATCATCATACCAAATTTCATCGAAATCTGTTGAGCGGTTTTCTCGTGATACGTTCCTATACACACAGACAAAAATTATTTAAACTTTACTCGTAGATTCAGCCTCTGTATAGATAATAATGACTATTTCAATAAAATTTTTAAAAAAATATTTAATGTACAGATTCGACTCAGAATTTTATTATATGTATAGAATCACTTGAGGAAAGCCCTTCATTTAAAAATCTCTAAATATTGGTTCACATTCAGCGAAGATTTCGCGTAACTTACTAACAAAAAATATATCACCCGAATTGAGTAAGTAATTTGAAAATAATATTTTCTTCTATCTACTAAGAATAATAAAATACCATGTAAAAAATATATTAACCGTAATAGTGGACAGTGGACTTAAGGCTGTGGTAGCGCCCATGGGCTTGGGGATCGGGGCGGATAGGATTGGATAAGCGGGGACGGCGCCGATGTTTCCCCCGCACCGCGCAGTTGCCCCTCAGTTGCTTGGAAGTAAAAGCCGTAAGCGTCACAAGCTATTTCTTTAAATTTAGAGAGTAATATTCCAATAATATTTATTTATATCTTGGTGTTATGAAAGCACTGACTTTGAGATATTTTTCAATGTAGTTTCAAGTTAATAAGTTATATTCGGTCAAAGAAGAAGGCAAAAATAAGACAAAATAAAGGTGGTTTATTATTTATGTAAAAGAAAACTTAACAATTAAAACTGCTTTGAAACGTTTGTTCAGACTGAAATGAAAATTTACGTAAAATGTATAAGAGTTCTAGCATTTAAATTTGAAAGGCAATGTTAAGTCAAATATCCCGAAAATGTTGATTTTTTCGAGAGAGCAGCCTTAAGACACAACAAAACTAATCAGTATTCGTAGTATCCCTAAATAATCACTCCACAAAAAGATTTGGGCTCAGCCGTACATGAAATACGACTATAAAACATTTTTATTATGCAAAATTCCTTATTATAAAATACTATTAATTGTGTTTATATTATTATACTATTTTGTCTTTGTGGTATTTCGTCCGTAAAATTAAATTTATATCATGTATGTTTTTACTAAATATTGTATAATGTACATTATAGTGTGCATTTTCAAAACGAGGGCGTATTTCTATTCTATCGTGGCAGTCATATTAATGCTGCTGTCTGCACGGTCACGTAACCATCGAGTCGAGTGTCGAAGAGCATTGTCGAAGACTTCGTAGCAACATTTTCATGGCTTATGCCAATGCACGACACGTCAACACCTCATAGCGACGGTATAATTTTGAAATTCTTTTTAGTTGTCTTTCTAATAAAAATATTGTATCTGTATGCAACTTCGCACAAGCTCTTTTTATTTCTTTATGTTTCATCTGTGCTTTGTATTTCCAAGTGACAATATTATGACATTGACATAGTATTGGCTAGTTGCAATATTTTATATGATTAAAATATTTTTTTTTTTATTAAAATGTAACATTAGATACAAAATAGATGATTGCAGTCTTATATCAGAAACTTCTGGATTTTTCTACTTCCTGTTTATTTTATAATCAAAATTGTTATTATACTAATAATAATATACGTCATTCGTTAGTTTTGTCATTTTAATTCATTAAATACATAATACTTTCTTAGATTTACGCGAATGTTTGACATTATTAAATACATTTACACATATTATAATAAAATTCAGAGTCAAATCTGTACATTAAATATTTTTGGAAAATCTTATTGAAATAGTCGTTATTATCGATACAGAGGCCGAACCTAGAGTTTCTAGAATTTTTGTCTGTCTGTCTGTCTATCTAGAAACGCATCACGAGAAAACCACTAGTCAGATTTTTGGTACGATTATAGCTGGTTATGCGGTTCAATATATATGTAAGATACTTTTTACTGCGAGAAAATATCACATCTATGAAAAATCGCTAGTTCTGTTAATATAATTATAAGTTGGATATTTTATCTATTGCATAACTAAAAACGAAAGAAGTAATTAGACCTATAGAAATAATTGGTATTTTATATGATCGCTATCATAATACTTCTAATAATACTACTATATATTCTAATAAATTACTACGAATAAATTCCTAAGAGAAAATATGTTAATAAAAACATGTTTATTTCGGTGTTCAGATTAAATCAAAATAAAACCAATTCAACATTAAATATCATTTTTGGTATAAAAATATGAGATATTTTTTCATAATAATAATAAGCCAGCGGGTTATCTCGTGGCGAACTGTTGATTAGAGGCGACATCTGAAATCTCTGAGGGGGAAACAACATTTGTCCCCACTGGCTAGTCGCTTGTCTTCTTTGGCCCTCAAGAGTGGAGTGAAAGAGCTTAATGCTCGAAAGGGTGGAAATGCTCAATCTACGATCACGAGCACTCTCGCGAAGTTAAAATCAGTGCACACATCTTGACACTCTCAACCGACTACGCCGATGATACGCCCGAGGCACTACGCCACTTTGTGGGGATGATCTAGTAGGAGGCAAGTCACCATCCATCAATTGTTCAATGTGAGACTTTTGACAACTCGAACATCTGCTAGTTTTATTCAGTAGCCCAGTCATTTAGCCCGTCTAGACCCCATTCCATAACCATTTTTAGTTTTCCATATTATTCATAGTTCCAATGTAATATCCGATGACCATCTTTGGATAATTCCCTATAGGTTATTCAGAGATGGATCCCGGCTGATGTGACATGATGATGTAACGAGTTTTTAGACCTGTGTCCTCGACGGAAGAAACCCCTTCAAGTCCGTGGAATCCGACGAGATATAAATTACAATAATACAAATAATAATTATAATTTATTTCAGAATCGTCACAACGTCACAAGCCAGTAGTAATTAAATCTATTTTATTTACCGACTTCCCATAAAAGGAGGAGGTTCTCAATTCGTCGGAATCTTTTTTAATAATCTAAATATAATCTATCTTTTTACAGATTTATAAGAAAGTAATATACGCAAAACACAACTGAATGAAACCTTTATCCCTTAAGAAAGTCATAAAGAACTTGACAGTGCTTATCCTTTCTCGCTACCCGCATCGTTCAATTCATTCAAAATTTCAGGTACCTACTGAATTCCTACTTTCTTGTCCTGCGCCAAATATTAAATTCCTTTACCGCTGTATTAATATTCGTATGGACATTAACCTCAACCTCGTCTTTCTCTTGCCTCCGAATACAATTTTATCCGTTGATTATATAGGAATAATATTTTTGGGACTTCGTAATTGGACTTTTATGACTGGGTTGGCGTATAAAGTATTATTTTATGTACTATATAATTTTTAAATAAAAGAATATATTAAATTAAGTATTTAAAAACTATCTTAGTAGGCACTTAGCTATAGGTAGATTAGTTAACTTAGGTGTCAGGTTTAGACACTAGAAGACATGTTTTTCACGACAGTCGGACGTAATATATACTTACGTCATATGTATCTAACGCTATATTTAGTTAAAATTAGTATCATAGTATTTTGCTATTCAGACTTTGTCTAAATATAATATTGTACCAATAAATAAGTAAATGTCTCAGTTAATATAAAATGTATGATAACATATTATGATCTAAAATTATATTTTTAAATCTTTTAAAACCATTTTATCTTTGAACAATTCGTCTCAACAGTCGTTAATACTTTGCTTAAACAAAGTTTGAATAGCACCACCATAAATTGTGTATTACCTATACAACAGCTGTACGAAAGTATTGTCTTTGAAAATGGGTTAAACTTAAGCTCCACCTTTTATTTAGTACTAGCGGCTCATCCTCGCTGCGCTCGGGTTCGTCGCTAGCATGAACGAATTGTGGCTTATTCGTTCATGGTCGCTAGATACGTTTTAAATAGATATAATTAATAGTTATTAGCCAGCGTTAACCACATAAATGTTAATTTTTTTTGTTAATAATATTGACAAATATTGACATTAATTATAATTTTATACGATACTAACGTCACTCAATTGCTTTGCCTTCCCGGAACCTCTCCACTAAGCTTAAACTTTATGGTATGGTATTAAAGTCCAAATTGACTTTTAAGTATTAATACGAATCTTTTGTATGGGAGCATAGAAAAGTGTTGTTTTTAGACTTTTTCAGGCATTTTTTTTAAATTTTTCTCTGCGTAAGAACCATCCTTGGACTTCAAGGAATATTCTAAAAAAAGAATTAGCGAAATCGGTTCAGCTGCTCTCGAGATTTGCGCTTACCAACACATTCAGCGATTAATTTTTATATTATAGAAGATTAAACATAAAACATATTACTTTTTTGATGTAATATTCCTAGAATAAAGAAATATTAATTATAAAAAGCTCTATGTTGGGAAACTTATAGAGGTTTATAATATAAGCCTGGAATATGTTACGAAATAAAGTAAGAAAACTAGTAAGTTATAGGGGCGGATTCTGTTTCATCTTAATATACATTTAAAAAGGATCTAGTAAATAGCTTCTTCGTAGTTCTTTGAAATTTCCTATAGCGTTTTATAAAGCCCTTGTGTAACACTTAACTTGTAAAGGGCTTTTGTATGAGAAAATAACCGTACTCGCGGAAGCGTCCGTCATTTTATATACATAAAAATTTATAAGCATTAAAATAATCTATACTTATAAATGAAATTAATAATAAGGCATCATATTGATATGTATGTATGGTACATTATACAATATATTTGCATAATATTAAACAAGCACATAAAAACGCTTATATGTTAAAACTATCATAAAATTAAGTTATTTTGAGTTTTTTGACAAACTTTACCGAACTAACAGAAGGCTGGATCTTAGTTAATATAAAATGTACGATAACATATTATGATCTAAAATTATATTTTTAAATCTTTTATGACCATTTTATCTATAAACTATTCATTTCAACAGTCGTTTTTTTATTAGAAGCATTAGATACAATAATGTTAACAAAGAATAGTAGCTGATTAGAAAATTTAGTAGTAATAAAAGACAAAAGATTTTCCTATGTAAGGTTTAACCTAAATGAGAAAGTACAAAGACAGTAAATTAAAGTGACTCGCCTTAAGAGCTGCCAGCGCGCTTGCCTTTATAAGCAAGGCCGTGGTATACCTATTTTCACATTGTCTTCATTTTGTTCAACTTGTTTGAAAGTTTTACGTATAATTTAATTTAATGTGTGTTCACATGTCAAATACATAGAGTATGTATTAAAATTATTAAAAAAAACAACATATTAATACTTTTTTTAGATTACACGAATATTTGACATTTAAATAAAATTATATTTTTAGACTAACGGCTCACCCTCGCTTCGCTCGGGTTCGCCTCTAGAAAAACACTAATAGAGATCTATTAGTTCCCACGGGAACCGTTCATTTTTCCCGGATGAAAAATAACCTGTTGTTTGACCGGCAATATAAGGTATCAGAATGTTAAATTTTACTAAATTAGGTGCATAAGTTGTATAAGTTATTATAGTTTTTTAACTATCCCACGGGAACTATTTAATTTTACGGGATAAAAAGTATCTAAGATGTTGCCCGGGGATATAAGGTACCACCATGTAAAATTTCATTTAAATCGGTCCAATAGATTCGGAGATTAGCCCGTACAAACAGACAAACAGACAGAGAAACAAAAAAATTTGAAAAAAATCTGGATTTTTTCTATTATTATGTCTTTTTACAACATCCTTACTCGGTTTTTAGCATTTTTTTGCTATGTACAGACATTCGACCTCTACTGTTTTATTATAGTATAGATAGTCTTTCAATAAAGCATTCGAAATGTCGGCCATCGACATCAAAATAAATTTGCGAAAAAATCCAAAATTATAGTTTTATTTAAAACAACAACTTATTAGTGTGGTTTTCTATTATTAAAATTAGAACTAAATTATCCCCGCCATACAAAAAAAAATAACAATTTTTGATAATATAAAACAATATTTTATACAAAATAATTATATAATAAATAAATTATATTTACATTATAAATAACTCTTGATACAAGATGTATGGTGACATGAAAAATCAATACAAATAAGAGCGTTAGAAAACTCAAGATTGAAAAAATAAGCGCCCCTTTGAAAGGCTTAACCTAAATAAGGAAACCGCAAAAATCGTAAATTAATGTGACTCGCTCTGGAGCAACCAGCCGTGCCGAGTGCCGCCTCTATTAAGTGACGCAGTTCACCTCATGTTTAAGTATTTTGCTTTATTTGTATGCCATTTCTTTTTTCAATGTATTAGCTAAATCTACTTTGCAGCATTCTGTATGTATATGAGTCAGAAAAATAAGGTCTAAATATTTAGGTATGTGGTATATACATATACATTCATGGAAATTTTAAGTTCTTTGTGAAATAAATATAATACGTAAAAGTATATATATTTTTATTCTTATTTAGCTTTTCCCTATTGGATTCCTATGGTTATTTGTATAATTATATTTGTAAATATAAAAAATCTTAATAGTCAAAACTTAAACCCGAACAGCAATGAAATTATCATCTGTCATCTCTAGAACAGTTGAGGGATACAAGAGTAACTATTTAACTGTAGTAACGGCATTTCCACTGACGGGTAGAGGATTTGGTAAGTGACATATACAAATTTATGAATTTTCTACCACAACTTAGTATTAACCTAACCCTATCTTACTCCTAATAAGGTACGAATGTGAGGTAAAAGATTGCATTTAAATTTCCATCTGTTTATTACCTCTTGGCACCTCAAATGCACAGCCAAAAATTCGCCACACTTTTTCTGATAAGCAGTCATAGAAAATTTGAATAATTTATGTTACTTAAATGATATTTTTAAGCATACCTATACGCAATAATTAATTGACAGTTCAGGCTAGATAAAAGTTACCGCGGGCGGATACCCTAAATATCCTTACTCTCTAAATAAAACACTACGACCATGGAGTTCTGAATGTTCACTAAAACGAAACTTTATATCGTTCCAAAGGTGAAAGCGTATAGATTTCCCATTGCCTTTTGCGTTTTACTGCTACCATCAGAGCAATTTATTAACTAGGTAGATGTATAATTGCCGATAGATAATTGTTACTTGCTACGTAAAACCTACAACTATGTAATATATTATTATTAATTAAAACATAATGTTTATATTATGACGTATTTACTAATACTATAACTAATCGTATAAGTAAATTGGTGAATATATATACATATAATAAAATTGTAACTAAGCCGAATCTGTACATTAAATAAATAGACATTATTATCGATGCAGAGGCCGAATCTATAATTTTTAGAATTTTTGTCTGTCTGTCTGCCTATCTGTTACCGCATCACGGAATAACCACTGGAGGGATTTTGATGAAATTTGGTATGGTGATAGCTGGTTATCCGGATTAACATATAGGATACTTTATACCGCGGGAAAATATCTCATTTCGGAGAAAAAATACAAAAACTGCAATGTAAGAGTATACTAATATGTGAAACCTAAGAATTTGGTTTTTGGTCATCTGAACGCGGGCGGAGCTGCGGGCAATGCTAGTTATGTATATTATTTTATGTACCTAGATAATTATGTCAATTAAATTGAATAATTTTCATTTCACCAAAAATGGTTACGCTATAGTGACCTATATCCATATTTTTAAGTGATAAGATAACTTAAAAATCCAGAATTTGCTATAGCCTACTTGGCAAAGCAATGCATGTCCTTAATTTATTATCCAACAATATGAAACATCTCACTAGGCAAAATAGAAATTATTTATTGCTAAATAATAATATAAATGCAATATTATATACATATCATTTTAATGGTAGCTCGTTAGTAGCGTGTACACTTTGTAAATCAAGAGAAGCGGGGTCAAACCCGACTCTCCCTTAAGTTTTTCATATGCGGATTATTCTCAATATGATTACTGCTTGCTTTAATACAGTGAATGTAAACAAGTGAAGAGATCTAAATATTTAAAAGAACCTAGTTTTTGAAAGATACTCATATATGACGTCTTGCTTGTTAGTCAGCGTGATGGAATATGGTGTATGAATTATCTTCCATTAAGGGGAGGCCCATGGATGGGACTTCAAAAGGACTGAAATATTCATTATCATTTTATATTCACTTTATATCCTTTTAGTAACTATGAAAGAGGAAACATACTATAAAAGTTATAGGTTTTTACGTAGCGCTATTATGAAAACAAAAGCGACCAATGCTAAAAATTTTATAAGTAAGATTGGCATTTTAAAATATCACGCCATAAAACTATACATTTTGTATAAAGGAATTTAATTATAATCTATTTTAATTAAAGCTTTCAATACCGTCAATGTTAAAAAAATAAAATGGTTAAAGGTTTACTTGTTATTTATACCAAATAAAATAAAATTAAGAATGTAAATTGCGTAACTAAATACTTTATAATTTTTCATTAAGTTTTTTTACCAATTATACTATACTAGCGACACACCCTCGATTCTCTCGGTTTCGTCTCTAGGTACGTTTTGACGCTTAGTATACAACACACATAAGTATGAAGAGTTTTCTATCCCTTACTTGAGAAATGATTGATTCCCCATACAATTTTCCACCGCCCTTTTCATTTCTTTAAGGGATGATTTCCGGGATAAAAAATATCCTATGTCCTCCCCAGGGTCTCAAACTATCTCCATACCAAATTTCATTTGAATCAGTTCAGCTAGTTTAATATTTGCAACTCACCCTCGCTTCGCTTCGGGTTCGTCCCTAGTGTAAAACTAATACAAATCTATCCCACGGGAACCATAATTTTTTCGGGATAAAAAAAACTGATATGTTCTTCCAGACTATAATCTATCTTTGAGCTACATCCAGATCCATTCAGCCGTTCTGGTGTGAAAGAGTAACAAACATCTATCCATCCATCCTAACAAACTTTCACATTTATAATATTAGTATGGATAAAGTATGGATGAGAAATATCCCAGAATTACTTAAACAATCAAACTTACACCTATAAAGTACATTGAGAAATATATGTAGGTAAATGACTTTTATAAACATACGAAATCTATAAAAGTTAAGGCCTAGCAACTCGATATATGTAGGTAGTATAAGAAAATTTAAGGGATTTTTTATAATTGGCTTCTTTGGAGCTCTCAGAATTTTCCGTATTAGGTATTTTGTTAAGATTTTCCGTCTTTGTGCTATCCAAATATTATGATTTATTTTATGATGCTTACGATTCAAATAATATACTGCGTGTTATTTATAATTTGAAAGAAATAAAATATGTATCATAGTATATGTTTATGTGCGAAACACTGTTAAAATCTATCCCCTCTGTATTTTTTTTTACAGTTAATTTACATTAGCATATAGTGTATTTTTCAGAACTATTAATCAACTAGCTTTCCCGCGGCTTCGCTCACCTAGTCTAGTATGACTGTTTCAGTCCTTCCTCAAGAATAGTACTATTAAATACAAAAAAAATATTTCTCAAATACGACTGGCAGTTCCAGTGTTTTTTTCATATCAGTATTGTAGACACCAATGGCGTTTGTTCCGTGCCTTTTTAACGTATTTGTTTATGAAGTGATGGGGGTTAAATTGATAGATATTCATTCATGTCCTCGGATGCCACGTTTGATCAATCGATCAAGTTACACTCTGTATCTTATATCTTTAAACGAGCAATTCTTGTATATATATTTATATAATCCGAATTTCGGAAACGGCTCCAACGATTTTCATTAAATTTAGTACATATTTTAGAGGCGATAAATCGATCTAGATTAGTTTTATGTCTGGGAAAACACGTGTTTTCGAGTTTTCATGTGGTTTTGTTTCACATTATTCCACGTAAAATATGGTAGCTAATTCGCATGCTAGGACATAAGCATCGTGGTGAAGCGGCCAAGGCGCAAGTTTGACAACCACAGGTGTCTGGGTTCGTATCCGGGTCGGATACAAAGTTTTTGTATTTATTCAATTTTTTTCTGGCCAAAAACTCCGAGCGAAGCTCGGTCGCCCAGATACTAATGAAATATGTGAATTTAGTAATATTTACTAGGTATACATATATCGTTTAAGTACAATATCAATAATATTTTTCCTATCTCACTTTAAAATAATTTCAATTTAATACTAAAAGAAATTTAACTTTATCCTAGTGACTTACAAATTGAAAAAGTTATTATTAATGATAAAAGTCCCTATTTAATCTCATTTAATATTTCAGCATACACACTTTAGACTTTTTATTATTTTATAGTCTGGAAACTTTGAAGGATCTTTGAATTTGTTTAATACAATTATATAACTACTTTAAATATCTACCACAATGTAAGGTATGTTTTTGCCTTCTATAATAAAATAAGTAGACGACTGAAATAAAGCAATAGTATTTAATTCACTAATAATATTAATATTATATTAAATCTAACCATAAATTATCTATATATTCTTTATTTCATTGTTTATGTTTGTTGTTTTTTTAATAAACTAATAATTATGCCGACCTGCCATCAGGGCACAGAACAAAGAATTGTACTGCGGTTAAGGTCCTTCAGGGCATTAGTCTGACTTACACTGCTTACCACGTCGAAGTTCGCGGGTTTGATACTAGATGATAGAGTATGTGATTATTTAGCTGTTAGATAAAACGTGGTATTAATTATTATACGTCAATAACTTAAGAAAACGAAGTAAGAAGTTTTCATTTAATGTAATGTAATGGAAAAAATATACAATAATGTATTTTATAATTTATAGTAGGTAGGCACCTAAAAAGCTGAAATTTTGATAATCATGTAAATCTATACATATAATAAAATTGTAACTAAGTCGAATTTTTACATTAAATATTTTTTGGAAAATCTAATTGAAATAAATATTATTATCGATACAGAATCCGAATCTATAGTTTTTAGAATTTTTGTCTGTTTGTCTGTCTGTCTGTCTGATTGTCTGTCTGTCTGTCTGTCTGTTACCGCATCATGAGAAAGCCACTGGACAGATTTTGATGAAATTTGTTATGATGATAGCTTGTTATCCGGGTCAACATATAGAATTCTTTTTACTGCGGGAAAATATGTCATTTCTGAGAAAAAAATACAAAACTGCATTGTAAGAGTATACTAATATGTAAAAAATAAGAATTTGGTTTTTGGTCATCTGAACGCGAGCGGAGCCGCGGGCAATGCTAGTATTCTATAATAACATAAGTAAGTAACACATAAAAAGGAATTTTGGAAAATGAAACCAAACGAGATATTTTATATGAAAAGTAAGATTTATTCTGGCCAGATTTATTTAAAACTTTGTACTTTTGAGTCTCTTTGAAAAATAAATGTAATTCGTATTTTAGTATTATCTAAATAAATTACTTACATATACCTAAATACCTATTATATAATATATACATACATTCTATCTGTAGAGACTAGTACCTATTCGCGGTTAACCGAAGAAATCTTAATACAGGAAGAAAAAATTGTTAATTATAATAAAAGCATGATAAGATAATGTGAATCTGATTAAAAAAAAACTCCAGCAACATATTGTAAAGGTTGTTTGAATTAAAATCTAGAATTATCTAATAATCTCATTGAGTTTCATATAGTGTTCTTACGAATAACCATAAAACGACCGCTACTTTAATCTGCTCTAAGTACGGTCTCTCGCGGAAACACGACATGTACAAAAATGTCTTCTTATTTTTCTTTTATGGTATATACGGGATTTTCATCCTTTTTTTTCATTTAATATTGCACAATATGTGTTTCAGAAATTCGAGGATACTTTGTTAATAATAGAATAAAGTAATATAACAGCCTGGATCCCGAAACACATTTTTTTAATATTATTTACGACTTTGACACTAAATTTTATTAAAAACTAGCGACTCACCCTCGCTTCGCTCGGGGTCGTCCCTAGCTTGTTTCCCCATACAAACTTTCATCCCCATTTTCACACCCTTAAGGGATGATTTCCGGGATAAAGAGTATTCTATGTCCTTCCCAGGGTCTCAAACTATCTTCTTACCAAATATCATCTAAATCTGTTCAGTAGATCCAGAGATTACCCCCTACAACGTTACAAACTCACAGACTCCCAAACTTTACCTCTTTATAATATTAGTAAAGATTAGAATTAAATATAGATCCTAATGTCCAAGTTACTAATAATATTAGTATAAATAGATTAATGTCTTTCTCCTAGTTCAAATTCATCTCTCCTTCCAAACTATAGTTTCAGTATTATGGTATCTAACTGTGTTACTTTTGGTTTCTTAAAGTATTATAATATTCGGCTTTTGCCTTTTAAAAAATATTCAAAATTGGCCATGTTTTCGCGAAGTATTCACAAAAAACATACAGTCGAATTAACTTTCTCCTCTTTTAATGGTCTAATCCAAATCTAAGTAGAGTTTCCTTACTCAAAATATATTTATGTATAAAAAATACTATGTATAAATTCAATGGGAAATCATGCGCTCATAATAATGTTGCAGTATTAGTTTTAACTTTTAAGGCATTTTTTAGGGTTCCGTACCTCAAAAGGTTAAAAAGGAACCCCTATAAGGTCACTCTCTTGTCCGTCTGTCCGTGTGTCACCAACGATTTTCTCAGGAACGGGTGGACCTAGCAAGTTAAAATTTATACCAGATGCTGAGTTCTATAGTCACTATTAGGTGTATAAAAATCAAGGTCCTGAGTACAACACGATAAAAAGATCAGGGCAAATTTAGATTTTCGCGAAAACTTGTAAGTACCAAAAACCTTAATTTTCAACTTTGTTTATTTTTCGGAATTTTCCCTTTACTTGTGCTGTAAGACCTTGCTTTTAACCAAAATTGCCAATTCTCGGTTAACAGGAAATACTCTATAGGTTTTGGGTCGAAAACCTATATTATGGTAGTTCCCGTTGACCTAGAATCACGAAATTTACCAAATTCCAAAAAATAAAAAGAAGTTGAAACTTAAAGTTAAACAGACTTCCTACAAATTTGCACGAAACCCTCAGTGGGCGAGTCCGATGCGCACTTGTCCGGATTTTTTTGTTATAAAAATTGTTCTTACTCTTCGTACGTCTACAAAATACGTCTGAGAAATGTACTTACATATTAATAAATTAGATTTTCCATTGCCTTCACATTACAATGCAAGTCGCGTTTTATTTTATCCGGTTTTCAAAAAAGTCCGCCATTTGTGAGTCATATTCACGCACCGAATGCTCTGTACCACCACACAAAGTAACGATATATTTAATTTATGCTACGTATTTAACGAAAAAAAACTTAATATTGAACTGTGAATGATAGTATGATGCTGTGCATACAGTACATAACATTTTTAACTGTACTGAGCAAAATCAAGAAGATCCCGGAAACATTTCTTTTTACAAGATAAATCCACATATTTTTATTTACAATTTGTTAGGGTAGCCATCATATAAATATTCAATATTATTGAGATAAAAGATCTGGTCGTTTTTTTTTCTTTAATGACTTAGAGTTGCGTTGACAGACGCAATACAAATATTTGGTCTTAAAGGCGCGAAATAGACTGATGGATACACGAACGTCATAAGCTATAATAAGGCTTTTGGGTACAGAGTTTGAAAATATTTACAAGCATATATAATGGTTTTATACTATTCTACTCACTGTACAATATGTACCTACTGGTTTTACATGATTTACTCTACTTTTTCTTAGCTATATATGAAATGTTACTAATACTCAAACAGGCGAAAATCGAAAACGTTTTTTGACTTCTATATCATTCTAAACATCTCCCAACCACAAAGTTCCAAAACATATTAAAACAAAAACTTTATCACGATTACATCTTATTTGATCGTATATAAAAATGATGTATTAAATTATCGTTTAAATAACAATTGACAGAAACTGACTGAAATTATCAGTATGTTATACATTCAAAGTCATTATAAAGTAATTTTATAGACCGTTACGGGACCATCGTCTGAACTCATAATATAAATAATTTCTCACCGTCTCTAGACAAGGGTAGACAAGTATATAAAATAATTTATAATATGAGATACTCACTGCGAAATATTCAACCTTTTTTGATGAAACTGTAAAAGTATTGGACCGGAAACGTCACGAGCCCTAATTGGTTTTCTTGCTTTTTTTATATTTAATTTCGTAGAATAAGCTACTTATCTAATTGTATAAAACATATGAAATAAAATATTAAAATGCTGAAATCCTCTAAGGCCTGTGTTGCTAACACTCTATTAATTAATAATAAAAAAATTATTATTATTAATATCTAGAGAACAGTTTTTATTATCACTTTAAAATAAAATAATACTAACTCTTTTGTTTTGATATAAGTACAAAGCCTAAAAATATAAATAAACATTTAAATCAGTTATTCGTGACTTGCTCTACATAGTCCAAATAGAAAGTGCGTAGAAAGGGTGACATGGTAACAGACCAATAAACTATATTATAAGGCCAGTAGTTCGCTTGGATGCGTCCGCGTCGCTTATAGCGTCGTGATTTGCGTAAGTTTTACGAACGCCGGAGATTTTCAAAATATAAATCGTAAAAAGACAACATGTGCACAGCAACCAAAAATTGCAACATTTTCCAGGCATTCTTTTTTGATAATATAAAATTAACGCTTTCAATACTACGTTAGATAAGGGCTACAAAAGAAATATTTATTTTACAATATTGACACGCGCGAGATAAAAACAAACTTGACTCGCGGACAAGCTATTTTGTTTCGTATCACCACAGATCATAATAATATTAGGTATCACGTAGATGCGCCCAATGCACCAATATAAATTAGTGCTAGTTTAGAAGCCTATTATATGTAATACTATGTATGTACATTTGAGGGACTAATAATATAGTGGTACATAAAGTACTTGACAGATTTTTTATATGAAAGTCAGAAAGCGCTTAATATCGCAAATAATTAACGAATTTGCAAAGTTTCATGTCATTTTTATGTGATCTTCTATTATTTTTTAATTAATTTTTTTTTTTTTACTAAGCCGGAGCTCTTCTGACGTGATGATCAGAAACCTTTTTTACAATTTTGATTTGTTTACATTTTTGAAGACTTAAATTTTAGGTGATTTTTTACATTTCGTATTACATTAGTTTTTTAGCTAGGAGAGAACTTATGTTCTTTACATTCAATTTTTACTCTTAAGTTTACTGTTATATATAATTGTACAATTTTTATTACTGGGTGTTATTTTATATTTGGGTATAGGTATTTATTACTATTAGTATTTCTATTTACATTTCTTTCATACTATGTTGTTTGCTTTATTGTTATTGTATTTATAGTATTGCTTTCTAATTTACTTATTTTTATAATTATTATATATTAATGACAGGTGTTTTTGCCAGAGAGTACAGTTTGAAGGTAATTTTTTCTATTTATTACTAATTGCTTTTGCATTCTTAAGTATACTTATGAAATACTGCTTAACAATATTCTAATATACTAGTTTCTTACTTATTATTTTTATTTACGAAGGGTAAGTACTGAGTTTTTTTTTTCAGTACTGTTCGGTTTTTTACTTATTTTTGTACTAAAATTCTATTATGATGTGTTTTGTGCCATCTGATTGACGTTGCTCCTCAAATCTTTAGCTTTGATTTGCATGTTTTCAGTGGTGGGTAACTATTTGCTTTTCCGACTCTTGCTGCGGGGTAAGATCATCTTGCTCCGTGGTATATTCATTATACCTGCTTTTTTGGGTCTGATGCGTATGTGTGTGGTTCTGTATGTGTTTTTTTTAACAGTATGCTACACTCGAGCGGGCTAAGTCATCCCACTTTTTCCTCACTGGGCAGTGCACGTCGAAGCTGTTAGCTGTTGGTTCTAGCGCATTTTGCGTGCAGGCAGTTTTTGCATGTAGGCTCCTCGCCTGCCTGCAAACTTGGACATTCAGTGCGGAGATGAGGTCCTGAACAATGGCTGCACAGATCTATACCATCTGTGCACCATTTTTTCCCATGTCCGAATGCCAAGCAGCGCGAGCACTGCACCAGTGGGGACAAGTCGAACACGGGCACCCTTTGGATGTCCACGTACACTTTTCCAGCAGTTGTTAGTGCTTTCCATACTTTTGGGGACACTTCTAGTACCACGTGTGTTTCCATTGGGTTTCTTGCCCTCCGACGGTGCCTGACCTTCATCCTATATTCGTCTGTTGGTATATGGTCTAGAAGTTCGTAATTTTGCTTCTCTTATGACAGCAGTATATCTTCATCCGTGTTACTTTTATTTACATTTCTAATAATTACTAAGGGGTCCTTGTTGGTTTTAGTCTCTACTCTGAATTTTTTCGTTTCAAGTTTCTCCCGTATGCTATCTATGTCTTCTTTCTTCTCACAACCAATGAGCACTTTCTGGTCCTTTACCTTCCTCAGCTTTGATATCTGGAGTCCTGTATCTCTAGCATTCAACGCGGTTTTGATCTTCGTTAGCACTTGTTCACTGGTGTCGTTTACGTTGTCCGTACCTACGAGTAGGCAGAGGGTCGGCTTTGGTAGCGAAGCTTGTTGTAATGCCTGAGAGTAGAAAGCTGGTGTCGTGTTTGGCTTCTCTGTTGGTGTTGGCTGTGAGATTGGTATTGCCTTGATCTGTTCTTTTATTTCTTGTAAGTCTTTTTGGGTTTTTTCGGTTGCTATGTTTTGTTTCTATAGTTCCTCCATCAGTCCGGTATTGCTTTTTTCCTCCATTATTTCTTTTATTTCTGCTTTTAAGTCCAAGATTTCCTTTTTTAAGTCCAAGTTTTGTGTTATTACTTGTTCCATTAGTTTTTCCATCTTTTTGTTTAATTCCGTAATCTATATATATAAAAGAAAGTCGTGTTAGCCAGGAGAAGGACATAGGATACTTTTTATCCCGTTCGACCGCGTTCCAATTTTTATGATATTTTAATTTTTGGATTTCTCTTAGTCCGGAATAGGTAAGTATTAAAACATATAATTAAAATGTGAGAAAGAAAGATTTTTTCTTTTTATATCTATTTAAAACGTACCTAGCGACGAACCCGAGCGAAGCGAGGGTGAGCCGCTAGTAATTAATATTTTAGAATTAACGTAAAGGTCAATACCTAAATTATTATCGATACAGAGGCCGAATATATAGTTTTTAGAATTTTTCTCTATCTGTCTATCTGTCTGTCTGGGAAAGCATCACGAGAAAACTACTGGACGGATTTTGATGAAATTTGGTATGGTGCTAGCTGGTTACCCAAGTCAACATATAGGACACTTTTTATCACGGGAAAATATCTCATCTTGGAGAAATCTATACTAAGCGTTGAAATGTAATTAGGGAAAATCCCGAGTGGAGCGAGGGTGAGTCGCTAGTATAATAATAAGGCTTTAAAAACAACTTCGAATTTTTACCACTATAATAGGCGAATAAAGGTTGACCCATCTCCTTTATTAGATAGATATTTCCTTTATGTAAGCACTGCTAAGTATGTGTAGACATAAGTAAAATAAGGTAAACATTTTTGCATAATTTTATAAGAAGGAATAAATCAAATATCATACTAATATATAATATATCTAATCTATACAATTCAAATAAACTTTACGAGATAGCTGAGAAATCCAATGATAACAATTAGTTACCGCGCGTGGCGGTCGTAATTATGAGGTAGGTTACCATTAATACGTGTTATAGTTACTAAAATCCCTTTATGAGTTTACCATTTCACATACATGATACCAAATTTCGACATTGTTTCGAATAATCAAATACATGTATAAATTATGTATATAATACACTAGCATTGCCCGCGGCTCCGCCCGCGTTCAGATGACCAAAAACCAAATTCTTAGGTTTTACATATTAGTATACTCTTACATTGCAATTTTTGTATTTTTTCTCAGAAATGAGACATTTTCCCGCGGTAAAAAGTATCCTATAAGTATGTTGACCCGGATAACCAGCTATCGTCGTACGAAATTTCATCAAAATCTGTCCAGTGGTTCTCTCGTGATGCGGTAACAGACAGACAGACAGATTTTAAAAACTATAAATTCGGACTCTGTATCGATAATAATGTCTATTTCAATTAGATTTTTCAAAAAATATTTAATGTACAGATTCGACCTAGTTACAATTTTATTATATGTATAGATGTATAAGCAAGGCAACCAACTATTTCCTCTTATCGTACAGAGTTGACAGCTTGGTTCAGTTTCGATGAAAATTATTTTTTATAATAATCATAACCTGATTCTTTATTTAGGATTGCTCCAGACAAAGTAACTCTTCAACGGTCAACAGTACGGACGAGAAATTTTATGTACTGAAAATATATATCCCGTTCCATACTCCTTCGTTGGCTGACTTAGCTGCTGCGTCCAGGGCTGACTCAAAATGAGATCCTATCTCCTAAGTGTTCATCAGCAGTAACAGTATACGTATTTAATTATAATAGCCCGTGGCTAAGTCCACTATGGCCTAACTGGTATGATAAACAACCCAGGGTATGAGAGATCTGTGGCAGTCAATGCTACAGGTAAAAATTTTGTGCATGTGTTCAATTATGATTAATTTAACTTGAATAGTGCAGACACACCATGACATGTTTCAACTACTTGACTTGCAAACTATAAAATTAATAAATAAATTAATGATAAAAAACATTTTTACAAACAAGCTTTTATTTTGATGCGCTAAAAAGCTAAAAATAAACGTTGAAATAAATCAAACACATCATTTTCTTACGTTGTACTTTATACTATATGATACAATTTAACGTTTTATAACTTGTATTAATATACACATATAAAAGCTTGTCGCGAGATTTTCCTGCGTAAAAATTTATAAGAAATAGGTAGGTATATATGTATGTAGGTATATACTTGAGTTACGGCCGTTGTTTCATAAGATTTCCTGAAAATTTAATAATTTTAACTGGTTTTTAACAAGTTTGATAGCTAGCGATATACCTTAGTGCCTATGTAATAGGTATGTGTTGGTCTAACTCATAGTACCTATGAGTTAGACCAACACATCCCCGTACGTTCACTCCTATATAATAAAGATTGAAATTAATGATGATGTTAAATAAAAAGCTATACAATTGACAAAGCGCCATATTGAAAAATCTGATCAGTGATATTTTTAATTGATTTATTTATTGACTTTCACTTTTTATGAAAAATGTAATAACATTTTAGATAATTAATTAGTCATTAACTTTTTGTAATACCTAAGTTTTTATTTTTTTATATAAATTATTAAATATTTTATCTATTAAACTTATTTTTGTCAATTTCAATTCATGAAAATTGTTACCACAACGTTATTAATTCATTGTAATCTCTTTATAAGCAAATTATAGGCAATATTAATGTTATAGAATGATGTATTCTCCTGTAATTGGTAGGTCATAGTAATTTAAGTATATGTAAGGCATGTCTTAGATGTAAGTTAATATGTACAACTGTTGGAGATCCATACAAATAAATAAATTGTATACTATCTTTGTGTTCTAAATACCTAATGAATTTCCTCCATGCTTAGTACCTTTTATAAAACTTGTATACATTTTAGTACAAGAAAAACATTCTAAAAATTAGATTTATTTAATAACCACAGTGAAATCCACAGATGTGCGACGAAGGCTGTTAATGTTTAGAAAAGAAATAAAAATGATCACATGAATGTATACACAATTTCATAATATGAGTAGACAGTATATTATTGCAGTAAAACAAATTACTTTCGAGATGAAGCCTGAAAGCTACGCTACGGAGATAATATATATTGTGGTGTCAACAAAACAGATTGGATGAAATGTCAGTATAAAATAAATTCAGTGTGTCACATTTTAAATAATCGTAGGCATGTCTTAAAAAAAAGATACCAAACGCTTAATGTTTTAATTAAATCCCCAGTTTCTTAGAACAACGATTCGGCAGAAACAGAAACTTAAATATATCTGTTTAGATTAATGTAATATCTACGAGTAAATGTCGTTCTTGAAAATTCTTAAATAACTTCTCGGGAATACGATCAAACAAACCGCTACAAAGAAAGGGTGTTCTTAAATCACTAAGATTAATTTTCTGCGCACATAATTTATATTAGAAAACCAGGCCACGGGTCGACGAGACCATGAGGCAATTTACAAACTCGAAAATCGCGGAAGTTCGTTAATTATTCGACGAGAGCAGCTCGGGCGCCCTGGGACTCACGTTTATTGACAATTAAGACAAGACTCGACCGCTTCACGCGCCTTATTGTCTTCCCGTGGTCGCAACCCTAGCTTGATTTCGAATATCCTTATCCTATAAAGTATTGATCCGTAATACTCTAATAGGTGATTTTGACTCATCCAGTGAAATTTATGTAACTCGTAGATAGATAGTTCTAACAAGGTATTTAATAATATGACTAATATATCAAAGTATGTATGTATGCGTACGAGTATTGTGTATGTATATGAGTATATCGCTCATCCAATAGAACAACGACGTAATTACCAAAAAGTTGAAAATGACTTTTGATTGTCATAAGTTCTTATTTCGAAAGTTCTATCTATGACAAAAACGGCATAATTATATTTACGGTAGTTTTCGATAGATGGAGTGAATGACATTAGGGAATTGACGTATTTTTCAAAAGGATACTCGGAAACATCGACATATTTGTCACTCGTGCGGGGCGCCTCGCGAAGTGAGACCGTGTCGGGAGTTAGTGCGACACAAATGTAAGTTATGACAAACTATGTCAATTTTATTGGTAGAACAATGACGCAATTGACAATTATGTCATTATGTCAATAAAACTGCATTAAATCGTTTGATTATATGACACAATTGCCAAATACGTTCCTGTTCTGACAAATAACATATAAAAAGGTAGGTACATAATTATTTTCAAGTGCATACTTATTTTAAATATGTATAAGTATATTATGTTATTTGATATTCTTATTGACTCGCATATTGAAAATACTGATAAATTACTTAATATTAAACTATGATTAACGTATTATCATTAATACGTTAATTATACTTTCTTTTTGATCATACCTACATGATAAATGCTATTCTATGTATTCAATTTTTATGTCTTTTTTTGTTATCAAGAAGATTCTAAAAGTTTTGTGGTACTTTATTTATTTAATAAAAATGGTGTTGTTTTAGGCCATAAATATAAATAATATGTTTAGGCCAAAAAGAATCAAGCAGATGGTAAAGTTGGGTAAAGACGGACATGTACCTCAACCTTTTTCTTATAACATCCAGACAGAATTGACAGCAATGAATAATCCTATAAAATTGAAACGTAAGACTATTATTTTCTTCTTTTTAATTTTCCTACTTGAAATGACCCAGTTCTCAGAAAAGTCTGTGTTTTAGCTGAAATTGAAGGTCAAAGTGGAACTCAGAAAAGGAATCTGTCGTCAGATATGGAAGAAGAATATATCAAAACAACTGAAAAATTCTGGAAAAGAATACATTTCCCACACCGGAAAAAAGATTGCAAGTAAACTAATAATACCGCCATGCGACTGTAGATTACAATGTAGGAACAAGTTTTCAGAGGATCAAAGAAAGGAGATATTTAAAAGTTATTGGAATTTGCATCTCTTCAAAGACAGAGAAATTTTTTATGCACGTGTATAGAACCTATAAATATTTCATGTCGTCGTATAAAGAACCTAGACAAACCTAGAACACCTAATTGCTTATTTTCATTATTAAATAACGGTCAATGTTTTAAAGTACGCAAAAATTTTTTGTTAAACACTCGGAATTACTGAGAGAACACTAAGAACTGTAATCGAGACCAGAAATTATAATGCTGGCATGGCCCCTAAAGATAACAGAGTTAAACATGGGAATCATAAAAAAAAGAGATCCAGAACTTGTACAATCTGTTAAAGACCATATTAATTCAGTGCCACGGATTGAATCGCATTATTTAAGAGCTAACACGTCTAGAGAATTTATAGATGGTGGTCCAATTGCTGAATTACATCGTAATTACAAGACACAACGTTCTTCTCTACAGAAAGAAGCAGTAACTTACGACGTCTACGCAAAAATTTTTAAAACTAATTTTAATATATCTTTTTTTTTCCAAAGAAAGATCAGTGCGATCTGTGTGAATCTTACAAAAATGCCGTAGGTGAAGGCAAAGACAACTTGCTCCTAGAATATGAGTTACATCAAAGAGAAAAACAATTAAGTCGTAATGAAAAATCCAAAGATATAGAGACCTGTAACGAAGCCAACAGTAATACCCTAGTCTTTATTTATGATTTGCAGGCAGTAATGCCAAAACCAATAGGTGAATCGTCTGCTTTCTACTACAAGTCAAAACTCAACTGCTTAAATTTTACTGTAAGTTATTATTAAAGTCTTAAATTTAATTTCATTATATACAGTTATCTTAATAATTATAAATGGCATTATTACTTTTATATTTCAGATATCTGATTAAAAGAATAAAATAACTGATAGTTATTTTTGGCATGAGGGATTGGGCAATCGTGGTGCAATTAAAATAGGTTCATGTGTTTTTAAATTTTTAGAAAAGATTGCCCTTGAAAGTCCCAACATAAATATTATCTTCTATTCTGATAATTGCTGTTGTCAGTAAAGGAATAGGTAGGTTTTTAAGTGCACGGAATGAATTCTGATATCAACATTAGTCAATACTGTTATTAATCGATATTTGAATGTTTATATTTTCAGATACTAAGCATGTATGCGTATGCAGCAAGAACATTGGCAATTAATTCAATTACCCATAAGTTTTTAGTGAGAGGTCATACCCAAAATGAAGGAGACAACGTTCACTCCATTATTGAAAAGACCATTAAAAATGCCAAAAAGTCAGGCTCCATATACGTTCCCGATCAATATATTCAATTAATAAGAAACGCTAAAAGAAAAGGCAAACCTTACGTCGTCCATGAATTGAATTTTTCAGATTTTATTGATTGGAAGGATTTAACTGATCAATTATCTATCAATTTCAACAAAAATCTTAATGGAGATATTGTCAAGTTGTCGGACATTCGACTAATTAAATTTATTAAGGGATCTGATGTTTATTTATACAAGAGATCATACGACGATACAGCAGAATAGATTCAATGTGGTATGAACATAGGATCTAAAAGACGAAATTCGCCGAAATTCGCCTGAAAAAACGCATATAGTGCTAAACTTTGTATTTCAGATCGTAAAAAAGCTGATTTGTCGCGTTTAATAAATACTAATATCATACCAAAATATTATGAGGCTTTTTATAATTCTATTTTGTAACAAGTTTAATTTTGAGTTAAATGTCTATTTTCTTGTTTAATTATTTTTTAAGCAATTGTGATATTATTTTATGTTCCTACTTGATTTTATGCTTTTTAAAATTATATAAATATAAGCAGGTTTATAAATATAAAACTGCATTGATTATTTTGTTGTTTAAATTCATGTTTTATTCCCATTTCATAACATAGTTTATGTCATAATTGTTAAATTTCATTTATAAAATGGCATAAGTGTACGTCAGGTTTGTTATAATTGGTATTTTTAAAAAATTTCTTGAGTTTTCTAAGGAAGTTATTATACATTTTTATTGACAGTTAGAGTAACATTCATAAATATTAAAAAAAATCATTAGAATGATTTAATACACATTTTATTTTAAGCTTCAAACTTTCAAAACGTTCTCCTGAAAAATAGCTAAAACGTAATTACGTCATTGTTCTATTGGATGAGCGATATGTATGTGTGTGTTTGTGTGTGTCCTTTAAGCTGAAATGGCTAGACGGATTTGGATGAAATTTAGGACACAGATATATCTGTGTCCTAACTCGTATACGAGTAGGTACTATGTCCTGAAGTAACACAAGCTAATATTTGGCATCTCAATTATAATTCATAATAATAATAATAATAACCTAACGATTTTCCTAATCAAACGCGGTGCGTGCTTCTCACCTATATGTACTCGTATGTGTACTTCTTAACCAATGTCCGGGACTCCGGCTAGCAAATAAATAAGGAAAGAGCGTGCGTGCGTGAGACTTCAAACCAGAATGAGAAGTCGGTGCTCGATGCGAACTCTGAGAAACACGAGTGTAACGTGCGTAGAAATGGGTCATAATATATACATAAAGTGAGTGAGGATAAAGGAAAGGGATGACGGGTACCACTTTGCTATTTGTCGCATATTCTAACACAATTAAGTAGGTTAAGTTCGAGCTAGCTCAAATTGTATTACAATAGTTTTTTCTGAAAAAAAAGATTTTTTTAAGCAAATGATTATATAGAATTAAGAAGTTTTACGTTTAAACACATTATTGACATGATTTGCCTTTAATATAGATTTACATGAAATAATCGTATAAACAATAATTTGCAACTACCATCTTTGTGGGACTTTGTTCATTTCAGTATATTTAGAGTTACCTGTATTTCAAGTAAATAATACCCCATGTAGATGTATTTTTCTTAAAAAAGAATTTAAATAAAGACTCTGTTCATACTTTGTCTAATCTAGCAATGCATTTTCGATGTTTCACATTATTTATAATGTTATAACTTTGTTCGTAATATACAAACAACCAAATAAGTAATTCTCAAGCGTATTGTAAACTTAATTGTTTATGCTTTATTATTAAACACTCATTTAAATTAAGAATCAAATTATGTTTTAAATCTGGCGATATGATGACGACATAATGTTGCTAAATTATGTCATAGTTGATAATACGATCGGAACTTAAATAGTAATATTAATTTAAAATAAAATCGGTCAAGTGCAAGTCGAAGTCGCACACGAACGGTTCCGTACCATTGTACATGTACTTTTTATTAATATGACTTTTACTCTATGTGTGTAGTATATAAACTTCGATGATGGATTACGAATGTTAAAAAAATGTCTTGTATTTTATTTATTTTTTATTTATACTTATTTTTATTATTTGTTATTATAGCGGCAATAGAAATACATTCTCTGTGAAAATTTTAACTCTCTATATATTACGGTTCATGAGATACAGCCCTTTAACAGATGGACGCACGGACGGACGGACAGCGGAGGCGTAGTACAAGGGTTCAGTTGACACCTTTCGGGTATGGAACCCTTTATATTATTGTATTATTGTACTTAATATCTAAGTATTTGCTTACCAATAGAAAAAGTAGTATTCAAAGAATATCATTAGGTCTTTACCTATGAAATTACCATTTAATATACAGAAAGTTAGTTATACATAGTATATATATATATATATAAATATATATATATTATTTCTATCAATCAAAATAAGCACCCATGCTATCGATGCATCTTTGCCAACGCAGTGGTAATTTTTCCATGCCCTTCTTGAAGAAGCCAGGTGTACGGAAGCCAACAAACTCTTCAAAGGTATTTTGTAGAGGGGCACTCTTGTATTGATTTTTTCCCTGCCAAGAAGTTGTCCAAATGCTTTTAAAAGTAGAAGTCTGTCGGAGCAAGGTCTGGTGAGTACCGCCCCCCCCCCCCCCCAACGTGCGTTCACCTTGTCGTGGTGGGGGGGCTCAGTAGTAGTAGCGAAGCTAAGAAACGCACAGGGAGGTTGCCCACTTCGGTGGGCGGTGGGAGGTGGACCTCTTCGGGAGGCGGTGTACCTTGCGGGTTGCTCCTGGTACTTCTCTGATAGCAGAGTGGACCTTGGAGCAACCCCATGGTTGTTGGTGGTCTGCTTTGGCAGACCTACCGTCGGGGCGTCGTAGTTGAATGCGTAAGCGATCCTGCGACGCCTCATTATGACGGGGGAAGATTTTGTTGGGTTTTAGTGGGTAGTACTGGCTGTATTACGCCGGTGAGTCCCACACGTCGTGCGTAAATGCATTTCCCAACGTTAAAAAAAAAAAAAAAAGGTCTGGTGAGTACGGTAGAAGACGCAAAATTTCCAACCCTACCTCTTCTAGATTAGATGATGAAAATGATACAAATGTAGTGAAAACACAACACTAATCAATAAAAAAATAACTGAATTTGAAAATAGAACTCCATACTTTCAAAATAAATTTCATTTGAATTTAGAATTTATTGCCGGCCATAAATTACGTTTCAAATGGCCAGTATTGTAAAACGGAATAATATTATTATTGTAATGAAATCGTTATTTCCTGTTTTTGCCGGAATAAAAATAATATTTCCCTCCATGGGTGGGAAAACTATACTAAACTGTCAAAAAAAATAGGTCAATTATTAGGTTGTTGCATAAAAGAAGAATTAAGAATAAAATTATTTAAATCCCTGTAATTAAATAAAATTTAGTTTGTCTGCCTAAAGTTTTACATAACTTCTTAATATAAGTATCAGGTAAGCAAACGACTGAATAGTCTATAAAGCTGCCAGCTTCACAATCTGTGAATGGTTTTTTAATGTTATAAAAGGAGAAGAAAATTTAGCTCGTGAATCGAACACATCAAAAAGGTTTATAGCGTAATTGGCAATTGACGCCCCGATAAGTAATACCATCGTGAAAGTAAACATTAATCTGTATTTCTTTTTTTTTGATACAGAAGTGTGAATATTTTTACGACATGGCTTTATATTAGCAATAGGCTAACACGCTGTTTATTTGGTATAATGTTTACTATTTTAATAATGTCCTCGTCACCGATTTCAATCAAGAGGAAAAAGTTCACTGAGACTAAGCTATGCGTTATTAGACAAGGCCGCCAGTGGAGTGAGAAGAAAATTCCAACAGTGGTCTGACAATGCAACTTAGCCGCCCATATAAATAGACATATCCTTGGAAGAAAATCCATGGTGTATCAGTGATAAGGCGCATACCGACAGCTTTACGTAGTATGCAAAATACGTGAAAATATCTTTGTTAGGTAAACCTGTAATTGAACCGACCTGGAACTCCATTTCGAAAACTTTCGCATTTGTAGCCGTATATGTTAGCCACTACACCATGAATCAGAATATTTTATATTATGTTATTATGGGATCATTTATATAGTTTTTGAGATATATATATATATATATATATATATATAAAATAAGGAAAAAAAATGAAAAATAAATCTATTCCATACTAAGCATCAAAACGTACCTAGGAACGAACCTGAGCGAAGCGAGTGTGAATCGCTAGTATGTTAATAATAAAAAAAATGATCACACATTATGGTAATGAATGAAATAATTTAATAATGAAATTATAATTTAAGTGATATTTAATTAAAAATTCTCACTTTTTACTATACATTATTTACTAATAAAAAGTATATTTCGAACTAGTAACATTTAAGAAGTAAGAAATACCATGTTATTATTTGAATATAACATTGCAAGGCCACTAAAAGTGAGCACTTAACTCACATGAAACCAAGATCGAGTTACCGTAATTCTCAAGAGACCAACTTGTTACAATAAAGCTTCAACTTAACTCCACGATTTAGTTGCCTTTTAAAAATATAATAATCTTCTATTTCTGCTTTGATGAAAATATTGTGTATTATTTCGCTCATTAAATTTGTAGATAAAGTTATAAATTTTTTTACGCACACATTTTTAACAAACCAATTTAAAAAAAATCCAAAGGATTTTTATTTGATAGGTAAAATTCTTTTATGTCTTCAATACATAATACGCATCTTCACATGTGTGTTTACGTTTTGTTGTTGTTAATTTTATTTTTGCTATTAACTAAAAATATGTATAAACCCATAACGTCTAAAATAATTCTCAATAATACCTATACATAATATAATAATTAGGTACTTAGAACATAAAATTAAAAATAAGTTGTAATAAATTGTAAATAAAAACACTGGATAATTAATGTTTTTAAATAAGATCTTCCAGCCGGTTAAGATTCGCACTTCGCAGGCTTGACAAGCCAGTGCTAGCCACTAAGGAAGGTATAGAAGTTCCTTGGTTATAGAATTAGATTGTTTTTGTAACTGGAAAGAACAAGTTAAAATGATATGTTTAAGAGTTAACTCTTTTTATATGCACTCAGACGTATCTGGGGAAGAAGCATTTATTTCAGCCTATTACGGGTACATATACATATATATTCTATTATTACGGAATAATGATATAAGGTAATGTCTACTGACATAGACAAAGCATTCATTATGCAAAAAAATGTATTCGTGCCTTTAATCAAGTTATAACAAATGGATTCTTCTAGAATCTAAACCATATTTTAAAATACCGTAAAAATCGTATGCTGACAGTACCTTGTATTATATTATTTGATACTTGCATGTTTTTAATTTAAATAGGAACATATTGATATTTCAAGAAATGATGATGACCACGGCTACTATTCGCGTTCAAGACTTAACAAGAAAATAATTATAGACCTAAAACTAAGCTAATATTAGTATTTAATAATTGTTATATTATGTCGATTAAATTATGTATATATTGCCTTACCGGGTCACATTAAAGCATATGGCCATTTAAATCAATTTAGGCGAACTCTAAGCTAACTCAGCTAGCTACTAAGCCACTAGGCTTATTGAACAATTTTTGAAATTGAATTTTGATTGACAATTGAAGATTAAAATTATTAAAGTGTTGTTATGACCGCTCGGATAATTTTTCGATTATTTAATTAATCCATACTAATATTATAAATGTGAAAGTGTGTTTGTTTGAGTGACAGATTTGCATGAATTTTTGTGTGGAGATAGTTGTAGGGCTGGAGAGTGACATGGCTATTTCATTATCGCGGGAGATTATCTAATTCCCACGGGAAAACACGTTATAATACAACAAAAAAAATATTCATGATCACAATTATCTATTTGAAACTTGGTATTATTGCTCTTCAATACAATTAAATAAATACGTGTTTCAGCATTTTTCGAAATCATCCCATAAAGGAGTAAAATAGAGGATGAAAGTTTGTATGAAACCTACTTTTTTAGAGTTTTTTAGTTTTAGAGCTAGCGAAGCCGCGAGTTCTGCTAGTAATATATTATGTACAAATATTTTAATGAATGACATAAATAGTTCACAAAAGTATGTTACATACACCTATATGTATGCGTTTATATTTTCTTGTAATTGTATCTTTGTGAATTAATTATTAGTATAAATTTAAATTTAAGAAATAATTAAATGTATTATTAAATTAGACATAATTAAAAAAAATGTATTCCATAGTGTTAAGATTGGGTGACTACTTTTATTATTAAAAATCTTATTGTGCTCCATTCTATACAAATAAATAAATCAAAAATCAAACGGGTCAAACGATGCTCCCACAGCTGGCGTACGGAAGTAGACTCCCAACCCGCATAACATACCCGGCTAGCCTAATCTATAATTATGACGAAGTTTCTCGCAAAGTCCACTCTACTAAGAAAGAAATACAACGAGCAAAGGGCCCAATGGCATGTCTCCCAACGCCGAAAGGTGAAGAACCTCAAAAGTGCACTTGTGGGTTTCCGCCCAGCTAAACCAGATCTTTCTGCTAAACCATCATACATCCTTATTCAAGCTAATATCAAGTGCTAATATTATTTATATATATATTGCTATATGCTAATATTATTATTATACATATTTCTAATACAATATAACATTAAATTTATTGTTACATGATGATATATTTATTATTATGAATAATGCATAAAAATAAATCAATATTAGGTAATTTTAAGGTAAGGTAATAGGTATTTTTTTTAATTTCGGTAAAATTTTGACAGATTAATTATAGGTCATTTATGTGCCGGTAATGTTTTCATAACACATATTATTATCACAACACTTTAGTTTTAAAAGCAATACGTGCCCTACAAAGTTAAAGTAAGAAACTTTTTTATTACTGGTAAAATAGAATCTAATATGAAATCTAACAGTCTGTATAAATCTTACATATTGAGGTGTTGTTTGTTTGAACGCTCTAAGCTCTAGAATTACTACACCGATTTTAAAATCTTTTTGCATTTTATAACTTTTTAAATTATAAAACGTTATATTTTATATTATAAGCTATCTTTTGAAACGATATTTAGGAGCGTACCTAATCATTACACATAAATAAACTACGCAGGCGGAACCGCAACCTTTGCTTATACTATACAGGTTCATTTTTAATTTACTGAAAACCTTTTGGGAATATACTATTTACATCATAACAACAACATCTGTAACAAGAAAAAATAATATTTCTTATATTTTTCATACCAAAATAAAAATATTTTTTTGCACCTTCTAAACTTTAAAGTTCTAGCATCTGGCCAAGTTTAAATGAGTAAGCGCGGCTTCCTACACCCCTCCACCCCTCCCCCTCCACCGGACACGCACTTTCTTTTGCTAATGCTGGACTATTACCGTTGAGAAGGTGCAATAAAAATATTTTTATTTTTGTTAAATATAATATACATTATTTTTTTTCTTACAGATGTTGTTGTTATGTTGTAAATAGTGTATTCCCAAAAGGTTTTCAGTAAATTAAAAATGACCCTGTAGATATATTTTATTAATAACCGATTATTTATTCTAACCATATACTAATATAACTGAAAGTAGATGTACGTATAAATAATGAACACGCACACTCTGTATTTATGTGGGCCCAGAGTCCTCACTCATATTAACTCACAGATGGCTTTTGTGTCCGTTTCCTTTATTTCATGTACTTCATATGATATAAAATATAACGGTATAAATATACGGCTTAGTGCCCACTAAACATTATTTTTGATATATTTTATTCTTTACACTAGAAAAGTCTCATTTATTTCTTCTAGTTCCTTGAAATTTTTCTATGATTAAGCAGCTACTTTGACATTTTTTAATATGTATTCTACAATTGTGTAATATTTTTAAAAATCATTTAAACGATAGTAGAATTTTCTCCAACTTTAAACTGAATTCAACAAATTTTCACTTAAACGAAGGATATACGAGTAGGTATTTAATATAATTCATTCAGAAAATACATGGTGCCGCCGGTGCGTGCATAAATAATTCATCGAAATCTGACCTGAGGCCGGCCGCGATATAAGCTGGTAAAAATCGTTTTACGTGAACGAACTCGCGGGTGGCTAAAATGTTGTCTGCGTTGATATAACTCGGTACAGGCGGCACGGCGCAAACAAATTGGATGCTTAAAATTCAATTTGAAGGTTTCATGGTCGGCTTCATCTGTTCGCCTCGTTCGTTACGAACCGGACTCGTTCACATATCCAAATGGAAACGCAATTATTCTGCAGTAACTTGGAATGTTTAAATGTTTATCGCTGGCAACACAGCACGTTGTTTACGAAATAGTATTTCAGTCATAACTGTCCTTAAAAATAAACAATAAGCATCAAAAGATTATCATTACAATTGCTTCATTTCAAATTTATACATAACTAGCGGCTCAGCCGCGCTTCGCTTAGGCTCGCCTCTAGAAAAAAAAACAAATCTATCCCACGGGAACCGTACATTTTTCGGGAAAAAAGTAGTCTACGCGTTATTCTGATGTATGAGCTATATTATTGTAAAGTTTCATCAAAATCCATTTCGTAGTTTTTGCGTGAAAGAGTAACAAACGTACATCCATACTCACAAACTTTCACATTTATAATATTAGTATAGATGAATTTATAAAAAGCTGTGTTTGGGTTTTTGCTTGTTATAATATTATAATTCAAAATTATAAATTGCTATTTATCCTAGTTTTACTTAGGTACCTGGTACATCCCGACCACCTTTTTTTGAAGAGACTAATATCTCATGGGAAGCACTTACTGGTGTATAATACAGTCTATATAAACCATCTTTCCATAAATATCTGTGCAAAAATTCACATCAATCTGTTGTCGTTACAGTGTAATAGGAGGACAAACTAAAAAGCGTACTTAGCATGTACATATAGTGTATAATATTAGTAAGGAAAGTTAGCAAATAATTTATCAACAAATAAAAGCCTTGGAAAATATCCCATAATGAACGAAGTTTGTTTTCAAATCACAGCATACGAAATGAACGTGAATTGTAAGAATGTTTTCTAGAAGAGCTTCTAGAATAGAGTTTATTAGAAAATAATTGTAAAAACTTTTGTTCTTCAAGACTTGAAGAACTTGTAGAATTAAGTCTAAGTTTTATGAAGATCTTCAGAAGATGCAAATTTATAGATAATCTTATCCAAATAAAACTCTAAGAATATAATGATTATTTGATAGTGTTAGTAGTTATTCAAGTAATATGAATATGAATTATGTGTTATACCTACCTTCTATATAGAAAAAGCACAAAATCCAACTTATGGTCTACTTGTGACATACTGATTATTTGGACCATGAGTTGCTCTAAGCTCATGATACAATTTGTTTAGAACTTTTTCGTGCAATGCTGATTTTCGTAATACAATTTGTGTGGTGATATTATTTGGCACAAAGTGACTCTAGCTCTCGTGACACTGGTTCCAACGCCGAAAGACTAAAACGGAACCCTTATAATTACGCCATATCCGTCTGTCCGTATGTTAAAGACATTTTATTTGAAGACTAATAATTGACCTACGTTGCTGAGATTTAGTAGGTAGATGTCTCGTGTAAGCCACTAGCGGCTAGGCATTACTGTACTCAAACTACATAAAATAATGAAGGTGAGCTAACTAAACTTGTAACAGAGGAGTGATAAAAAAATATTAAGTCCAAAAGAAAAAAATACAGTAGAGTCCAAAAGTAAAAAATATGGATAGAGTTATATGTGACCTTATACTTTTGAAGTATGGGGTGCAAGCTTCCAAAATAATTTAAACGAAAATTTTGAAGAAGATCCGTTAAGCCCGGGTGCAAAATTATAATTTTTTCCTATAGTGTAGTGAGTATCACACGCGATACAATAAAATAGTTTTTCAAGTCCCACTTTCAAACTTTAACTATATAGTAAGCTGTTAATATGTTGCTCTCTAGTAGGTACATATATTTTGTTACATTGTATGAATATTTTAATACTATAAATGAACAGATTCCAATCGCTTAATTAGATTAACACCAATTATAAGAGGAATTAATCTAGGAAATGTGTTTTTCCTAGAACTCCGACTATTTAGAACACACCATACGTCACGTTGTATCTCGTTGCTTTATACTTTGTAGTAACGTTCCACCTGAATGAATTATACAACACCTGCAAATCAACGCCTCTATTTATACGTAAATTGGGTAAAAATACATACATAATTTAAAAAAACTGAATAGGTTTAACGGCCAGCCGACATGGTGCAGGGATGCTTGTTAATGACTGGACCGCCCGCCCGCCCACTGGGCCGTGTTGTTTTGATTATAACACGTGACAAGTAAATATTTTTATTGACTATATTGCTTATTATCCGGGTTTTGGTAAGATAAATGATGTTGTATGCCAACCAAAAATATTTTCTCAGTAATATTAGCGAGAGCAGAAGGAAAAGTGAAAAGATAAAGTATTATCTTTTTAAGCAACTTCCAAAAAGGAGGAGGTTCTCAATTCGTCGGAATCTTTTTTTTTATGTATGTTCACCGATTACTCGAAGACGTCTGAAACGATTTTTTTTGTTTCGAAGGATATTTCTCAGGTGGTCCCATTGAAATTTTATCGAAATCGGTCGAGCAGTTTTTAAAAAAATCAACAATAGATTATTTTTTAAATAAATTGCTTAATCGAATATGTTATTAAAAAACTTTCTTCTTTCAAATTACCTGTTTATTACGTGTACACTAAAAATGGGAAAAATAACTTTTTAAAATAAAATAAAAACCGACTTCCAGGCACTAAAATGTAAAAATAACTAAAAGAGTATTTTCATTTAGAACAGACAACTAATCAGATATTTTCGAAGTCGGTGCCAGCCGACAATATTTTAAGATATGAATATCTAATAGGTATATATGATTGGGTATGAACTCAAATATAGTTAAAATATTATACATTAATTTGTGATGTATTTTACATATCGAAATATATTAGATTTGCTTTGCATCGACTGGCATCAACTTCGAAAATATCTAATTACGTATCTATTCTAAATGAAAACCCCTGTTTAGTTATTTTTTTACATTTTAGTGCCTGGAAATCGGTTTTTGTTTTTTAAAGTTTTCAATGTCTTGTATTGTAAAGATTTACAAAAAAAACTAAGATAAAATTAAAAAAGTATTTTTTACCAATATCTAAAATGTATCTGTTACATATTGTGTATTTTAATTACATTTCCTATGATTCAGAAAGTATCCTTTTAATTCTTTAGTTATATTGAAAATTCCAATTGATAAATATTAAAATCCAAATGAAATCATATTTATAATAAATAAATCAAATAATAAAGCTTATAATTCAAGGCTATTAGGATATTTTTACATCCAAAAAAACGATACATGTAAATAAATATGTTTAAGAATAATATAAAATTATATAATTTATTTTTTACTTTTTAGTGTCTGTAATAGATTATTCTGTAAACTACAGTAGATAATAATGCAACGATTGGTTATATTAATATTTCTCAGTTTCTCTACTCCGCACGCTCGCTTCAATGACAGGTAGTCTAATAACGGGACACGGGTTAATAATAATATATAATCAACCTAAATGAAAACTCCAACTCACAACGATTTTCACTTCAAAAATCTTTGTTTAGCCAACTATGCGAGGGGCATAGAGGGAAGGCCGGTGCCCAGCAGAGGGATGTTAAAAGTTGAATTATTATTATTTGAAAGAATAAAAAATACAACACATATAAAAAGTTTTGAAAATATAGGCACTGAAAACATATTTTAAATGATATTTCTTACTAAAAATAAAATTGGAAAAATAAATGGTCTCAGTATTAAGAAAATACTATTTTGTTTTAGACATAGTAAACGAATTATTCCATTTAAAACCGCGGGCTTAAGATTACTTATGCTAAATACGTGCACAATCCCTGACAAAGGCAAAATATCGTCACTCCGGAATTCCGACGGATGGCACACGCTTCATAATACTTACGGAAATTAAATTACTCACATCCCGTTTCAAGCTTTTAACGGTTCAAAATTTCTTTGCTATTTAAAATTATTACGTATTTATTCTAAATTTAGTAACATTTTAATTCAAACATATAGGTACATTGCTTTTCTTCTACTGTTCATTTATGATGATTTCCGCTAAAACTACTGTGATAAAGTATCATGTGTGTCTATGTGTGCCTGACGATCTGTTTCGCAGGTATTTTCTCTTTTACTACAGAATTTTTCAGGAAATACAACTGTAAAGCATCCTCTCGTACGTTCATCGGCCTTCCCATACGTGGAATATCATCCTCTTCCTACACTCTATTTACCTTATCCCACTCAGACGAAGTATGAATGCTCAGTGAACCGTGATTTTTTTTTTCCTTCTTACGCAACAAATCAAAGGCTACATTTGTTTTAAAGACTTTAGAACTCCAATCATTTTTAAAGTCGATTTTAATAAATTGTTGATATTTATTATTAAATTAAAAATAAAACCTCATTCAATAAAGTGAAATTGGTCAAGACTGAGAGATAAAAAATAAAACATTTTAATTTCAAATTTTTATTCGACACCATATTATACGCATTCCATTTATATACCAAATTGTAACAAAATGTTTATATTGTACACTATTTGACAATAATACTTTCAACTTTATAAAAGAACAATTTATTGAGGTATGAAGAGTTTTAGGATAATTAAATAAGTATGAAATTGGGTTGCCTTAATATTATGTAATATACTGTTGCTCACGAAGCGTCACAGGCTTCATTATTTATCGATATCATGTAATTTGATGTAAATTTCTAGTTTTGACACAATTCCTGTTACAAAAATGTTATGCCATCGTTCTTAGCACACCATGGGTATAATTATCAACACCTACTTTATTACTAAAGGTACAAATAATGTTCCATAGAAATGTTCAAAAATTCCATTTATTAATTCCATAATACTCGTAGATCAACTGTAAACCGATAAGGTTTTAAATAAATATGCTTATTTACTTTATAAATAACCGCACTAATTTTAGTCAATTCCACAAATATATGCATGATGATGATGTCTATTTCGGACTAATATTACGTTGAAATTCAAAGTAAAGTTAAATGTAACATTTTGTCACAACGAGGATAACGATGCATTTTTTTTTCTTAATCACTCATCATTATTTATCATCAATTCCTGGAAAGATAAAAGATTGGACGAGTACTATCGGTTACATTAGATATTTCTAATAAAATATAGACACATTCGTTATCATAACAAACAGGGACAGGTTCTAGATTTTGAAAAGTTGATGTGAAATCACATTTTATTTTTATGCCCAAAATGTAGGTTTTTTTGAATGATTTCAAAGAATATTTACGAAAATATAATAGTGGTAGGAATACCCTGTTTACCTTTAATTTAGAACTCAATATATTATTGGGTTGAGATATAACAAAATTATAATCATGAAGCCCATGTACTCGCCCATTTGCCATCTTAATAGTTTTCAATATTTACGAGTACTTATCAAAAACTACTAAATCAATATAATATGTAAGTATTTCAAGAAAACAACTTTACAAAAATTACAACTTAGAAACAATAAAACATTCTATGTTTTGTGAGACACTTGGTAAGATTATGGTACACCTAACGGTTTTAGTCTTTTTGCACTATGTTATTGTTATATTCACATTTATTAAATATATTGAGTAGGCTCACAATAATTAATAATTATGGTTTTTACACAATACTTTCCGTAGCTGAAATATAGAACAGGAGATAAGACAGGTAAATTACGCACGTAATATTTATATACTTTTATTATTTATTAATTATTCCTTGAATGCGATATCTATTGATTCAGTTCAGGTCTTATCTCTTATTAAATATTCCCACATCTTTACTACCGATTCATTCCAAAGTTCTGAGGAAAATTTATAATATACCTACATATTTACAGCCAGCTTGCGCTCTGCGAAGGGACACACTTTGGCTAATGTTATTTTACTTAGACATAACGCAGAAGTTCATTTTCACATTATTTACACGATCCATTAATAGGCTGAGAGTATAATATAACGATTAGTTATTTACAAGATGATAAATTCAAAAATCACAATTTTGTCCTCGTATTCACTACAATTTCCGCAGTGTCCAATTTTTCTAAGTCTCATACAGATATCTCTTGTATTTGAACCCGTTTCTTCATAATACCTGGTGGTGCGGGCGTGGTGGCTGCGGGCGGGACCCTTAAAATGCCTGAACCTGTAGCGCCCGATTCTGAATCACCATTTGTATCGGACGTTGCGTCAGACGAATCTGCTAATGGACCAAATTTAACTTGAGTAGAACTATCTACAACTCGCGGTTCAAATGTACTAGTCCTTCCTATAGCATCCGAATTACGTCCTTCAACCTTTTGTATATCTGGCTTTTGAGTATCAATACAAACAACACTACCTGCTTCAATCGCACTACCGACGCTGACGTCCGGCAACGAACTTCGGGCCGCCCGATGTTTTTCATCATAGCAACTATACTCCCCGAAAGTGGGTTCTCCGCAATCAGATAATGTTCGAAGATCAAATTTTGACCCCGAACTGCGTTGTACGTGTGATTTGCACTCAAACCCGAATCCTTTGCCATCAAAAGCTCTAACTTCATAGTCTAACTTTCCATCATAGTTATCTGAGGATGATGAGCTCCCGGCCTCGGCCAGATCGTCTTTGCAACGCCGAGGCCGGGAGCCCCTTTGGTGGTAAATCCCTGCAAATATGAGAACGTTAAGGAGTAGGAGAAAACAACCGACGGCTATTGTCACTGTTAATGCTGCCGTATAGGATTGATAGTGGGATGATGCAAGTCGGCGTAGAAGTGCATCATCAGGTTGCATAGGTGTGGTAGTAGCATTAGGCGGACACTCAGTTGATGCTGAAGCTGGAGACGGCTTCGGCTGGACGGTGCGTGGTGGAGGTGTGCTTCGGCTTTCTCCACGCCCTCCAATATCAATATTTATAACGTGAGGAACATGAGCACGGGATAGTGATTGAGCCCTTACCGCACCTAAGGTAATAAAGACAAATGAAAGAAATAAATTAATTAGTTAAATAATTTACCGTACAACACTCCATCATGACTGATTGTGAAAGCGCCTATAGCTCTTAAAATTTCTTTTTATATTTGATATACAACGACATTATATTAATATTTTCCTATAATATGTAGATGATAAATACTTTTTTATTTAATACTTTCTTAGATTTACGCGAATATTTGACATTTTAAATAATACCTCCAAGACATGTAACACCTTAGTCTCTCCCGTGACCATGGATGCTGTAAAGCATTCGAAACGTCGGGAAACAAAAATGCAAATAAATCCGCGACAAAATCCGAAAAGATAGTTTTATTTAAAATACTTTTTTATTGTTTACTAGCTTATTCTCGAAACTTCGCCCACTTGTATATTTTTTTCTTAGTCCATACAACTTATCATCCAAGTTTCATATTGGAGCATGTAAAATAAAAGGCTCAGGCTGTATACTTGAATCTATATCGATAGATCCATATAAAATTTAAAGAATGTGTTTCCTTACAATCATATAAACAGATATAAACATTAATTTTGATTCAGTTATAATAAATTATTATGTACAATAGTAGATATAAATAGTATATTTTAATATAGGTATTTGTGTGAAATTATTACAATACCTTCGTAATAGTTTGCACTGTCATCTTGAAAATGGTGATGTCTCATAGCAGCGTCTGGCAAATCTGATCCGGGGCGATGCAGTTGCGGTATGAGGGACAACCACAACGACATTTTGTGACCGCGATAGTGACTCCTCATCTCCGACTTACCGCCTGTGTGCCAGAATAAATTGATGTGAACGAGTAAAGTACAGTAAGAGTATAGAAACATATAAAAATAGATAAAGCCAAAACTCTAAAGTAAACTAGGTAATACAAGTGCAATTTCCAAACGTTTACAACGCAAAGCATAAGACTTATATAAAATAACTCCAGTTATTGAAGTTATTTTATATACATTATTATAATATTATTATTTTTAAAAATATATGAGATATCTTCAATTTATACATGCACGATGTCACTCCATGTTATATGTAAAAAATCCATGTAAAAACATAAAATATGGATATAAAAACATACTAATTTCCATATAAAGCTGGTTGATGGTGTCGTATGTATCCCAGTAGGGCGTCTGGTCGGGAGCGAGCGAAGGGGTTTCCCCCATCACGGGACTGGGCGGCGGCGTCGCAGACGGATCGTTGGGGTTGCTAGTAATATTAAAATCATACACATTAACGTACAATAAAACATCTTATGAATATTTTACATAGTATTTTCTTAATATAGTAATGATTTGACCCAGTTTGTAATATTAATTGCAATGTTAGACATGTATGTACATTAGAATAAATAGATAACAAATAACAATAATGTGGATTTAGATACTGTCTTGGCAATATTTTCCAAAAATAATAGTCTAAATTAAAACCCTTATTGTATGCCAACGTTCCGAAAGGATTATTTAAATTACACTCACTTAATCTCGTTTTATAAATAGGATGTGATTTATCTTATGCTCTTAATTAAAATCTCTTTTTCGAGAAACAATCCATGGTTCAAGAGTTTTATGATGTACAACTACATGAACAAAGTGGTTTAAGTACCCTACTTGAGTTATATAATTTTACTATATTACCATGTGGAAATGAATATTGACATTTGCTCTCCCTTTGTGGCATGAAGAGCACTTTAGGAAGTCAGCATCCATTATTATTATTACTTACATTAAACCCCATTAAATTTTATGGTTAATAACGATTTCAAAACAGGTGTTGACTTTTTTTACATTATTTGCTACATATTTTATAGAAACTTATCTTGCATTCTTTTTATCATAGGACGAGGACCATTATTAAGATGCTAATTTGTTATTATTATCACACAAAGGAATTTATAATTGGATATCACTTTTAAAAATGTTCGTTTATTTTATCCTATTAAATATTTTATAAACTAATCCGTCTGCGCTAAGCTAGAGCCTTTTCAAAAAATATAAGATAAATAATGTTAATTAATCTACACTATAATGAAATTGTAACTAAGCTGAATCTGTACATTAAATATTTTTTGGAAAATCTTATTGAATTAGTGATTATTATCGATACAGAGGCCGAATCTATAGTTTTTAGAATTTTTGTCTCTCTGTCTGTCTGTCTGTCTGTTACCGCATCACGGAAAAACCACTGGAGGGATTTTGATGAAATTTGGTACGGTAATAGCTGGTTATTCGGGTCAATATATAGGGTACTTTTTACTGCGGGAAAATATTTCATTTCTGAAAAAAAATACAAAAACTGCAATGTAAGAGTATACTAATATGTAAAACATAAGAATTAGGTTGTTGGTCATCTGAACGCGAGCGGAGCCGCGGGCAATGCTAGTATAAAATATAGTATAAAAGGATTTCCATCTTACCCATATTTAGCGAAATTCGCGAGGTAGTGCATACATAACTTGGAAACTCTTTGTTCCAGTGCTGTAAAGTTTTGCAGGTGATGAGACTGTGATAAGGGAACTCCAAGATAGTACGGGAGTTCTTCACCGTGGACGGAACCTGGCCGCTGTTGACAAACAAAACTTTTATATACTCAACTTTTTTTACGTCATTTTGTCAATATTTTTAGTTTTTAAAGCTACAAGGTCATATTATTATCGGCATGCATTCTTGAAACTTGTGGATTTATTTCTCACAGAAATAATTCAATATATATCTCATAAATACATGTACTTATATAATTATTAAGATTCAAAATTTAATATAACTAAAATATGTAGAGTTTGACTAACTTCGTCTGTTACTCAAATGGTCATCACGTTTCCATTTAAAGTTATATTAACGAAATCAAAGTTATATAAATGCTTGCCACAATCTATTTTCGACAAGCCCAGCGTTGAGTACAGTCACCATGCAATTATAGGCGGAAAGCGCAAAAAGTACGAGGGGAATCAGGCCATAGTCAGGCCAGCTTGGTGAACTATGGCCCGACTCTCCTCGTACTGAAGGGAAGCGCGTGCCCAGCAGTGGGACGTTAAAAAGGGCTGGATACACAGGCGGAAAGCAGAGAACTAATCAGGAGAGTTTTGAACTGCAGATAACAAAAATTTGACCAAACGTTATTTTACTCTACTTGTTACTTTCATTTTTATTCAGATATAAATAGATTGAATACACCAAGAACTTTTATTACAAAAGTATCTATCTTTTACGCATTCAAGCGTATTTTCCAACAAAGAAATAACAATGTTTTGCTTATACTGCTGTCTCAACATAGATGTTCGCCGCATATATAACAATAACATGAAAGCTATAACTCAGTCTTTCTTAGATTCTATTTTGATAATATAACATTGTTTGAGTTAATTATCGAAGTAAGCTAATGAATCAGAAATTAAATTATGTTTTTAAATCGTTTGTCGGTGCGTAATGGAAACAAAAATTAATCAAAATGTGCCATACTGTCTACCCCAACCGGCTTTACTCAGTTTCTAATTATAATAACTATGAAAGGCTATATTTGTATCCATTTCTATATGAAAGACGGACAATGCAACAAACACATTTAAATAATAAAACACAAATTTGTACAAAAAATATATATTTCTAAAAGACATGAATAGCTATTTAAAGAAAATATGATTTCTTTATGTGGAATACTTATTCAGTCATGTTATAATAATTTAAAATAAATATAATTTTCTAAAACTTTCAACGATATTAAACATTTACTTTAATATTTAAGAGTAACATTTTTATATGCATTCAGTAAATCTCGTAGTCAAAATATAAATAATATCCAGTAGATTCGAGTGCACGTGCATAAACCTGTAAACCTTTCATTTTAAATCGCTTATATTCATTAAATCTAGTTTCATTGGATCCCTCCTGCTAAAAATGAAAATTATTCATTTTTATGTTTTCTACCTCTTTTCAGGAACACTTTATCTTTTCCAGATTAAAAAGTAGCATATGACCCAATTCTTTATAAATTAATGAAAGTCCCGCAAAAATTCGGTTTATCCGCTTCTAAAATTTAAAAAAGATCAATACAATTTTTTATAAAATCTATCATAAAAAATATTTGTATATGGGATGGGATGGTATAGCTGTACCTAAATCCCAAAAAAAAACAGATTTATTTATTAGTGTTGTTTAAAATACTGTAAATTTCATTTTCACATTTGTATGTAGGGGTTAATCTCTATAATTACCTACTGATCCAATTTGGATAATTATTTTACTAATAGCAAGCTATATTTCCACCAATTGCAATAAGCATTTTTATCCCGATAAAAATGTGTATATTATTTACAGAATAGGAATAAAAAGTTTAAAAATATTAAGTCTGTAATTATAATATTATATATTTATAAATAAAAAAATATTATTAATAGAAATTTACATCAATATTTATTGATGTAAATTTCTTTGTCTATAGTAAATTTTAAATATTACTTGTATGGATTTCGATATAATTATGTCTACATAATACACTTTACACTAGAAAGGTAAGAAAGGTAAAAAAAATATTTTATTTTATTTTAGAGTAAGGAAATTTATTTTTCTGATAAAATTACTAAATTGATTTTTAAACTTTAGAAAGAAAAGACTTTAATTTTAATTGCCATTTATCAGAGTTCTCATTACTCTGACCTGTATTTTTAGTAAATACTGAATCACTCATCTTTCAACAAATCCAATTTCTTATCAAAATCAAAACGAAAGCATTCATCGCATTCTACATGCATCGCATTATGTATGTATATAAACATTCACCGCGTACGGCAATCACACCCACGGTCTAGCACTAAGTAATCATTAACAATAAACATGCGGGTTGCAATTTACCAATATGTTTGTAATAAAGATTTTATAGCATTATAATAGATTTATTGCATAAAAAATATAAAATATGTTTATTTTAGCACAATAAATTAAAATTCAAAGAAATGTAGCAACTTATATTAAAGTTGTAATTTACCTGCGGGTAGTCTTTATCCTGTGAAAGGTGATGAAAATGTGTGAAGTATGTGATCCCGCCACGTAGAGCGTGCAAATAACCCAGCCTTATCAAAGGCGCTGCTGTTCGCCCATCACTTAGTACCTACAAATTATATTCTAATTAAGTCAGGAATACATAGAACTCATAGTTTTGAACAAATCTCACAATATGTATAATAGAGACAACTTGTATCTAATAAATAAACAAAAGATATGAATATAATACTATAGATTGAATTTGAATAAATATTCCTTACAAAAAGAAGCAGTCATGAGGACTACCGACAGAAGTGAAAACTTAAAACTATTAGCAAACAATTGTTGTTTTTGGATATTCAAATTAATTTGATCTTAGATTAAAATCTGTAAATTAAAACTGTTTACATTTATCTGGTTTTGACATCTATTGGAACTCTGAGTGTTAGCGTTAACACGTCACGTGACCATGTCGATGACGACTTACATGAATTTACTCTCCATCCAAACCTACCCATAGAAGTTTTCACTTCAAAAATATCATTAATTAATTAAAAGTAACTTACATTTGTAAAATTATTATGACTTAACCTGCACATATAAAAGTTATATAAGTGGAGCGTATTTGCATGTTTGCACTCGTAGCTGTCACAAACAAACAAAAACGAATCCAAATTGCATTTATTTATGTAAAAATATACCACATATTATGTATGTTATTAGGGCTATATATATACATACGTATGTATATATATATACATACATACGTATGTGTGTAACGAATAATTTATCGCTACTTGTATATATGGCTTATGTTTCTATTAGGTTACGCCAAAGTTCATAAATGTACGCGAATATTGTATTTAGTGTTACATCCATTGTTTACATACCTAATGAATTGTCGATAATTACTATTTTGTGAGTAGTATAATATTTGCTGACATTAATGATTATTTAAGTATACGAGTATACCTATTTAATATAGTGGTAGGCAATGTATATACTCGTACAGTGTTAGTTTTATATATAGTTTCCTAATTTCGAATTCTTGTCTATTGTTATACCCACTCTTATCGCGCATTACTCCAATGGAGAGGAAGGGAAATAACACAAAGCCTCAATAATGCTAAAGCTCTTAAAAGATAAAAAGTATAAAAGAGCAGTTTTAGGTGTATATATGATAAAAATAATAGGAAAAGATTTGAACATTTTCTTATTGAACGCTGCAGTCATGGTTTCGTTACAGTGATGAAGTTTTACGGTTCATAAATTCCAATAATACTAATTGAACATGTATTTATACTTTTTCCACTCAATAAATAAAAATAAATATGTTGGGGCATTAAGACTCAGCACCATTTAGTTCCATGGTAAGCTTGGTAGGCTTGTGTTATGGATACCAGATAGATACACTACATATATATAACTTCAAATACATACATATTATAAATAAATTCTAGTATTATTTCATTAGGTATTATATGAATAAAATGAGGTCTTAGATATAATAAATATTATAATTTAGGTATACCCGACTTTTTTTAACGTAAAGTTTGTGAGTGAGTAAATGAGTGTATTTATATATTATTCCCGCTGTAACAACTCATGACATGACACGAAATTCGAAATGGAGAATTGATCCTTGATTATCAAGGAAATATATATAATACTTTCTTAGATATACGCAAATACTTGACATCTTAAATAAAACTATCTTTTCGGATTTTTTCGCGAATTTATTTTGATTTTTGGTTCCCGACGTTTCGAATGCTTTACAGCAATCATGGTCACGGGAGAGACTGAGGTGTTAGATGTCTCTAAGGTATTATATAGTTGTTACAGATAGCCTACCCACAAATAACAAAATGAATTCAAAAATTGAAAATTATATATTGAAAATTATATATTGAAGTATATATACTTTTTATCGACATATGTATCTACCACGCAAGTGGAGTTGAGAACAAAAACTAGCGGGTGCAAACATGAATTGGTAGCTTGTTACTCAGCTCAGCTGTAGCAGCTGAGTTACAAAGCTACAAAAAAGCTACAAAAAAGGGCTTATGTATTAAATTCTTTATAATGAAAGTCACTGAGATGAAAGGGCTGAGTATATTAAATATAGCTTGTTTTAATTAAAAATAACTCTACTTATATGCTAGTTTATAGAAAAGTCTGTTATATTACATTAATTTAAAGGTATCTAAAAACCTGTAAAAATACACAATCTCGGTCTACACAATGAATGATATGTAAGGAACAAAATACTCGTAAAGCCGCGTATCTGCCGCACGTCGTCTAAACCAAAGTTTTTCTCTCCATATAAATAATTTGCAAATCCTAGCTTTTAGAAAAAACAACAATAAATGCAATTGTTATCTTATTTGATGGATACTATCATTTTTAATATTACACTAGTGACACTTTAATATATGTTAAGTATAAAAATTTAATTAGTAGTTAAATCTACTGTTAATAAAGATTAATTATGACGTTGATGGTGTTATAAATTTCATTGGAGATAAGAAAGTTTTCTAAGAAAGCCTTTTGAGGTGACCATCTTTTCAAAGTACACAAGCATCGTTAACTTTCTTTATATATCACAAGAACGATCGGTGAGTTGCGAAAACTGTTTGAGGCTTAATTTAAGACAGCCTGTGATATCGGATTGGCTACGACACGGTCTGAGTAGTGCCTAGCCTGCGTTTAGTTTACATTTCATCAATCAATCTGGCTCTAATGTCCTAGCAAGCGTATCCTATGCCGTATGTTCAGAGCTATGTATATTTGAAACCTATGTATTATTAATTTCAAATAGTCGAAATCTATACATATAATAAAATTGTAATTTGTAAGCCGAATCTGTACATTAAATATTTTTTGGAAAAATCGTATTGAAATAGACATTATTATCGATACAGAGGTCGAATCTATAGTTTTTAGAATTTTTGTCGGTCTGTCTGTCTGTACATCTGTTTCCGTATCACAAAAAAATCACTGGTGGGATTTTGATGAAATTTGGTATGATGATAGCTAGTTATCCGGGTCAACATATAGGATACTTTTTATTGATTTAAAATATCTTACCTCTAAGAAATCTATACTAAACGTTAAAACGTAAGTAGGGATGAACCCACTCGGGTTCGTAGCCGACCGGAGCGAGGGTAAGTCGCTAGTTCATAAATAAAATATTAGAAACAATTTATGTACACCTTACGTCGGAGTGTAAAAAAACTACCCTTCAATGATTATTATGAATCCAAAATATTATACGCATATTAAGTTTATAATAGCTTAATACTAGCAGAACCCGCGGCTTTGCCCGCGATGGAAGTACTCTTCGCTCACGTATAAACTTTGCTTTCCCTTCCCTTTACAATAATGTATGGATCGATTTGTTGACATTTATGATTACTGTTCCGTTCTGTTGGGTAGTAGGACGATGACTTATATCCTATAGCCTTCCTCAATTAACGGGCTACCTAATGCAAAAAGAATTTTGCAAATCGGATTAGTAGTTCCTAAGATTAGCACATTCAAACAAACAAAGAAACAAACAAACAAAGAAACTCTGCCTCTTTATAATAAATTACTATAAATTACATTTTTATTCATTGATTTTTATAATAAATAAAATAACTAAGAATGCAAAAATTTATGTACACCTTACGTCGGAGTGTAAAAAAACTACCCTTCAATGATTATTATGAATCCAAAATATTATACGCATATTAAGTTTATAATAGCTTAATATTAGCAGAACCCGCGGCTTTGCCCGCGATGGAAGTACTCTTCGCTCACGTATAAACTTTGCTTTCCCTTCCCTTTACAATAATGTATGGATATCTGATCGATTTGTTGACATTTATGATTACTGTTCCGTTCTGTTGGGTAGTAGGACGATGACTTATATCCTAGAGCCTATAGCCTTCCTCAATTAACGGGCTACCTAATGCAAAAAGAATTTTGCAAATCGGATTAGTAGTTCCTAAGATTAGCACATTCAAACAAACAAAGAAACAAACAAACAAAGAAACTCTGCCTCTTTATAATAAATTACTATAAATTACATTTTTATTCATTGATTTTTATAATAAATAAAATAACTAAGAATGCAAAAATATATGTTTCATATTAACGCCAATATTCCTGTCCCTTTCCCCCTAAATGATAAATTATATTACGTTTCGATAAGTTGTTGTCTCTTTTGTGGGAAAATTTAAAAGGAAGTCAGAAATGAAGATATAGTTCATTAATCATCACGGCTAGAGTCACGTACAACGAATTGAGCTCTACCTTTCATGCCTGCGCCCTTAGGAGTAGAGAACAAAAGAATAATGGTCAAATATAACTCTTGGAACTCCGAGATTCATACGAGATATGTCACTTTAAGATGATGAAATATATGCCTTTGCATTTTTATCTTACACTAATTTCAGACTCATTTTATTAAATATATGTAAAATAAAAATAAAGTAAAAATTCTGAAAATATTTCTATCAATATTTCATGAAGCCTAAAAGCTTAATAAAAGCCAAATAGCGCAATGATCTTTACAATTTGCTGAGATATTTATGGCTCTACACATTCAATAACATTTGCTCTACACGTTATTAGTTCTTTCGATGAAATAATTAATAGCATATTTGTTCAATGTTCGTGCGTTTAAAATTCTACACTAATAAATATCATTCTTATTAGCGAAGAAAAATATTTCATCGTATAAAATAGTTCCGTTTAAATTATATGTATGACGAAGGAGGATTTAGTTTTCCTTTTTCTGCTAGAATGTGAAACCTTATTGTTTAAAGTCACTATGTTTTTTTTTCAATCGACCAATTTGCTATATTTTAAGCATGTTGATAATACAATATTATTATTTAATTTAATACTCTACATAATGAATACGTTATTAATCAATATCTAATATATCAAATTTAATTGACACTATAATCATAATTTAGTTTTCTTACTGACTTATTGCTTTTAAAGTTATTTTGAATTTAAAGCAGAGACTACGACGTCTCGAGCGTGGTCGAGACGCCATCATGTCATTCATTGGAGATACGTGGCTTAGTAACGTTGGTTGATCATGGTGGATCATAGAGAGTTATGTTTAGACATTGTAGTTCGTAGTCGATAATTGACGTCCCAAATCCGCTGTTGCTCTAAATCATTAGAATTACCGTTTCCAGTTTGTAACATTATAATTTTCTTGATTAAATTGTGTATTGAGTATTGAATACTTTATTATTCGAGCCCTGTTAACACCCACCAAAGTAATCATTTAAGATGATGTTCGTAGTATAGGGATAACACGACATGTAAATTACTAAGTAAAGCGCGCAGCCGAGTTACAATGCGAGTAAAAGCCACAATTTAGATCTTACCTCGCATGTTAGCAACGTCGAATCCTTTAGTTCGATAAATTAAAACTTACTTCTAATGTCGCATCGCGCACACTAAGCGGATTTTGCACGGGCTTGTCCCAGTCCGTGTATTCATTCTTGAGGGTGGAATAAATCTCGTTGAGGTGGTAGTAGTAGGCGTTGCGTACGAAAGTACGCAGAATACGGTCCCGTCGAGTCTCATTGAAGCCGAACTCCAAGTCTTGAGCATTGAATTCCAAGTAAGATTCTGCAAGTAATGGTATGTCATTCATTTGCATAAATTTATGAGCGCGCTCGGCATTCATATTTAATTAAAAAGCAGGAACTTTCTCAAATATAAAACTGCTTTTTCTTAGAATAAGTAGTCGTTTTATAAAATATTTCTTAAAATTACATACATAATTATGATAAGCACATCAACTATCACTTATAATATTTTACGAGTTACATTTCAATGTGTCGTAAGCAACTGGCGATTGTAAGACCACTATATAGTGGTATAAGAAATGGTGAATAGTAAATAAATAGTTTATATACATTATTATATCGGTACAATTATACTATTCAAAACATAATATTATATATTTCATAAAATATAAACAAATAAGATATAAATAAATAATCATTATATTTTTATTAGATATACTACTTGCTTATTATTATATGGTGGGTAATGAAAATGGCTACTGATTTCATTTTATACATATTTACCAAACTTTAATAGCTACAGTTTTAAAAGAAATAGTTATAGTTCAAATTAAACTAGTAGTTCTGCGAACAGTAGACCTCGCGAGCACAAATTGCATTATAAGAAGCTACGAGTATATTCTGCTCATCACGCCGAAGATCCTCATCAGATCTTCACAAAATTTTTTGAAACCAACTTAAAGTTACTATATCTTTCAAATTAAAAAGAACCATCAAAATCGGATTTCATAAGGCGGAGGTATCCAGTCCCTCTTTTTGCCCCTTTTTGAAGGAAGTCCCCTCCAATCAAAAAACGTCGCCGACGAAAAAAATCTATAAGGTCGTAAAACCTGTACCAAGAAACTGTCAGAGGAAAGCAATATTGCTTCGCTCGTTCGGTCGATTAATAATCTCATACAATAAATGTTTTTACCTGTAGTTGTGAGACCAAATAACAACTCTCTATGAGGAAAATCAGCTAATTCATGTCCCGCAGCGCTCGCGACTGCAGCTGCCCCCACACCCAGACGTGAATTGTCGTTAGGTGGTGGCGCCTGCGAAAATATTAGTATGAATAATATATTTTAAGTAACATAAATTCTTATTAAATCTTCTTTCTTGTTACAAAATGTTCTACAAAACAAACGTAAACAATGGAAATAAAATATAGAGGGATTCAATTCTAAACTTTATCTGCACAACAAAAGTCAAATTGCAGTAGAACGGACTAGCTTAAAACTTTAATATGAATGTAAATGAGGAACAAACAATGTTCTTGGCAAGTAATTAGAAATGCACTACGGTAAACACAGCTCCTAATAACTTGTTAAGAACGTGTTCTGTAGTAAGTTCCTCCATATTACTTGATTCTTTCTTTATGAAAAGTCAATAAATTTTTAAAGAAAAATACTTATAAACTAAAAGCGTAGCATAGCCTCGTGTTGTGGTAGAAGCTATTTGAAATAAATTGAGCAGTAAATAAACAACAAACTTTAATTTAAATTTCTTACAGAAGATGGATTTACAATAACGGTGCCGTCGACAAATGGGGCAAAGCCGGGAAGGAAGCGGGGCGGGTCGAGCCTGACGGCGAGCAACTCGGCCAGCGGCTTGTTGCGCAGGCATGGCGCCAAGTCGTCCTCCATCAAATCCCCGTGGCATCCAGTCTGCTCCGCAACCTAATAAACATAAAAGCAAATGTAAACATCGTCGGTCGAACTTTACTGTATAGGCAATTCACAAAACTTGGCAGACGAACAAGCCAGTGCTAATATTTTAAATACTAAAGTTTGGATGCCTGGTACTTAGTTACGCCGTAACTACAGAAATGTACGAAATATATGTCCTTAAGAATATTTAGACAAATACTGAAACTCATTTGTAAATTTTATTTATGGCTACAGAAAATAGGCTAGATTTATTGCATAGTAAAAAATATTTGTATATCTTATTGAGTTATTTATAACTTATCTCAATTTAATTATATACACACTCATAAAAATATTGATGATGATGGGAACTTAACGTTTTAAAAAAAAACAAAATAACTACATAGAAACTTGCTGATCTCAAAGATTAAATTTACTAATTGAGTCTGTCAACTTTTCAGTATTTCTCTCAAAGCTATTAATCTATACATATAATAAAATTGTAACTAAGTCGAATCTGTACATTAAATATTTTTTGGAAAATCTTATTGAATTAGTGATTATTATCGATATAGAGGCCGAATCTATAGTTTTTGAATTTTTGTCTGTGTGTCTGTCTGTCTGTCTGTCTATTACCGCATCACAAGAAAACCACTGGACAGATTTTGATGAAATTTGGTATGATGATAGCTGGTTATCCGGGTCAACATATAGGATACTTTTTACCGCGGAAAAATATCTTATTTCTGAGAAAAAATACAAAAACTGCATTGTAAGAGTATACTATTATGTAAAACATAAGAATTAGGTTTTTGGTCATCTGAACGCGGGCGGAGCCGCGGGCAATGCTAGTACTAAATAAGCTTTGAATGTTATGCCGACATCTACCTTTCTTTTTATCGTGAGCGGTTCTCTCTGCAACGCCCATGAGCTAAGCCCCGACCCGCTTAACAAGATGACACGCTTCAGTAGTTCTGAAACAGATAACCTAATTTAATTTTGTTATTTCCGAAGAGGATTAACCTTCTAATGAAATCTATTAGAGAAAAAAAAACATTGTGGTTTCAAAGTAAGAAAAGCAATTCTCATCCGAACATATGCACTTAGACGAAGTTTGTTTAACTAGTGACTTTTTCTATAAACTAATTAATTAACTACATTGCTATGGGGAAAATATCCTGCGCGTATACGAATGTATACCTGATTCAAGCTTTGTAATTATTACATTTAGTGACGAAGGGTCCAGACGAGACTCTTGACACAAGAGTATAATGAAATCTACCATGGGCCGGTCTAATTACAAACAATGAGAGGGCCATGCATCATTCGTGAACGGCGGCTATTTGCGGTCTCGGCAGCGATTACAGAAAGCGTAGACTCGCAATTTTATTTCATTGTATCCTTTTTAGGAAGTACAAGAGAATTTTTGATAATTAAAATCCCCAGAGGTATATATCAGATATATAAATTTTAAGCCTACGCACTCATTATTTTCGTTTATTCTCTTTTGTGCTAAATATAAATTAAGCATTATAACCTTGCAATGTATGAGAATTTTCCACGGAATGAAATATTATCGTAATTTTTCCTATTATAAAATTTATCTAACCTCTAGCAACTGGCGAAACGGCAAGAAAGTTAGCAAGTGCTGCACCAGTTCCGTGTCCCATCAGTGTAACTTTTTCAGGATTTCCTCCGAACGCTGGGAGATTCTCCCTCAACCAATGCAGACCTGCTACCAGATCCATTAGCCCAAAATTACCCTGTGCCGATCCTTTTGCGCCAGTCTTTAGAAATCCTAAGTATAAAAAACATAAAAATTACACGGCTATAAATGAGGAAAAAACTAAGGAAGGAAAAAACAAAGGAACTAGAAAAAAAAACAATGTATACACCACACTCAAATATAGACCACAAACTAAACTTTGGTGATTTTATTTTTATGATATGATAAAAAATTAGAGTGTTACAAAGGTTTAAAAAACGTAATTGATTGTGAAGTTTTCATTGCCTCCACAAGGGACATACTTGCACGCCATCGTACTGTTACCGCATAATAAAGGTAAGAAAAGTAAGGATGACCATTTGCTAAATTTCTATTTGTTATATCTTTTGGATGATCATTTCATCATTTAATAAAATGGAGGAATGGTTCGTGAAATGATAAAGTGACAATTTACCGAAAAATGATATTTTTATAGGGCAATAAATTTTAGTGATGCAACGTCACCTGGTTGATAGGGCCAAATGATTAATCAACTTCAAAATAATATGATTACTATATTCGTTATTTTATTTTAAGCCTAAATATTAATTTCCATTCAAAAAATATAATGAATCTTCTCCATCATAGCTATATATAAAAATACATAGCTACCGATTTTTACTTTTATTCCTTATTAGGTCAGTTTGAAGCATTCGACAGGTTACAGATCTAGTATCTGTTTAGGCAAGTTTTGACGCGTGAGTCATAATTAACAAGGCATATTTAAATTTCACAACATTTAAGTACATTTTAGTTGATAAACATTAACAGAATTAGTACACGAAACTTGTGGTGACGCATTACACCACGTATTACCGATACTGGTAATTCACAGCGACTGCGTCAATTTGCGGACTACGCCATCCACAACTCCTGACACGCCTAGGGTTCGGTTATCTGCAAGTACTATCAGACATATCCATTTCCATACTAATTGAGGAGCTCGTTTCTGAGACCATATTCCATTCTGACAAGGCCTTTGTTTAAATCTCAAAATACATATATGATATTATACGATTCATTGAATTCATTCCACGAATTTAATCATTTACATGATATAAATTCATGCTTCATTTCTAAATCACGCTATAGCTAACAATATGGTAATATTAAATGATAAGTGCTTAATTTTATTGTAATAATTATCCGAATGTGTTTACCTACGAACCCATAATATGGATTGTTGGCCTACTTTATTTCGATGTATTGTTACAATGTTCATATTATAATAAAATTGATATTTTATTATGAAATAAATAAATAAATACGTCGAGACATAAACACACGGCACCATCTAGTTCCATGGTAAGCTACGAGGCTTGTGTTATGGATACCAGATAGTTGATACACTACACATATATAACTTTAAGTACATACATATTGTAAATATAATACCCATAACTAGAGTACAAACATTCGTGCTCATCACACAAATGAATGCCCCCAGTGGGATTCGAACCCGCGACCGCGGTCACAGCAAATAGAGTTACTACAAACTGAGCTAAACGTGTCGTCAATAATAATTTAATTAAATACAGAACATGAGAATGATATGAAAATAAAAGCATAAAAATTAATGACATTATCTTATATACGAATACGAAGGCGTTAATGACATACATAATAAAGCGAATTCAGTTAATATGTATATACTCGTGGGTAAATTATTATCTACAGTCTACAAGAATCATACACTGTGCATATTTTTCAATAAAGTCTTATAACTAAGTCGATCTTAGCTGATCTTACTTATTGTTTTAATTTTTTTTTAAATACCAATATAAGAATAGAGAAAAATAATGTCAGGAAATCAAAATAAAACAAACTACTTACTTAGTTTTATAGATGTGAAAATTTAATGAAACTAGTTGCAAACAAAAATGAGCGCACAGTAAAATTAAAAAGTCCCACTTTTAAACTTATATATTCCAAAGTTATATTATATTTTATATTGACGACCCGCTTGGCTCAGGGTGTAGTGCTTACTTGCTATGCCAGCGGTTGCGGGTTCGAATCCCGCTGGGGGCATTCATTTGTGTGATGAGCACGAATGTTTGTACTCAAGTCATGGGTGTTTATATTTATAACATGTATGTATTTAAAGTTTTATATGTGTAGTGTATCAACTATCTGGTATCCATAACACAAGCCTCGTAGCTTATTATGAAACTAGATGGCGCTGTGTGTTAATGTCCCAACATATTTATTTATTTATGTAGTTGGAATTAAAGTCAAAACACTTGAAACATTCAACGTTTCTGTACAAAGTATAAAATAACTTATATACGTCGCAGGAAAATTGTAAAAACCGTAAAATTATAATTTCCGGCGTTCTGTTAACTATCTTCATTTCTAACAACATAACGGGTCAATTTTAGGTATATTATAATTTCGCTAAGCACAATTAGTGACATTGTAATTACATACTTAGATGTGGTGGAATCCTTGGTCCATTTTAATAATGGGTAGTTGTAATTTCACTAGTGAAATTCTAATTTTACGGTTTTTACAATTTACCTGTGCCTTATACTACATAATATCTATCATGCAAGCTGTAGCAGGCAGCTACGACTCTCAAAAGTTAAGATTTTGGGCCAAATTTCTACAGACATAGTTATGTTGTAGTTTTAAATGTTTCATTTTATTTATTTATTGTTCTAGACGTATAAAACTTTTGTATTTATTTTATTTTGTTTGTAATTTAATTTTATGGAAAAGTTTCCGAATTAAAGAGATTTATTATTATTATTATACAAAAATTTGATGCAAGGGTAATGCACTAGTGCACACAATATATTACCTCGATGCAAGGAAAACTTGTGGCGGCTAAGCTTAGTTGGGAAGATTAATTAAGCTATTATCAAGTGAAACACTTACCCAGTACACCTAATCTAAAGTTGATAGTAACTACAATAATGTCTCCGTGTGCAGCCAGCGTCGTGCCATCATATGCATTACCCGAGCTCCACTCATACGAATCTCCGTGCACAAACACAAGGCAAGGCAGCCCTGCGCCCTCACTCTCCTCTTCAAAACCTGCATAGTAAAAGTATTTAAGTCATTGAAAAAGTTAAGAAAACAATATTAAACGTTTTAATACAAACATTACAAATCGAAAGTAAAAAATGCAGTTTTGATATAAAATAGACATCCATTTTACTTAAATAAGCCATGTACTTTACATTATTTTAGTAGATATCTAGATAAAAAGTATATATTATTCATTGTTTCAATAAAAATCATGCATCCAATTTTAAGTACACACGTTTGTAATACTAACATAATAATTAGAAATGTAATTTGAAACAAGCTATAAACACAATTTTCTTATTCAGTTTCATAAAATTTATTTTTAGAATTTTATACATAAAAGATAATACAAATTATTTATATAGTCATTCTCTAAAGCTCTATAAATCCAAATTAACAAAGTTTTAAAACGAGTCATAGGATCTAATCTTCTTATCATTCATTCATCTTAAGTTTCCATTCAAGTATTTTCTTCTACTTCATTATCATTAAAAAGTAACCTAAAACTTACATGCACTTAAATTGAGCGTCGTTGGATTAATAGATTTTTCTCGAGGAAGCATTATAAATAGCAGTTTATAACAATATAATCCTGTTGTGAAAACAAATAGAGTCCGTTTGTTAATTAAAGATATAACAAAGGTGTTAATTAGAATCCTTCATTGATGGCGTGGTTTTCATTATTTTTCTATTTTCATAAGCCAGCATGCATGTTGATGTGTCGCTTAAGAAGGCCTCAACCTCACTTCCGCACTGCTTGCAGGGGGCAATATGCACTGCAATGCACTACGGAATTGAGGCCTCGACACCCTTTACGCTGCCCTTTTTCCTCCTAGTATGATCTAATGACTTTCATTTTGTATACATCATTTAAAATTTATTAAGCCTATAGTATACTAAAACATAAGTATAATAAAATACTTAAATATATAACTAGGTAATTTTTTACATAATTATAAATTGAATCATTTTATAAAGCTTTATGACGTACAATGTACACACATGTATATAATGAAATATTTCTAGTATACACAATAGAGTAATATAAACTAACATTTCTAATGAAAACAAAATCATATTCAAATCAACTGTACGTAATAATTAAGTTTATAAAGATTTATTACAAAGCAAAAAAAAACACGTTAGAACAAGGCCTTGAACGGAGATCAAAGATGAGATCACGTAATCAATGAGCACGTGATATGAAGCTCAATGAAAAATGGGCCAACAAGTGAAAATAACACTACTTAATTAATTAGCATACAAACAGCAAACAATACAAGTAATTAACACAGACATGTACGTCGACTAAACTTAAGCATAATGAGTATCTTAATCTGGACAATCAACTATGTTTATTCAGAATATCAAGCAAAATCTGTAGACTTACAACGTGAAAAGTACCAAAAATCTTAGTCACTTACTAACTTTCACATTTATTTATACATATAATAAAATTGTAACTAAGCTGAATCTGTACATTAGATATTTTTTGGAATATCTCATTGAAATAAACATTATTATCGATACAGAGGCTGAATCTATAGATTTTAGAATTTTTGTCTGTCTGTCTGTTACCGCATTACAAAAAAACCACTGGAGGGATTTTGATGAAATTTGGTATGGTGATAGCTGGTTATCCGGGTCAACATATGGGATACTTTTTACCACGAGAAAATATCTAATTTCTGAGAAAAAATGCAAAAACTGCAATGTAAGAGCATACTAATCTGAAAACTTAAGAAATTGGTTTTTGGTCATCTGTACGCGGGCAATGCTAGTATAATTATACTGAAGTGAAGTATGTATATTAACGGAATTATGATGTTTTAAATCAATTCGTGCTCAAATACTGAGTTGGTAAATAGATATGAAAGTATTTGTATAACAGAAAAAATGCTAGCCTAACCTAACTAAACCTGTAACAACTATATGAAAACTAAACAAATATTATTTATATTATACTAGCGACTCACCATCGCTTCGTTCGGTTTCGTCCCTATGTACGTCTTAAGGGTTTGTATTTCATACAAATCTTTATATTCCTTGGCTTTTCTGTACTATAATATGCATGTACAATACATATAAAACTTCCTCTTGAATCACCCTACCTATCTACTGCTGAAAACTGCATTAAAATCTGTTGAGTAGTTTAAAAGATCTAAGGGAACAGACAGCGGAAGCGACTTCATTTTATACTACGTAAAGACTAGATAACCCCAAAAAAAAGCACACAGTGAACTATAATATTTTATCACGATATTTTTAAAAAACAATAAAATATTCTTTGCATATGGAAATAATACTAGTTAAATTATTTCATTTTAATTAGTTATGTCGAAAGACATGTGTAGTCCGCCAACCCGAACTTTGGACTGTGGCCTGATAGGCTGATCCCCCTCGCATTGAAGGGAGACCCGTGCCCAGCAGTGGGGCGTTAAAAAGGCTGAATACAAATGTATATACATGTAAGTATGTATATATATGTATATGAATTGTGGTTATATAAATATATGCTTGTAGGTTTTAAATCTAGTTATTCGTTCACTTTACATGCAAATCAAAATAATAACTAAGCAGGATAACTAACTCCTCTCGAACCACTTATAAGGTATAATGATTTAATGAATGAATAATACGTTTTTACTCGACAATAGGATAGTGTTGCATATTTCAAAAGCGGCTTATTTAGCGGCCAGTGAATTTGTGGTGAAATGCTTTGAATAAATAACGAATAACTGGCGGGGATTAAAGGGCAAAAGCTCGCTCAATTGCCGCCCTAACAGAAACGTTTCAATTAAAAAATAAACATTTTATCATTGCTTTCGACAACGAATGTTTCAACATTCTTTTAATACTTCAAATGTCTATGTTTTAACAGATTTTTTTTGTGAATAAATTTTAGAACGTCGTTCGTTAATTAATTATACCTATTTATTATCTACACATGTAATGAAACTGTAGAGGTCGAATGTCTGTACGTAGAAAAAAAATGCTATAAACCGAGTCAGGGGGATGTAAGAAGAGAAATAGAACAAATCAAGATTTTTTCATTTTTTTTGTTTCTCTGTCTGTTTGTCTGTTTGTACGCTAATCTCCGAAACTGTTAGACCGATTTAAATAAAAAAAATCATGGTAGTACCTTATATCCCGGGTCAACATTTTAGGTACATCATGAAAATTTCTTTAATTTTCATTGTTCCCGTGCACCTTATACAGCTTAGTACATAACAAATTATGCGCCTAATTTAGTAAAATTTGGCATGCTGATACCTTTGTATTGCTGGTCAAACAACAGGTTACGTGGGATAGATCTGTTTGTGTTTTTCTAGAGGCGAACCCGAGCAAAGCGAGAAGCGAGGGTGAGCCGCTAGTTAACACTATAAATAGTAAATTAATGTAGCTGGTGTTTAATCCGATTGCTATATTTCATGAAATTATCTACTCAGTACTGAATACTGAAATTATGCTATTGAAATGAAATTGAAATGAAATTTATTTATTTAGTAACAATTCTTATAAGTATACAGTAAAAAACAATGGCTAAGATGATACTGCAAAAGTATAAACTGCGTTGCAGATATCAACGCCCGCCTCCGTACACTATTTAAACTATTTTGTAAAAACTGAAAAACAATAAGATGATGATGATGTATGTGTGAGTGTGTGTGTGTGTGTGCGTGTGTGTGTGTGTGTGTGTGTGTGTGTGTGTGTGTGTGTGTGTGTGTGTGTGTGTGTGTGTGTGTGTGTGTGTGCAGCCAGTATGCTATGGTGAATTCACGTCAATTATAAAATAATCGCACATCCTAATAAATAAACTAATTGCAAAGAATAATCTGGATGTCGAAGAAAAAAGCTTTTAGTATTAAAAATTTCCTTTGACATCCATTCGCGGAAGAGCGATTGTTATAGGGAGTAACAATTCGAGTCTTAAGAGCTATAAAATAGAGATGAATTTAGACATGTTTTAAAGCCAATTTCAAAAATAACTTATTTTGTGTTTTGTAATTTTATATTACGAATATTTTTGAAATATATGCCCCATATATAAAATGTTATTTCTGACTCCCTTCATTAAAATTTAGGTCAAGAATACTACTAGCAACATATATTTTATCGAAGAGATACTTTGAGCTACTATTATACCGAATGTATTATTACTTTAAAAAAACGTATTTAAAGGAACCTTACTACAATATAAATGCGAAAGTTTGGATGTATGGATATCTGTTACTTAATCACGCTAGAACGTCTAAACGGACCAGGATTATATTTGGCACAGTGATAGAGTATGGTCTGGAATACCACATAGGCTACTTTTTATCCCGGAAAAATTAACGGTTCCCGTGGGATATATTTGTTTTTGTTTTTCACTAGAGACGAACCAGAGCGAAGCGAGGGTGAGCCACTTGTTCTTCATAAAATGTTAATTCTTTATAATAATATTAATAAAATCATTAATTTCGTTTTTCGCTTTTACTCATTGCCCTTTCCCCTAATATAAAATAATAAGTAAAAATTAAATATTTTTTATTTCTAAGATGTTAGGGATATTTAAAAACAGAATTATATTTTTTTATTTCTTTTCCGTTTTATTCATCTGTTTAATGGTGCATCAATTTAGAACGATTGAATGGAGTTCATTATGACTTTTTAACTACAGAAATAATTACAAAAATATCTAAATTTCAAGAAATTCATTCAAGTTCTAACTAAAATTCTGTAAAGTATCCAGACGGGTTATATAAACCATTTTAATGGTAATATCTATAGTATTTACTAAGTTACTTATTCATTTTATAAAATTCGCCATAAGCATTATTACTTGAAGTATATAATTATATAATATCAAAATACATAAATATACGACTTACGAGTAATATCATGAAGACATAAACCATTATATAATAATAAAGAACTCAGCATTTCCCATATACCATTTCATGAAACGTTTCCAAGTTATAATGAAAATAGGAGACGCTAGTATCTAATGAAAAAAAAGTAATTTATTTCAACATGTTCACTACAATAGATAGATATCAATATATAATTTGAATAATAAAATATAGCTAATATTATTAACAATATAAAATACTAAATCACAAATTACGTCGTAATAAAAATTTATATCTCAAACCTATATAGGTATGTGTGTTCATACATAAGTATAAATTAAAGTATCGTCTATAAAAATATCATTTATTATATACATATAGCAAATCCTTTAAACAAAAAATTACGTTTACTTACCATGAACGGGAACGTAGAGATTGACGTAGAGGCAGTCCTCGCTCTGATTAACAAGCATTGGAAGCAGACGCTCGAGTTGGCGGATTCGAGCACGGGGATGTGACAACAAGGCTTCCTCACGGGGTGAAGTAGCCGGGGGTACTTGAGGACACGCAGGCCCTAACGCATCCGCCAAACGCGTTGTTCGCCACTGCGAGGGCGTAACTGGCGGCATGTATCTATCGCATAGATGAGGTGCATGTTCAAAATGTAAGATAAATATTAAAATAATAAAAAAATCTAAAAGTTAAACTTATGCTATAACTTTGTTAATTAAAGAAATTCTTATATATGCCATATATTATTATACAAAATCAATATATGCAAAATGGTTTATTCTTCACGTCGTAAACGTTTAATTCGATGCTTTTAGAAATGATCTGAACTTTTTTTACGAAACACTGAGTTGAAGTTGCAATTTTATTCCTCCATTAACTTATAACCATTTTATATTATACACAAAAAGGCGTATAGTATTTAGATAATCCAATACTATTTACCTGAGACTACCTAGAGGCGGAGTAGCATACGGTACGCCAAGGTACGCCTCGACTTGAGGATGCGAATGCACCACGATCCCGCGCAATGGTCCGTACTTGGTCCGTATGACGCGGGTGCTATACTTGTGCGTAGAGAGAGCGGCTGCGCAGCAGACGAGCCACGCGTAGAGCGCGGCGTGGTCCGCGCGCATCACGCGCACGCGCCGCCGGATACGCGCGCGCGCTCGCGCATCACGCGGCCTGCCTTGCGCACGCGCACCGCCACACACACCACCAACTCATCCTGATCCTTTCTCACGAGCTCGCGGCCACTATTGTGTGAAATATAGCACTTTTAACATATTTTGTAATTTTGTTTTACATATTATCAGTTTAATGCCTAAGTAATGTTATTTTTTTTATTTAGAAGAATTACTCACCCAAGTCATTCTTTCGCTTCGATCGTGCCATACGATGAGATGAACATTAAGTTAATCTGTAACAAAATAAGTTGTTTTAAGAAGAGTAGCGATCTTTTAAGTTTTTGCTCTATATATATGTATGTAATCCACCCAACAGCGATATAAAGGTATTGTATCAAAATGTTATCTTTCTAATGATTAAAGTTTATATTACCACTAGCATTGCCCGCGGCTTCGCCCGCGTTCAGATGACCAAAAACTAAATTCCTAGGTTTTACATATTAGTATACTTCCTCAATGTAGTTTTTGTATATTTTCTCAGAAATTAGATATTTTCCCGCCGTAAAAAGTAAAATATAGTAATGTACAGATTCGGCTTAGTTACAACTTTATTCTATGTATAGATTAATAAAAAATACAGAAAAAACGAAATTCATAAAAACCTATTATATTTATGTAGATATTATATGCATATAGATAAAATATTTAATAAACAAAATACATAGGAGCCTGATACAAGTAGTGACTGAATAAATAAAACTAATTAAAGGAGAATCATACTAGAGCGAGGAACTTAGTCAATAATAACTACAAATAAGTATTCATATATATTCATATATATTATTAAATCGTGTAAATTATTTAATAACAATTTAAATAATTTACTTGTAATAACTCATATAAATTCATTCAGTGGCTTTTTCGGAAACAAATGATCGCAGTAATAAGGTTTGCGTAACCCTCTTTAATAACACCTTAGCTGTATTAATTTGGAGAAATTATATTCGAGGTTTATAATTTGATTACGTAATCTTTTAAATGTGAGGGATTTCAAATTTAAATATAAGATAAATAATACGTGTAATCAAGCGTTATGTGATTTCAAATGTATCTACTCTTTAATGGATTCTCAAAAAATCCTTAGATAAATGCTTGCTACTATGCACATAAATATCCTACTAAATAGCGACCTGTGTATTCAGCCCTTTTTATCGTCCCACTGCTGGGCACGGGCCTCCCTTCAGTACGAGGGGAATCAGGCCATAGTCCACCACGCTGGCCAAATGCGGGTTGGCGGACTTCACATGTCTTTAGAAAACTTGCTAAGTTCTCTCAGACATGCAGGTTTCCTCACGATGTTTTCCTTCACCGTAAGGCAAGTGGTAATCATGTTAGAAATGATTCGCACATGAAAATATCAGAGGTGCGAGACCCGGGATTTGAACCCGCTTCACTCGGTTTCTCAAGCGAGCGCGTTACCACTGGGCTACCACTGCCTTTTATCCGGGCTTATTCCGTTGTATTAAAAATGATTTGTGTTTTTTCCTGCGTATACTTTGTTTTAATAATATTTAATTTTTAAGATATATAATGCTTGTTTGCTGTAAGGCATCTGAAACGACAAGAAATAAAAATAAAACTGCCAAAAAAAACCAAACTACCACCACTTTAGCTATATTATCTACCAAATATTACAATGGATGAAATTTGGGCCTAAGTGAGTTGAAATATAAGATAATGTAATTTTTATTATTTAAATTATTAACTAACACAACAAAAATGTCCATTATGCTTTTATAATTAATATTTAGTTAATTTAGTTTCCTAATAAATTTAATAATAGCGACCTATCCTGGTTTCATTCCATCGCATTGTATTAAAAATGTAATTTTTAAATAAATATAATAAAATAAAATTTAATTTTTAAGTTATACATATAATGGTCGTTTATTGTACCTAAAACATTTGAAACGTTTAATACAAAAAAACTGCGCAAAATTAACGAAAAATTAGTTTTGTTTTAAAATTAACTTTAAGTATATTTGATTTTTCTTTCTTATTTATTTAATATAATTTTTTCCATAATAAAATTATGTTCAATTATGTAACCTAAACGCTAATATTTGCTAAATGATAAGTATACATACATTTTAATTACCATAGTAGGTAGTACTGATTCAGTTGAATTTATTCAGATTTCATAGTGGTAGTCGGCACACGCAGAAACGTCTATTTTTCAAGAGCCCTTTTTATCGTGTCTTTTAAATCATGATGAAAAATCTCTATCCAAACTGCATAAATCCTAAGCAAAAATATTTATATTCTTTAAAATGGTTAATCTTACATTCCTGTTCGACACAAGGAATTTTTCCAACAGAACACGTATTAAAACACAAAAGCTGGAGTAATGCAGCCTAGATATTGCCCTGGAAAAGTTGCTCATTCAATTCAAAATCTTGACCTAAGTTAAGTTAAGTTACCAATAATTCTATGTACGAAAAACTATAAATTATATTTTTCACAAAAAATGAGATTAAAGTCGCAAAAATATATAATAGCTACTTAAAAAAGAGACAATCTTGTTTTATCTACTTTTCGGTTATATTGAGTCCTTAGTTCTTTTTATAAACAATGTTACTGTGTAATTCATACTATTATTAAAAATGCGAAAATAACTCTGTTTGTTTGTTTGTTACCTTTTCACGGCAAAACGGCTAAACCGATTTAGATAAAAATTGGTATGGATATAGTTTGAGACCCTGAGAAGGATATAGGAGTTTTTACCCCGGAAATTATCACCTGAAGAGGGTGGAAAGGGGGGTGCAAGTTTGTATGGGGAATCAATCATTTCTCAAGTAAGACATAAAAAACTCCTCATACATCTTCTTCATATATATATATATATATATATATATATATATATATATATATATATAATATTTTGCAAAAGAAGGGTCCAATATTTGATTTTGTGTAAAAAATATCTATTTCTATAATATAAGTACATATTAGTTTTACGCACCAAGCGTACCAATGTTTTGCTCCTGTATGACGATAAAAAATATTATAACGATAAATTATATTATATATCCTTAGCAATAGTATGGAATATATTATGTATCTTTTATATCGGATTCTCGTACCCAAATAAAATATAAAAACTAGGAAATGTCAAGTGGACTGATTTAGAAATGTTGTAAAAGTATATTGAATGCCTCGCTGAATATAATAATTAGATCATCATTAAGTAGTTACATAATTAAAATAAATGTACATTTATTTTATATTGATTTCATTATAAGAGAAGAATTTCTATTTGCATTGTTATTTTTTGATTTGTATTGTTATTAATGAGTAAACAAGGAATAAATACATAATATAAACAAAATGAATGTATTATTTACTATAATGTTATAAATAATTTACATATGTACGCCTTTATGATGTAAAAGTCGAGAACCGTAATAAATTCTTTAATGAATAGGAATTTTATTTAGCGATATTTTTATTTAGAGATCAGTAGCGGTATCAGAGGCTGTGCAGCAAAATGTGGAGCGACAACAAAGATTCTGCACGTCACGCCAGTGATTGATGTTCGACCACCCTCGTTCTCTTTGTGGGCCGCTTGCGTAACCAAATAAGCCTGTAAATGCCACAGCCACCCATAATAAAAAAGCGTCATAGACAAGTATCGAATTACTGTCAACTATTACATTTTTTTATTCTTAAAATAGTATTACTCACACTTAGCCTCTAATTTTGTTGACATGTTAAAATTGTATAGTATTATCATTTAATATATAATAGTATAAAACTGAATGGCTCCTTTGTTGTTGTTTTTTTTTTTGGAACAAAAAAAATTCTTTTGATTGCTAATTTATAGAAAAATTTAGAAAGCAGAATAATTTAGAGGCGGAAACAAGAAAACAAATTAGAGTAATCAAAGAACTATATTAAGTGTACATTTTAGCTTATTCTATTAATTTCTTTATCACTCGAGAATCCTACATTAAGATATTGCCCCTGTTTTAACAGTATGAGAGACGATATTTACTTGGCAACGTTCAATGGAAACGAAACAGTTTTAAAGTGAGCACGAGCTCGAATCCTCATCAAAAGTTCACATGCTCCGACTAATTGCATTAAGACGCCTGCTTAAAATCTTAGTGAAGGATTTGCTAAAGTGTCAGCGCCAATTTGTGGTGAACATGTTAATCTTTTTCGGGTTGATCGAGCCGCGCGTGACACGTTACGCTCAGATAACACAGCGATTACTCGTCCCGTCGTGCGAGCTTGAGCACGCCTGCAGTGATCGATCACTCGGCTTTTAACAGATTTACATACAGTTGCACTCCTTAAGTATGCGCATGAAAATTAAGTCGAATGGCAAATGCGATTTATACACAGTTTCGAGTGTCTGTGAATTATTCCTTAGTTGAAACAACATTCTTTAGAAGTCTTTGTTAGGATTGATGTTTTGAAGTAATTTTGTTTATATTTTGATTCATCTAATGCGCACTCTAAATTCATTTATATAATCTATATCTCAAATTTTATAAATAACTACCTATATACAAGTATTGTGTACAGTTGAGTAACATATTACGTAAAGCTATCGCCATTTCCAAGTGTTTTTGATTATCTAACTCTTCTAACCTAACGCACAGGTGTTTGTAAAGTGTTCATTAATTACAACAGAGTAGAAATTTATTTGAAGTAACTTAATTGATAAATACCAACAGACTTGTTACAGCGTGGTTTCATTAAAGAGAAACGCATGCTCACCCTGTAACCAATTAAATTAATGGATACAACACTAGCGGCGAACGGATGAGTTGCTTCATAAATTAACAACGGCGACGTGTGGAAAAGCCAAATTTAATACTCAAAAAAAATTGTTTGTGCGCACCACACTGCAATCATATTTTTGTGTAATTTCTATTTAAATTTATTTAAATAATTAGATGCCCTGACAGATGTATTTCTGTCTAAATTTAAAATATTTTTATGAGATATTTTGACTTCAGAAAAAATCCCTTCAGCTTTTACCGAATTTTCTAACTTTATCTCTAAATGACTTTTGAACATTTTTTTTAATTACCAAATCCGTCCAGCCGTTCTCCAGTGATCTTCCAACGAATTGCAACTCTTACAAACCAACATCCTTTCATATTTATTCATGTATATTAACTAATAGTATAAATCAAAAATGAAAATATTTAGAAGTCAGTACTAAATTACAGAATTGTTTATTGGAAGTACATATATAAAAATGCACTAAATCTTTAAATTTTTGGGTACATAATTATTTTGAAGTTGCTTAATTCATATTGATGGAGAAGAATAAAACACAAAAGTCATTAAGTAGAGAAGTTATAAGTTATTTCTTGCACTAACGAGCAAGAGAGAGATTAAAATTGGCGAATGCGGCCGGACAAGTGGCGGATTGCCTTCATCAATCACCAGCAGTCCGCTGCAGAGCTTTAATAGCTTTCGCGCATCTCCTATTCTCATCGACAGTTCTTATAGCAAAAGTAAAGCGTACTTGAATTATAATGTATGAAAATCTACTATATAAAAGTTTTAAAATCCATATAAATATTATAAATGTGAAAGTGTGTTTGTTTGTCCTTCTTTCACGTCGAAACGGAGTGATGGATTGGCGTGATTTTTTGTGTGGAGATAGTTGGAGGGCTGGAGAGTGACATAGGCTACTTTTTACCGCGGGAGATTATCTAGTTCCCACGGGAAAACACGTTATACTCCAATGCAAAAAAACATTTATGATCAGAATTACTTGAAACTTGCTATTAATGCTCTTCAATAAAATTAAATAAATAGGTGTTTTAGCATTTTTCGAAATTCATCCTATAATGGGGTAAAATATGGGATGAAATTTTGTACCTTTTTAGAGATTTTTTGTAGTTTTAGCGCGAGCGTAGCCGCGGGTTCTGCTAGTACTATATAAGTATAAATAATTTATCACATTGTCTAACATGCATTTAGTGTAAGCTTTTAAGTAATAGTAGATAACTGCGGGTAGATTTTTGCAAAAACAATCTATTTACCGATGTAAATATTCTTACTACGCAATAAGCTTATTCACATTATGATATAGGCATTAAAAAATAAAATGTTGTTTCATTTCAATGGAAAGAAAACATAAATTTTTGACAAGTATTTTCGCTTTTAAGCTCAAATTTCTTTACACTAATTAGTAATTACCTACTAATTACTTTCTATCCAATTAAAATTAGCCTCTATAGTAAATTTTCAGTCATCATAATTTATATATTAGCAATTACCTGTAAACAAATTAAGATTTTTTTTTCAGATAAAGAATTATAATATTTTACTTGAAATAGACTTAAATTTTATTGCTACGCCTATACTGTACTTGTACTTCAGAAATATAATATTACTTTTTATTTCCTTTATTTACGACTTCATCGGATCAAATGTAATCTATAATTTTCGTAAACTGACTTAGGATATGAGGGTTGATATATTATGAAAATGAAAGGACTATAATAACAATAATAGCATGATTAACAATAATCAAAAAGTTAATATTGATTTCAACAGCACCATTTAAAAGATTAGGATTCATTATACAAAAATGCGGACGTAATGAACATGGTCGCTATTTGCTGTGGTTGATTAGTGTTGCTCACTATGTTAAGGTTTCATAGGGTTCAACAATGCAAATTTTGCCGATACTTTTGCAAAGAAATAAAGAGAGAAGGTAAATTTAACTCTATTATTACACCTCAGTTATCAGATAAATTTATTTATTCCATTATTACTTAAAAATCTGCCGCGAAAAATTGATTGGATGCCAATCCACAATTCGAGTTTAGGCCGAAATTCCCCTCAGTACACTATTGATGAATTTCGACAGCTATGTGACACGGTTCTCACAATCTCTTCTTTGCTTTTCAATATTTAAACGCAGTAAAAGCTGTGAATTTCGTAAAGTATGAGAACCTAAAGGAAGTTTTTGGTATAATGTTTTCTTTCTTCCATAATATAACCGAATTATTACTTTTCCTTAATATGAAGATACTTGACCTGTTTTAAATATAGCTCTGCTTTTAAGTTTACTTTTCAGAACTTACAACGGATAAGGTTGTAATTGTTAATCTGAGTTATTCAACACAAGAAAAATCATATTAACGGTAACAGTTTTAAAATCTCGCGAGCGCACAAAATAAAGTAAAAATTATATAGCAAAAATTCACTCAGTCTGAGGAAATCGAAGGCAAGTCGCTAGTTTTTTGTAGAACTAACTCCTAATTGGTATAAAAACACTTTATGGCATAATTCTGTAAAGATTTAAGATTGTTGAACCTCCACTAGCTTGCGAGATAATGTTTTACTGTAGAATTGGAATCCCTATAATACCTAGTATTAATATAACTAAATATACCTAATAAGATTCGTCTCGTATATATAATAAAATCCTTTGATCAAAGATGAAACTTGTACGTACCGTTGATTTGCGTTATTGTTAGAACAAGAACAGCCGTAGGCAAGGGAATAATCCTGATTGTTATAAATAAACAAATTCAGCCAAGTTATTTGTTTTGAAATAATAAAATTGAGTAAAATATTCTTAGTCTATACTTTAAGGTCTAGATATATTTAGAAGTAGTTATAGATTTATTTATTATTTTTGTATAGATAAAATTAATAAACGAAAGAAAACTCCTAGAAGTATCATTTCAATTAAAAAAGGGGCCTTAAACAAAGCAAAATTAACTAATGTATTTATAAATTAAACCATAACCTCTTCCTATTTTCAGTATTACTTATGATTGATAAAAACTTTTTAACAAAAAAATAAAAACCGACTTCAAACAAATGCACTAAAAAGTAAAAAATAACTGATTAGTAGTTTTCATTTACTATACATAACTAATCAAATATTTTCGAAGTCGGTGTGCTTTACTTTGTATTGGCTGGCACCGACTTTCAAACAAAACAAAAATTGACCAAATCGGTTAATAAATGACGGAATTCTGAGGAAATAAACATAAATACATAAAAAAACATACAGCCGAATTGAGAACCTCCTCCTTTTTGAGAAATTCGGTTGAAAATGGTATAAGTTTGTACTACATATTCTTATGTCTATTAATAAGTTTTTGAGTGTACCGTTTAATGAAAGTCACCGAGACACTAAAAGTCACTGAAAATGGATTTGTTTCGCATTCTACCATATTTTACACATTTTTAGGGCACAGATTTTCACAAAATATGTTTTGTCTATTCAGGCTTAATAAAGTAGCCCGAATTAGGGACCTTCCAATTTGTTTATATGTGATGGGATATCCAATATCCATCCCTCAACTTCAGAAGATAAAGTAAATAAACGTAGCGTATAGTAAATGAAAATTGATTATTTTGTTAGTAATATTTTAAATACATATCTGATGAAAGAATACTAAAAACACCTAAGTATAATACAATTTCAGGCCTTAATTACTTCGGCACTCGGTCTTATCAAAACAAACACACGAAATGGATTGTATTAGGGGATTTAATTATTATTTAATTAATTATTTAAATAGGAATACGTAATGAAAGTGTCGTCCATCTCCGGAACTCATTCAGTCTCGCCATCAGCCTAAGATATCCTTTTGTAGTGATAAGGTGCGGTAGAGCGGATACTGCAGATGAGGAATACAATGTATCGTGGCTGAGTACGACACTAATGGAATAATAATGAAAGAGACAATCATTCTCATACTAAACATCCAACTATATAAGATACTCATTGTACATGAAGCTATAGTATGTTTTAGTGTAGTTCACAATAGTATTATAACATAATAAATCGCTAAGGAAATTCATTTTAGAAGCTTTTTTTAACTTGCAATGTATGTATGTTTGTCAGGGTGAAATCTTGCAACTGAATTTTAAATCAGTTATCTTTAACCGATTGAGCTGAAATTTATTAAATGATATAAAACTTGTCGCTAATTGTGTTTAATAATTTATTAATTTAATTTATTTTATATTATTTAATTGACATGTACTAAATTGATTAGTTTCATTTAATTTAAAGTTTATTTAATATTTTCTTCTTTTAAAGGCAATTAAATAAAAGCTTATTTCAAAAAAAAAAATACCATTAATTTATTTGAATATTCCCATTTATTTTTTTAGGTAAAAGTACCTTTACTTCTCCAATATACAATTCATTATGGCACGTAATTAGCAGGCTTTAGACAAGATAACATTCTATAATGATTTATATAGAAATTTAAAAAATGTATGGCAATGACTATGATGATGTGACATAATATAACGCTTAAATATTCCCATTCAATTTTTAGGTTTCTAAAAGCGTGAACGATTTTATGAATGATAACCTAAGTCTGCAAGTGAACTATTATACATTACTTGTTTCTAGTCGCGGCTTCCCCTTCGCTCTAGTGTTTCTTTTCTTATAACTTTATTGGACTGTGTGCACAGTGGTTAATTGTTATAAATAAAATTATATTAAAATAATGTGTAAATTTCACCAATATCTCACGAAAATGTAGGATAAAATGTATCCTATATGTTAGCCAAGGATGTGATCTGATTAAGTCACGCAAATTCGAACATCTTCATTCATCATTAATATTCAATAGGATTAAATACGTAAAAGAACTAAAAATCACGATAAATAAGGTCGTAGTCATATTATTCACAATTATTGAAGAAAAATAATAATAAATCATTAATTAAACAAAAAAAAACACAGTTACATATGAAAGGTTAGCTGAAAAACTCAACTAAATCAATTACTTAACTACTCACTTAACTTACTTATAGGTAAATTTCAAATTACTGAGGTTACAATATTTAGGAGACCAATCAATATTATTTCATATAGATAATTAATAGTACAAGACGAGAACAAGCCACATTATATACTCAACAACCCTCACTACGTTTATCGCTACTACACATATATGCATAGCCAATATAAATATTTGTGTCTACAGACAGATATAATACACGTACACATAATACACAATAAATATTTATTTACATAATATGTAATGTGTGTATGTATATTTATACATATATTTACGAGTCCCGCATTAGCAGAAGGGACGAGGTTAATGATTGTCTGAGAGCTTAGCTTAAACGATTCCCCGAAATATCAGAATCCGTAACTTCTTGTCATTTGCTTATCTTTAGTCTAATGTTTTACATTATTATCTATACATATAATAAAATTCTAAGTCAAATCTGTACATTAAATATTTTTTGGGAAATCTAATTGAAATAGACATTATTATCGATACAGAGTCCGAATCTATAGTTTTTAGAATTTTTGTCTGTCTGTCTGTTACCACATGGTAGAAAAACTACTGGACGGATTTCGATGAAATTTGGTATGGTGATAGCTGGTGATCCGGGTCAACATATAGGATACTTCTACCACGGGAAAATATCTCATTTCTGAGAAAAAATACAAAAACTGCATTGTAAGAGTATACTAATATGTAAAACCTAAGAATTTGCTTTTTGATCATCTGAACCGGGCGGAGCCGCGGGCAAAGCTAGTATAGAATAAACTTAGAATTATTTAAGTAATAATAGCCGAGATACTTATATATACTCGTATATACTTGTATGTGATTTCAAAATAGCTTCTTTGAGTGATATTTCTATGTGGAAAAACCCTATGCGGAAAAACCCTACTTTTTATTGAGAAAAAGAAAGTAAGCATTATATGAAAACGCATTTAAGATGAGGAAAGTACTGAAAGAAAAAGAAAATTATTATATTTAAGAAACAATTTATACTTGGTTCTACAAGAATATTGCATTTATTTTTGTTAGAGTATCTAGACATTTTTGTTATTTAAAAGTTTTATTGGATTTAAAATATCTTTAATCTTGTATACATTTTCCCCGCGGAGTAGGGGCTAAAAGTGTACCTACATGAAAATTTTTTACAATGCAAAATAACCTACTACTTACATGGATTTATTACACTGAAATGTATTAAGTAAAGTTTACCCACGAAGTTGTAAATCTTAAAATTTAAATACTTTGTAATATTATTAACATACGTCTACGTTGGCGTGAACTGCGATTGGTAATTATCGTGTAATTTACTTTAAAATCGTATTAGTAAAGTACAATTATTTTTTTTTGAAAATACTGTTTTAGGTAGTTTTTTAAATGATATTATTTATTTTATTTATAGCTTGCTTCCCCATACAAACTGTTATCCCCATTTTCATCCCCTTAAGGGATGATTCCGGGATAAAAATATATAAATATTTGGTTAAAAATATAAAAATATATAATTCCGGGAAAAATATATCCTATGTCCTTCCCAGGGTTCTATCTTGTTACTAAATTTCATCTAAATCGGTTTAGTAGATCCAGAAATTACCCCTACAACGTCACAAACCCACAATTCACAAACTCATAAACTTTACCGCTTTATAGTATTAGTATTGTAGATATTATATGAAAAAAAACATCTTATAAAAATATAAGTCAATAGATTACGACACGGTCGCTGTTCCATGCCTACGAATATGTTGTATTATCTCTTTAACCATTTGTCCAAATTATATGCAGTAAAAGGGAAAAGTCTTTTGTTTTAAACATTTTAGACGATAAATTTACTTATTTTGATAAGAATTCATAATTGTTGATAATATGACCAATAAACATGACCTACCGATTTAAATTATTTTTTTAATATAAAAACTACTTTTTGTGACTTAAATATAAAAGTTAGACATGTGCTGTCGCTGACTTTTTTGTAGGCATTTTAAGCTCTACAACTTTTCTCTAGAACATAATCATATATCTCTCATCGTTAAGGCAGCGTTCGTAAGAAACGTTTTCGTTCGACCGTTTTTCTCCGACTTACTTTGCAAATCCGACTACCACGAAAAAGCCTTTTCATTCTTCGGGTTAATATATAGCCTATGACACTCAGAAAGAACGTGGCTTTCTATTCGTAAAAGAATTTTGAAAATCGGTTCAGTAGATCCAGAGATTACCCCCTACAACGTCATAAACTCACAGACTCACAATATCACAAACTTTACCTCTTTATAATATTAGTATAGATTAGTATAGATATATTTATTGGGTATGGTGCCGAGGTCGGCCCTAGCTACGTCGACCAGTTATGGTCCATTGTAGCTCCCTTTATAGTGAATTTGGAGTTCTCTGCTTAGTCCTGTTGACTCCAGGAACTTCCAGATTTTCTGAGCGGGGAGTTTTTAAAAGATATGGTAAAATATACATTTTTAAATATTTTATATATGTAAAATGTAAAAGAAATAAAGATTAAACATTCTGTTCAACAATCATATCTGTTTTTAGATCAATAAGGACAAACGAATCCTGTTAATATTAAAAACGTGAAACGTCTTACTCCTTTTGTTTCCTAATGTTTTCTAACATACCATATAATATATATTTCATAATACAAATATTTCTATTTTGATATTTTGTTATAAAACTTGTAGTTTTAATAAAATTAAAATTACTTAAACGAAATTATCGTTTCCTTTGTCTAGTTTAATCTTAGAAATACGGAACCGATTTCGAAAGAGCTTTCTCAGAGTATCGACTTGCTAACGGGTACTTACAGTAGGAAAAGATCAGCAGAAGTAAAAATATCTTTGAAGTTAAACTTTCACAATATACTTAATATGTATTTAATACCTAATTAGTGAAATTTGCTATATTCATGTCTAGAAAAATATACATATTTATTTATTATCAGATAACAATAAATATATTGTAAATAATTGCTTTTTAAAACATAAGCATAAATAAATAGATACATATATAACATTTATCTTAATCAACAAAGTTTACCATTTTATTTTGGTCGAAATTTACCATTTTACGCAAAAATAATAAAGCTTAATATTTTCATGAAAATCAATCAGTTTCTCATCGAATAATTGCGGTCAGAATTTGACAGGTCATTAATTATACTTTCCTTTTTTGAAACATTTTATTTTTTTCACTAAAAATAAACCTTTTAGCGTATTTTTTAAATTATAATAGTGTCTATATATCCAGAATAATAAGTTAGTCCTAAATGACTGCGCGACGCAAAGGAGGGTAATGCGCTTATCAGTCTATGTATGTATGTGTGTTTGTTCGAATGTTAAGTGTGTATATTCGAATATCACTAAAGACATGACAGTAATCAAAATTCACCACAGTGACAACCAGACGCACATATATATATATATATATTGTCAAAATGAAAAAAAATCGACGGAGTATGTCAAGTGGGGTATCGTTGAATAAGTATTCAAAAATATTTTTAGGTTAGTTTCATCATTTTTTATTTTAAATAACAGTTTAGGATATACAGAATGTCCCAGAAAGTAGTGTCAAGCGGAAGTCCCGAGATAGAGCACCGCTTGGGGTACCCGAATCACCCCCATGTTTGTTACGATTGTTCATAGTTTTTGAGTTATGTTTTTTTCTCTTAATCTTTGAGAATTTTCAAACACAACAACTTAAAAAGGTCTAAAAAAATAGACGACTTTTTGAGTTTTACTATCTAATAAATAACCTTTTTTGACCAAAATATAAAGCTTACAATTAAAACTCTTATGCACAGAATATGATTAGACTCATGTATCTATAACAAGCACTCAGAAAGAACTAGAGCATGTCACGAGTACTTTAATAACATAAATTTTTTTAGTTGTACGTAATTCTATATAAATCAATTAAATTGAGTAATGTTACAAAAGTAATAGAGAAAAGCAGGCGGACATGACACAACTGTTAGCACTTGTCTTATAAGGGATAACGGAGTCGTTCTCTATCATCTGTCAGATCGAGTGGCCTGTACGAAGAAATGTAAGGCTATTAGAACTGGTACGACTCCCGCCGCTTCGATCACCCTCAGACGCTCTGTTCAATAAACTAGATTATCTCGCTGATCCGCTCTCGCTAAAAATTCCTTTGTATTTCTCTTACTTTATGAAGATAATTTGAAATATTATAATATTACAGGATTATAATATATAGATTTATAACAGTAGGTACGGGTCAAATGTAAAAAAAATAAAAAATAAATTCTATATTGTGCCCATATAATGAAAAATGTATTACTGTTCGTTGATAAGCGCGCCACTTGAGAAGGGCTGAACCGTCCAAATCATAATAATAATGCATTTAGGAAAAATACGAAAAATTGGGAATTCTGGAAAAGCTGGACGTACTTTTTCCTATAGATTTTTATAGGAAGTCAAAGATCAAATTGAAAGGAAGAGATAACATCTTTCGCGTTAGCTAGTTTGTTAATGTACAAAAGTTATATCCTATATCTTTAAACAAGCAATTCTTGTATATATATAATCTGAATCTCGGAAACGGCTCGTCAAGCGGAAAAGGTGTCACAGGTGTCCAGGTTCGAATCTCGGTCGTATACGAATTTTTTACTTGTGTTTCTTATAATATCTATTCAAGTTTTTAGTTAAAAAAAAATAGTACCTACTTCAGGCCTAAAACTCCGAGCGAAGTCCGGTAGCCCAGGTAAATATAAATAACAAGTCTTACAAGATGTACATATGTAATGTAAATATATCTCTATTACATATTTATTATGCCTATATTATATGTACATATGAGTACGTACGTACTCCTAGATATATGGATATATGGATCTGAATGTTAAGTATATTACTGTATTTTTTTGCCCCTTGTCCTCATAACAGAGTGCTTAATTTAAAATTGTAGGCCTGAAACCTAATATAAAATTTATAATTTACATGAGGCATGTAAAACGATCCGTTGCAAGTAACTGGTAAGTAACGAAAAAACAAAATCTATTGAAACATAACTCTTTGTGTTTATTTTTTTTATTTATTTATTTTATTAGGATCTCCAACGTTAGTACACAAAAAACTTACACTAATACATTAACAATACTTAACCTATATGCACTCACAATTATAGGAGAACACAACATTTATGTTGTTTCTACCAAAAGTTATATCTGCTAGGGTGCACGCTTGGAAGTTTTGTTGAAAAAATATTTATATGTGGAAAGAATTGATGTCCTGCCAAATACTGTGAGGAAAAACTCAACAACATATATCATGGGGAAAAGCATTTCTTTGGATAGTAGCTACTCACTTTATGTTTACGAAAATATCTTAGAGTAATTTATTTATTATCTGATACCTATGAAATCCACGAGTTTATACAATAAATAGAAATATGAAGAGGAAAATGACGAAGAATATTGATATTGATAGACAAATTAGATTACTGCTATTTCTTAACAAAAGAATCCATTTGAGTATACGAGATGAAGCACTGTAAATTCTAATTATACATTTAAAAAATATTAAAACAAAATGTGTTTAAATTGTTAAAAAGTAAATTCATTTTACAAAAAAGTAAATAAGCTAATACCTACTAACCAAAAGTGTCGTACAAAATGGTCTTTCTTTTCTGAGAAAAAAAACAATCTCAAAAAATTATACTTTTTAATTCAATATTATCTACACATATAATAAAATTCTAACTGAGTCAAATCTGTACATTAAATATTTTTTGGAAAATCTTATTGAAACAAACATTATTATCGATACAGCGGCCGAATCTATAGTTTTTAGAATTTTTGTATGTCTGTCTGTCTGTCTGCTACCGCATCACAGAAAAACCACTGGAAGGATTTGGATGAAATTTGGTATGGTGATAGCTGGTTATCCGGGTCGACATACGGCAGGTTTATTATATGTATGTATAGATTATACATACTTTTTACCGCAGGAAAATGTCTCATTTCTGAGAAAAACTGCAATGTAAGAGTAGACTAATATGTAAAACCTAAGAATTTGGTTTTTGGTCATCTGAATGCGAGCGAAGCTGCGGCCAATGCTAGTAATACATAAACGTATAAAAATAATAAGTACACATGTATATAACACAAATCCAATCGAGCTAGGGAATGCGATCCAAAGTAGATAACATAATGTAAGGGTTAACGTTACGAACCGGTCGACAATAAACAGTTTATCTAAAAACTAAAACTATTTCGTTAAAAACGAAGTATTCCCGAGGCTCCAACACCAATACGACAACGAGCGGATAAGTCGGCAATACACATAAAATCAATTTAGCAAAGCCTCCAAATCGTTGAGACCCTTATAAAGACACAAGACAGCTAAACTTCACTTGAATTATATTAAATGCTCGTTTTAATATGATAATATATCTTCTAAATAAAATATTAACAAATATTTTTCTTAACCAATAAAATATTAAAATGTTATATTTTTATAAATGACAAAGTTTTAACTATAGCTATTCCAAATTCTTTAAATGCTACTGTTTAAATATTTTGTATACATTTAGTCTAATGAATTATTTCACATTTGAAATAATTCAATTCTATTGCCAGTGGCTCCTGAGATAGCCGTTTGGGTACAATTTACTTTATGATTTAGCCACTGTGTCCCCCCATTTCTCGGGGGTGGCTGAGTATGGCGGGCATTTTACGAATTTCTGTTCTTTATATACCTGCTAACATTTTAAAATCATAATACTTTTCAATATTTTGTACCCGAACCGGATTCCGATTGGACTACATATGTAGTTAACACTAATAACTGCTAGATGACATAAAATGCTAGCGGAGTGCCCGCGATAATTCACCACAGTTTTTAAACAGAGACAATGGTGTCTTAGTGACCAGCCGGAATGAAAATAAAATACTATTAGTTTTTACTATTATCTATTACTACTACTAACAAAGCTTTAAGTATTTTTTATGACTTATAGATCAGGTGAAAAATAAATCAAAATTAACGCAAGGCATAGGCAAATGAAATAAGTATAAAAATAAAAAGTAGGTTAGATAAAAGAGAGCTTTCAATTTAGTAAAGTGGTATTATGCAAACGTTCAATCGAATGTTGAATGAATGTTTGATGTTTTTTCTCTTTCTCTTAAACGACAGGAAATACTTAATTAAAATTACACTTGGCAGGCTACGTTCAAATTATTTAGAATTACAGCTGTAATACCATGCGAAGTACTTAGTTCCATTTATAATAATTTCAAACTTCAATTTACATAATTCCTTATTCAACACTGATATAAATCAGAACTACTCTTATAATTTGCTATAAACTCTACCAGTAATTGCAAAAAAAATCCCTGTAAATTCTGGCAATTTTGAAAAGAAACCTAATTAGGTATATCTACGTTGAAAAATGCAAAAAAACAACTACTTTATGATAAAGCATATGTAAGTCTTTATCTTTCAATTTTAAATTTCAAAAACAAAAAACACGCTTGCGTAATTATTTTGTACAATTTAGTGCAAGTCTTTAATCTATAATATAAAAATGAATCGCTGAATGTGTTGGTAAGCGCAAATTTCGAGAGCAGCTGAACCGAAGCTCTTTAGAATATTCCTTGAAGTACGAGGATGGTTCATACGGAGAGAAAAATTTAAAAATTGCCTGAAAAAGTCTAAAAACAACACTTTTCTATACTCCCATACAAAAGATTCGTAATAATACTTTAATGTCAATTTGAACTTTAATACCATAACATAAAGTTTAAGCGTTAGTGGAGAGGTTCCGGGAAGGCAAAACATTGATGGCAATTGAGTGATGTTAGAATCGTATAAATATTAATGTCAATATTTGTCAATATTATTAACAAAAAAAATAAAATGTATATGGCTAACACTGGCTCATAACTATTTAAAACGTACCTAGCGACAAACCCGAGCGAAGCGAAGGTGAATCGCTAGTTTTAAATAAATATATAATACAAATTTAGTTTTTTATAGAATGATCCGAGCCTAAAAACCCTCTAACATTCAACCTTTCAGAGTAATTTATGTACAAATAATATGAGATGCAAAGGACTAGGCCAACAAAACTATTTTTATGAATTTGAAACACTTCTATGAATAGTTCTAAGCTCATAAACTATGCTACATCTTATTATGCAAACAGCAACTTTGAACTTCAAAATACTCTAACCAAGCTAGAGGATCTTAACTCACTTTTCCTAAATCTTTTATTCAGTGTCGACTTATCAAAATACTTTTTAACATTAAAATTGTCGCTTTAATACGAAGTTCTACAGTGAAAGACGGTTATGCTATAGATTAAGTTACAATGCTCAATAGAAATATTCAAAGGATGATCGTTGTTCTATTTTATATTATTTTATCTTTATCTTTATTTACAAATCACTTTTTCATGTATACTATAATAATAAAATAATAAGAAAGAGAAATCTATACATGAAATATTTTTTAAAAACTATATCTGTTACGTATTGTCTACAGAATATAGAACTTAAGACCATAGTCGTTTATCTGCTTATCTATTTGCTTTTCAGGCACAAAGTACTAGACCAACTTATTAAGCTCAAGTCAACATTAAGCACACGTTTTACTATGGGAAAATCTCTCATTCCTATGGTAAAACACAATAATTGGTTCGACCAAGATGTCCTTCATACAAAAATTTCAATGGTTTATTACATAAGACTTATTTACAATATTAACAATTAACATATTCAACAATTTAGTGTGATAAAATCTCTCATTTTCATAGTAAAATACGAAATTACAAGTCTCTCATCTATTATATCTACACAGTACACATAGTCTATACTTATCTATACTAACTATTATTATAAAGAGGTAAGGTTTGTGAGTTTGTGCGTTTGTGAGTTTGTGAACTTGTAAGAGGTAATCTCTGGACATACAGAACCGATTTAGATGAAATTAGGTAAGAGGATAGTTTGAGATCTTGGGAATGACATAGGATACTTTTTATCTCGAAAATCATCCCTTAAGGGGGGAAAGTGGGGGGTGAAAGTTAGTATTGAGAAGCAAGCTAGGGACGAACACGAGCGAAACGAAGGTTAGTCTCTGGTATAAAATATAGTCACTCTTTCTCCGCTTACTTTGACTTAAGCAGTTTTTGATACGGTATTCACTAAGTAAAAAGAACTATAAACTGAGAAGGATATACACAAAGTACATAATTTTAAGATATTTTGTACAAAAACATTAAAAAAAAATAAAAACCGACTTCCAGGCACTAAAATGTAAAAAACAACTAAACGGGGGGTTTCATTTAAAAGAGATATCTAATCAGATATTTTCTAAGTCGGTACCTTTTTTCCTTAATTAATAAAAATAATATTTAAAAAATAAAAACACCCGAGTGCGTAAAACTGAACTAATAAAGAAGAGACCAAGTTGACGAAGGAAAATAGGTATTATGCAGTCAGAGACATACAGACGCAGCTATTCTAAAACATGTGCAGTATGTTTCGACTGCATAATAAATACTATGTTTAAACATTTACAAATTTTGTATGAAATATATTTTTGCAATCGCCTCGTAAAAACCTGTATTTTGATATCCCACTCGATTTATTCGGATATTTTTTTTTTAGACACAATTTGGCGCCTAGGATCCAGCATTATGATTTTTAATCAAATCTATATAGGTATGCCTATGATACTTACGTTATTAAGACAAATCGAATGACGTATGAATCATCAAAATCGGTTAAGCCGTTTATTAATTACGAGAGTACATAAGATCGGACATATATACATACATATACACAAGTCAAACCCATAACCCTCCTTTTGGCTTCGCCGCAGTCGGGCAAAAAATACACGGTGTGTAGCCAAGAAAGCACCTGGGAGGCGACCCACCTAGGTGGGCTCTAGACAGTTTACCGCGTTATTGCTCCTGGTATTACTCTAGTAGTAGAGCAAACCGTGAGAGCGACCCCTTGGATGATGAGGTCTGCTACGGTAGACCTACCACCAGGGTGTCATAGGTGATTGCGTAAGCGATCCGACGAAACCCGATTACGACGGGGAAATTCCCTTGGGATTTAATAAGTATTACTGGTTTTTTCATCCAGTGAATCCCACATAACATTACATACATAACGTTTATGTGTAGCATAACGTATACGTAAATGCATTTCCCAACGTTGAAAAGGTTTTAATAGGTTGCTATTTGATAAATTAATTAATATTGCACATAATATAAACCTCAAAATCATATAGTCACTTTTTTTATATTGTATGTTCATAAAGTAATAATGTTATTTGTGAGATAATAAAATGTAAAAGAATTCTAAACTTCAATTACTTAAACTATTAAACTACTAACTAAACTAAGCTAGCTATAATTTCTTAAAGAAGCAGTTCTAGTTTTAACATACTACTTACTTGTACATACATATGTATGAGCTCTAGACAGGTCGATCGATTCTGAATATAAATAGTTCAAGACACTGAGCCGATTTTAACAAAGTCGGAAAACTTATCTTGACCCAAAGCTATATAGGGCGGCCATACATGTCTAGCATTGTTCTAAATAGAATATATCAATAATCCACATATTCTATCTATCTACCAGCAAATTTTGGGGAAGTGAACGTTTTTGGGGAAGTAGACTTAATAGTTGTAGAAAACCAGAGATAATATTATAATACTATACTAGAACAAATGCCCCACCGCACAATGAGACCGTCCTAATTCGCAATCGCGATTCATCAGGCTATTTTGTTTGGCTTCATTAAACGATAGATGACGCATGCTCAAAAGCTACTTATTATGGACATTTTTTTTTAAATAAACTGGTATATTTTATAAAAAATCTTGGTACCAAAATGTATGTTTATTTCGTAGATCATAACCGTTTGATTCGGTATAGATATTTAGTATAATGCATTTTATTATTATTTAGTACTCAGCGCTGGATTTACACTAGGGGCACTCGGTGCTAGTGCCCAGGAGGGCAAAAAACGGAGGGTGGACAAAAAAATTCTTCGCATTATAGTGCTTTTTTTATTTTCCAAAAAATAAAAAAATTAACTAGTAGGTACATTTTTCAAAAAAAAACATATCATTTATAAAATTTTTGCATTTTCAAAATAATAATAATTAAAAACATTTAAACTTTCTACATTTTATACAAAATTTCAATGATAGGGCGGCATTTTTTAAAGTGAACACTGCCCAGGGGCGGCAACATCTGCTGTCTGCAAACATAGCCAGGACTGCCCAAGCCATTATATTCGCTTCGATAGACCTCAAATCCTCGCGAAAGAAAACCGATATCGCCCTAGAATGATTCGAGAAGCCATAGAAATTAAAAAACATCCAAGTTTCAATAGGGAAGATGGCTGGGTACTACCATCGTCATGGGATCCTGTTATTAATATAATAAAATCAAATAATAAATCTAAGCACAACAGGCAGGTAGACGTAGTAAGTTCTTACTGTGTAGATCAAAATGACAGCATATCAGATTAATATTTTTCATTTGTAATAGTGTTGCTTAGTAGGTTGTCTTTTTTAAATAATGGCAAACTAAAATAAAATTATTATCCTTAATTAATTTTAACTTTTTAAATTACACATAGAACAATTATATGGCTTAAATAATACTATATTTTATATTTTTCTTTATGGTTATAAATATAATAATGGCAACACTAAATATAGATTACTAATTAATATTTTTTTAAATTGTAATAATTATTCTTATAATTATTCTTATAATAAATAATAACAGCAAAAATTAAATAAATAGTATTCCATATTCAATTATAAAACTAATTAAAATTATAAAAATGTTTAAAGTTAAAAAATATTGTAAGACATATTCAAGACATATAACACCTCAGTCTCTCCCGTGTCCATGGATGCTGTAATGCATTCGAAACGTCGGGAAACAAAAATCAAAGTAAATCCGCGAAATAATCCGAAAAGATAGTTTTATTTTAAATGTCAAATATTCGCGTAAATCTAAGAAAGTATTATGAAAAACTTAGTAATTAAACTTGGCCCAACCCGGAACTCGAACCCAGGACCTCCAGCTCTGTAGCTGCACATGCTAGCCACTAGACCACCGAGGCACTTAATATATTCAATGCCCGTATAATATAGGGAAACTGCAAACAAAGACCATAAATATTGGAACACTAACACAAACCACGCCTCAGTTGTTGGCGGCGCGAGTAGTCCTTGATTTACCCAAACCATCCTATCTGCCGCTTAATAATAAAGAATAATACTAAATTATGTAGGCAAAACAAAACTTTATTTTTTCAACAAAGCTTTAGCCTTTAAGTTAACTTGGGAAGACTACGATTTCTGTGGCGCCGTTATTTAACATTGGAGTTCTATTAATACAATATAATAAAAGCAAAGTAAGACGAAAGTTCGAATACCCGAGGTATCGGAACTTTCGAGATATCGATACTTGAAGTAATTAGTCCAAATGAACTTCCACAAAATATTTTTTAAAATTAGCCTTTAGGTCTCTTTGTTTGTTTTTGCGCCTACAAACACTTACTACCGCTGAGATGTAGGTTGAATTGGGCGACAGCGATAAGATGGGCTATACTTCGCACCTATCTTACCATTTTTATTTGAACTTACGAAAATGAAATAGTTTACTGTTTTTACATTAAATACATATACTTCTTACATTAAAGCAGTGGTAGCTCCGTGGTAACGTTCTAGCTTGGGAAACTGAGTGAAGCGGTTTCAAATCCCGGGTCTCGCACCTCTGATATTTTCATGTGCAAATCATTTCTACCATGGTTACCACTTGCCTTACGGTGAAGAAAAACATCGTGAAGAAACCTGCATGTTTGAGAAAACCTAGCAAGTTTTCGAAAGACATGCGAAGTCCGCCAACCCGCACTTGGCCTGCGTGGTGGTCTACGGCCTGATCCTCCTCGTATTGAAGGGAGGCCGCTACCCAGCCGAGGGACGTTAAAAGCCTTTTTTAATTAAATTATTATTGTATAACAATTACAGATGTAATCAAGTAATACCAAAAAGAAATCTATTTTAGGTGTACATTAGAACTTTAAAAAACATCTTCGGCAAGCATCTTTTCTTTTGTGTTCTTTTTATAGCTACAGGAACGTTTGCTAAAACCTTTTACTCCTCCATCTTTCACGTTCAACTTTTTCCTGTCTGCCGAGTTGTGGCAGCCTTTAACCCATACAATATTGATGTTAGTTTTTTGTACAATTTAAACAATTTACTTGTTAACTCAGAAATATTTTAAATGTCAATTTTATAATACGAGTAAAAATAATCGTTAATTTACTGTAAATTTAGCAAATTTTGAAAATGCACACCAAACCGTTTGAATTAAAGTTAAATTGCTATAGCTTAATCAGTGTTAATCGCAATCGAAATAGCCTTTTCCCAATGCTCACTTTACCGATGTTATCAATGAGAAATAAAATTCTGTCGCGTAATTACAGCGGGCAGTTATGCCGTTATCCGCAGCGATGGCCTCCCCACTGTGATACTCGGCTGCCACGCACTGTTTAACCTGACTCACTAGCGACCAAGATTACAAGTTATCGATGCATATTACGGTTAAATTGTGCAGTTACATAACACTTTTGGCGGCACGATTGGTTCAGTGTGTAGTAACCCTATTTGCTATGCCAGCGGTTGCGGGTTCGAATCCCGCTGGAAGCATTCATTTGTGTGATGAGCACAAATGTTTGTACTCCAGTCATAGGTGTTTAATGTTTATATTTATAATATGTATGTATTTAAAGTTATATATATATATATATATATATATATATATATATATATATATATATGTATATATATATATGTGTGTGTGTGTGTGTGTATAATAGTGTATCAACTATCTGGTATCCATAACACAAGCTTCGTTGCTTACCATGGAACTAGATGGTGCTGTGTGTTAATGTCCCAACGTATTTAATTATTTATTTTATTACTTTGTATAAAAGCAATGGGCATTAAATTGCGTAATGTTTGAAAAAAAAGTTTAAATATCGTACATTTTTGAAAATACCCTCGAAAAATACTGTCCAATAATACCTATATACCTATAGATATTTTTTTCTACATCTGGTCATCTCCATATCTAACGAATCTATAAAATTAATTCAAACGTCGTTTCGTAAAGTCAGTTCACGGAATCTAGCTAATAATTGAATGCGTAAATAAGCGTTCGGTACGTAATCAGTGATATTCATTAATCCTTGTGATTTAAAGTTCACTCCACAGCCACTTTATATGGTGATTGGGTAATTTTAGCTAAAGTGTTCTCTCACTGGAAACGATTAGTTAAATGAATTAGCTTTCCTTTTTACGATTTATTTTATTATCATTTTTCAAGATTTATAAGTCATAAATCTTCATAAACTGTGTATCTTCATAAAATGTATTTTTTTATCAATTACTATAATAATTCCATAATATTATAAATGCTGTGTACACTTGTAATTGATATGCATGTCTGATTCTTTTTTTTTACTTGAATTATTGTATTGAATTTTTTAACATGTGTCTTGTAAGTGTGCTTAATAATAAATTTAAAAAAAATAAACTACTACGAGTATATAAATAAAGATTATAATCTACGTAACGAGTCTTTCATTCACTTGCAGACATCGCTAAAAACGCTGGGTTAAAATAAAAGCATGAACTACTGCACATGAGTTTCTTTTATAACGAAGGTAAACAACGCAACAAGCGTAAGAAGGGCTTTAAAATCTCTTCCCTAAAAGAATTAAATAGGGTATGAAAGTTTATATGGAAGAGTGCATGAATTTTTAAAAGTTGAAAATATGGAAAGTGTTCTTTAAACTTCTTTCTATATTGCCGATGGGGAATCCTACCGAGCTTTTAAAACAATTGCAATTAAAAACAATAAAAACAATATTAGTTAAGAATTTAATTTTATTTAAAAATAGGTACATATAATAAAATAATATCAAAGCAAATCTATACATGATTTTTAAGTAGCTGTTACGACTTCCGTATTGTGTACAGAATAATTAGGCAAAACCGTAGTTTTTCAAATTTTTGTCTGTTTGTCGGCTTGTTTGTTTGTCTGTTTGCTTTCCACGCTAAAAGTATCTACACATGTAAATAAAATTGAAGTGTCTATCTGTGATTTCAAAATAACTGTGTTTTCTCAATTACATAAAATTATTTATATGATACCAGTACCTAAACAACCCTTTTTAAAATATTTGTCTGTCTGTCTATCTTTTTGTTTATCCGGAGTTTTCTTTGGAACGGCTTAACCGATTGTAATGGGACTTTCATTGGATGATAGAGGAATTACTAGGGCTACATTTATAGTATGTTTTCTTCCAGAAATATTTATAAGGTTCCAGCTCGAAAATAGAAACCACTTAAAAATTACGCAAAATTCGAATTTAAGATTTCACGAAAAAGTACGCGATAACATGTGTGTATCTCTTAAGGTACACTTACAATAATGCTATTTTTTTATCTTATGAAAACGTACCTAAAGACGAACTTATTAAGTGTAGCGAATGTAGTGGGTATAGCATATAGTTTATGATAATGTAACTCGTAAATATTTTATTTTAGTGCTAAATATATTAGTAAAATCGATACAATATATGGAAGTTCACAACCCTCGATGCGCGAATCAGATTCGCATTTCGACCATTAAAATATTAGGTATTTTATCAAGTCGAATATAAAGCCAAAGAGTTTTTTTTTTGATAGATTGAACGAAGACAAAACCGCGGGCACTGCTAGTTTTAAATAAATTAAGATGATAAAATGTTAAAGTAGGTTGTAGTAAGTTTATGGTTCTAAAATTAAATAATTAATTAGACAATCGACGTTTACTGTAATTTCGCGATCAGGAATTGTAGTTATTATTTATCAGGACATTCTAAGCCAGTACTTTCAACATATACTCACAAAACACAAAAGGCTGGATTAAGGATAGTTGGCTTTGAAGTCTTTGGGTTGCAACGGTCGTTCTTTGAACAAGCATTCGTCAAAGGTAAAAAGGGTCACAGACGTCAAAATAAACGAGGTCCTATTAGAAGATATAGCCCAAACAAATTACAGGCACTAAAGCAAAGAAGTCTAGCCACTATAATATAGTACTTTAACGATATTAGGATCTACCAACAATGTTCTTTTTTTTATTCTTCTAAACATATGGTCATTTGTATATAAAAATCGTACGCTTTTTTTTTAAATTGAATATTTTTTTATTAACAATTGGAAATCGTTTCACAATATCTATCAGATTGCGCCCACTTCAATATTAAATAAAAACTTATCTAAGTAGTTATTCAACACTCAAACACGAGTTCAAAAGTAGTGTAAATCTTAAGATACGGAATGAGCTTTTGTTTGCAATCTTATGTACAGTGGGAGCCTCGATTGTCTAAGTAGCTTTCAGAGATAGCATTTCTATGCTTAAAGGCTACATTTCATTAACAACTGAGCAAAAAAACTAACAAAGGCACAAGAATATGATAACGTCAACAAATATCATTTGTTTTACTATTAAAACAATATTTAGACAAAATATATATTCAAGAGACATATGCGTCTTTATATTCTACTTCTACAATCAATCATTTTTTATTTCAGGCCAAGACTATATGCCATTTAACCTGTTTAAGAATTTTGTCTGTTCGTCCATTAGTTGCTTAATTATTAAAAAAACTATAACTTTACTGACGAGTAATTTAATAGAACTTAAATAAATTAAGACGTACTTCAATAAAATGTGAGAAGACAAAAGATTGAAATAATATTTAAAAAAATATGCCTAATTTTAAATGTACCTACAGATTTTACACACAAGTTGCCTGCCTTATATACAAGCTGTTATTCAGTTGAAATTGTCCGATAAATTTTAATTATACGTAAATAAATATATATACATATCTATACATATAATAAAATTGTAACTAAGCCGAATCTTATTGAAATAGACATTATTATCGATACAGCGGCCGCATCTATAGTTTTTAGAATATTTGTCTGTCTGTCTGCACGCACCGCATCACGGAAAAACCACTAGAGGGATTTTGATGAAATTCGGTATGGTGATAGCTGGTTATCCGGGTCAACATATATGATACTTTTTACCGCGAGAAAATACCTCATTACTGAGAAAAAAACCAAAAACTGCAATGTAAGAGTATACTAATATGTAAAACCTAAGAATTTGGTTTTTGGTCATCAGAACGCTGACGGAGCCGCGGGCAATGCTAGTATATATATAATATAAAGACTTAAAAACATTAAGACACAATTATTTTAAAATAGCAGGTTTAAATGGCACCTACGCCCATGGGGAAACAGATACGTGACATCTGTGAGTGATACTTTCATTAAAACGTTTGTGATTATCCGCGCTAAGTTGCCATCTGATCCAAACGGGAAAATATAACTTTAGGAGCTTATATATACGTACATATATATGCGTATATGCTACACTATGGATTTCGTTTGTAGAATTTCTTTCATTATATATTATATATGTTTGACTTATTCAAAGCATTAAATTAACTGTATAATTAAAAGACCGCTGGGTATTTAATGAATATTATAAATCTATACTACCCATACTACTATTATAAATGTAAATGTGTTTGTTTGTTTGTTTGTCATTCTTTCACGTCAAAACAGAGTGACGGATCGGTTTGATTTTTTTGTGTGGAGATAGTTAGGGTATTGAAGAGTAACAACATAGGTTACTTTTTACCGCGGGAGATTATCTCATTCTCATGCGAAAACACGTTATAATACAACCCAAATATTTTTTATGATCAGAATAACTTAAAACTTGGTATTAATGCTCTTCAATACATTTAAATAAACTCGTGTTTTAGCATTTTTCTAAATTCGACCCAAAAGGGTGTAAAATAGGGGATACAAGTTTATATCAAACCTACTTTTTAGAGTATTTTTTGTAGTTTTAACGCGTGCGAAGTCGCCGGTCCTGCTAGTCTTTACATATAGTGAAACTGTAGAAGTCGAATGTCTGTACATAGAAAAAAAAGCTAAAAATTGAGTCAGGGGGATGTAAGAAGAGAAATAGAGCAAATCCAGATTTTTTCAATTTTTTTGTTTCTCTGTCTGTTTGTCTGTTTATCTGTTTGTCCGTTTGTCTGTTTGTACGGGCTAAACTTCGAAACTGTTGGACCCATTTCAATGAAAATTTGACTGGACATATAAGGTACCACACCTTATACCTCCGGTCAACATTTTAGATACTTTTCTCCCCAAATAGTTCTCATGGGATAGTTAAAAAACTACAGTAAATTATACAGTTTAGTACACAAAAACTACTGATTAGATTTTAATGAAACTTTACAATAATATAGTTTAAACATCAGAATAACAAATAGGCTACTTTATATCGCGCAAAAATGGACGGTGCCAGTGGGATAGATTTGTATTTATTTGTTTAGAGGCGAGCTCGAGCAAAGCGAGAGTGAGCCCCTAGTATATTATAAATATAGTTTAAACATATCACAGGAAAATATACGACATTTAAATTAGCATTAGGTACCTAGTGCATGTTAATAAAATATATTTGAAACGGTAAAAGCTTTTCGGGTGTTCATATTTTCACAGAAATAGTCATCGTCCAATTTAATCCCTGTACATTCTATAATTTCAATATAAACTATATGTATATATATATATATATATATATATATATATATATATATATATATAATGCACTGCGTATTATTTTGTTTATTGACTATGACTGAGAATACAATAAAATGATTAGTATAATTAAAAGACTACGTCTTTTCCACGTCTTTTTTATATTTAATTGCAATAAATTTTCATTGGCACTCAAACCTAAACGATGAAAACGACCGCTTTCCGCACTCGTTACAAGAATTCTTATAGAGAATATTACTTTTTCTTCTTCCTCTTTAGTAAGATTAAATTTTATTAATGAAACAGAAAATAAAAATTTCTACAAATACAAATGAATTCGCTAAATAACTTTGCGCCATTTGCCTTGGTAATGACGGATATATTTTTTTTGGTATTTTCTCTTTCAAAGCGTTCGTCGAACTTTAAATGATCCAATCTGCATTGTTGTTAAAATAGCAATTTTATACTAAAAGTAAGGTTTTCCTTGAACTGTACCAGTCTTTGCCCACGGCTCCACTTGCGTGTTATGAGATCTAACACACTCTTTTAAAATAAAACATAAATAGTATACGTATGAATTGTTATGTAATTTAATGAAAAAGAAAAAAGCCATTTATTTGAGTTCAATGTTATATGATGTTGAAAATTAACACCAAACGAAATAATATTTTTGGGAAAAGACTCTCACTTAATAATATATATTTTTTTAATAATGGACTTTCCATTATAAAAAAAAATTACTGTCATTTTATTCAACAGGAATTGTACTACCGAAACGACAATAAAGCAGTTCATCTCTATTTATGTATGTATATATGTGCTTTTTAACTTTCTTTTTAACTCTAAAGTGCAATGTTGTTATAGATATTTGTTCCATAAACTAAAAATAAATTTTAACATAAATATAATCAATTTATGCGTTTTAAATAACTGCAATGGCAACGTATAAAAAGTGTAGTTTTAAAAACAAAAAATGAACACTACAGACTGGGACTCGTTGAAACGAATTATCCTAATTTTACGTACATAGAAAGTAGGTAATCTGCATTAATAAAGTTACGGGCGACTCACCTTAAAGCGTAAGCATCACTATTTTTTTTTCCTAAATACGGTTAATATTAATTTAGCGACATTAAAATTACATGCTTAAAATTTAGTATAGCCGGATCAAAAGCTCAAAATACAATGCATTCAAAAATCACAACATAGATCATGAGGGGATAACATAGTCATATAGGTATATTAAAAAAACATTTACTTATAATAAAATTATAAATATACTTAATTACATATAAAGTTTTTCGGACAAGGAATTTTATTATAAAACAGATAATGTATCTATTACAAAATATAAAACATCAATGAGATCACCAAGTAGGATTCTCAGCACTCTACGAATTAGACTGAAATCGTAGGTATCGTCATGTTTTAAAACTTTACTATAACTCTCTACATTTATATTTTACAACTCTAAAAGTCACAAAACTAGTTTAAATTTAAAGGTCTTAAGCCGTTGTCTCCAATAGTTTAAGTGATTTTGCAGCAAGCGCTTTCAATACCAAGTCCTGAAATAAAATGAACCATCATAGAGAGTAAGTGTATACATATTTTGCAATCTGCGAATCAGATAGGTCGTATTTCTTATAGAAAACCTGACTAAACTTTGGTTTAACAGTCAAAGCTTAGTACAATACACGTGAATACAGGTAAAATCCAAACAAAGCGTCCCGTATTTCCCCTTTTGTAAACCGTCACCCTTTCTCAATACCATGCTATCTGCTTCGATAATCGGTTCGCTCGTTAAGCAAATGTCTTATCAGTATAAATCTGGATGTTGTGCTCGCTCGTATTCGAATGCTTTCAACCTCATATTATGTTGTATCACGGCGGATAAAGGAAAAGTTGATAACTCATTAAAACACTGCTAGGAAAAAAATGATTAATCAATTATTTAATCATCCATTTTATAACAACGGTGGTGGAGCGGTAACTAAAGTTATTTAAGGTTCCTACATATATTTCGCATGGTCCTTTCTATTTATTTTTATTTTAAACTAGCGGCTCAGCCTCGCTTCGCTCGGGTTCGCCTCTAGACAACAAAGACAAATCTATCCCATGGGAACCGTACATTTTTCCGTTATAAAAAGTAGCTATAGTAGTAGTAGCCTATTTATTATTCTGATCTATGAACTATATTATTGTAAAGTTTCATTAAAATCCAATTCATAGTTTTTGTGTACTAAGCTGTATAAGTTAGTATAGTTTTTTAACTATCCAACGGGAACTCTTTTATTTTCCGGGATGATAAGTACATATCTAAAATGTTAACCGGTGATATAATTACCTACTATCACTATGCAAAATTTCATTTAAATCGGTCAAACAGTTTCGGAGATTAGCCCGTACAAACAGACAAACAAACAGACGGAAAAAAAATGAAATAAATCTGGATTTGTACTATTTCTCTTCTTGCATCCCCCTGACTCGGTTTTTAGCATTTTTTTTCTATGTACAGACATTCGACCTCTATAGTTTTATTATATGTATTTTGTATTTATTATGTGTATATCGCGTAGCATTTGTACGCATTATTCTGTGATGAAAAATAATAACATTTTTCAAGAGCCGTCATTCTTAATATTTAATATAATAAGATAGTAAAAACTGCACCGTGTCGATCAATATATTAAATAAAAGAAGTATCTCTCGTCTCTCGCCACTCGCGTATATTCAACTTTGGAAGTAAGGAATAAATTTCTTCTTTGAGCCGTGAACTAAAGTATCATTCCATTTTCTCAGTTGTCTTTATCTCTTTAAGTTTTATTATGATGAAATGTTCATTACTTCTAAGTGGTATTTTAAACTCTACCGCTCTTGACTCAGAAAAATATTTCTATTTTAGCTTAGATGATGAAAAACAATGAAACTAATCTCTACACTGCAGATGTAGAAGATATTATGAATAAAAAACAATTCACTACAAAGTCAATAATAGTGAGTTTATTACTTTCTTAATAATCGTCCCTCATAATTATTCATAAGTCAAAAATCCTGAATCTTTTGTTTTGTATGAACAAAAGAGCGTTGAATGAGGCCATTCCTCCGTTGCTCGATTAAAAGCTACGCCTTCGATTTCGGTCGGTCGATCACAGGGCACTCGACAATGAGACTGTTTGAGCATACTGCTCGAAACGTGTAGCCATCTGTCGAACCATCCTTCCTTTTCTACAGATTGACTTCCGTATGCACGCTGGTCGCTTCTAAGCTTATACCCGCAAACTGTAAATAGATTCCGATAGATTGACATCCCATTTATCATTTTCTAAAATATGGCGTATATCTAAAGTATACATATATGTAAGTGCGTTTATGTACAATAATGATTTGATTACGTAGTTAAATTAAAAAGGGCACGAAAATAACGACTGAATCTGTAATATAAAAATTTATGAGGGTCTATATGGTACCTATTTACTAGAATGTTATTACCGTAATAAAATGACACGAGACAGCGAAATTTAAACTGCTTAAAAGAGAACATAAAGTGAAAAATGTTGCCTTTTTTCTTACGTTATATGTAATGTATACATATGTATATGTAAAGTTCATAAGTTCATAAATTTCAAAATTCAAATAAAATTAATCTCTAAGATACATAGAGAAAATTTATAAAATGGAATATATTGCTTCCATTTTCATGAATAGTTAAAGTTATATTTTATACTAGCATTGCCCGAGGCTCCGCCCGCGTTTTGATGACCAAAAAACAAATTCTTAGGTTTTACATATTAGTATACTCTCACATTGCAGTTTTTGTATTTTTTCTCAGAAATTAGATATTATCCTGCGGTAAAAAGTATTCTATATGTTGACCCGGATAACCAGCTATCACCATACCAAATTTCATTAAAATCCTTCCAGTGGTTTTTCTGTAGACAGACAGACAAAAAATCTAAAAACTATAGGTTCGGTCTCTGTATCGATAGTGTTTATTTCAATAAGATTTTCCAAAAATTATTTAATGTACAGATTCGGCTTTGTTACAATTTTATTATATGTATAGATGTATACTTAAAATAATAAATTTTATCAGATAGGGCAGTATAATTTATAAAAGGTTTAAGGACCAAAACTGCATAGTTTTTTCATCTAAACTTACAAAGAAGGTAGTTTGATAATGGCAAAAAGTTCTTCGACAGAATTTGATCAAGGTTTTTACGGCACTCCCAGACAGCATATTTATAGCATATCATATTATCCTATAAAAATAAATGTATCCTTTAGGAAACGTAACTTAAAATAAAAGCAGTTTGTTGTCGTTTATTTTGTCAAGATAATGTATTTAAGCCTTAAAAGATAATACACACACATAATGATCCACTTTCAAAGCCATTTTGTTTGTCTTTTACATGATAATATAATTTAAATGTAGATATATCATAGAAGATACCAGCGAACTTAAGGAATTACAGGACACCAAGTGGAGTGCAATAGGGCACTATAATTGTATATTATACCTCAAAATAGCAGAATGTTAAGATTTCATTTATGGTATATTTACAAGTAGACAGTGCAACCATCAGTAGCTGATTTGTTAAAAAATCGTATTGTATCAACTGAACAAAAGTTCTTGCTTTGCGTGTTCGATTGAAATACTCGTAATAACAGGGCCACTCTATAATAATTGTGTAATGTTTTATTCATAACGTAGCTGTATCAAAGAACACTTGCGAACTGAATTAGACTCTTTTTTTTTTAAATTACTGGATTTGTGAGTTGTAAATCAAACCTTTTCTTAATTTTGGCGTAAAATTCAAATCTATACAAATCTATACATACCTATAATAAAATTGTAACAAAGTCGAATCTGTACATTAAATATTTTTATTTTTTTGGGAAATCTAATTGAAATAGCCATTATTATCGATACAGAGTCCGAATCTATAGTTTTTAGAATTTTTGTCTGTCTGTCTGTCTGTTACCGCATCACGAGAAAACCACTGGACAGATTTTTATGAAATTTGGTATGATGATAGCTGGTTATCCGGGTCAACTTAAAGGATGCTTTTTACCACTTTTCTGAGAAAAAATACAAAAACTGCATTGTAAGAGAATACTAATATGTAAAGCCTAAGAAATTGATTTTTGGTCTCCTGAACGCGGGCGGAGCCGCGGGCAATACTAGTTGTCTATATGATTTTCAAATGAGTTCTGCATAAATCACGTTGACAAGTTAATTAACCTCTAGTACTATACTGTTGATTTGTTGTTAATACCTAATAACTCAATCACTACTATCAATCTGCGAGGTAATTTGTATGATTTACAAAATTATAACAATTATATAATCAGAAATTTTGACTACCTAAACACCTTATTAGGCACCACAGGCAACACTAAAAAAACATATATCTATTGTAAAAAATTATGCCACCACCTAATTGCAAAAAATAATGCAATAAATAATGAAAAGATAGATATGGACTTTTCTGTAGTAATTTTTATGTTTTTCAATTTATTCGAACATTTCGTGGTGTTATTTGCAATAGTTTACGCGGCGCACGCCAGTAAAGCTGCCTGTCGGCATGATTTTTTTAGCCAATTTACACAAAATCTTAATTAATTATACACCTATAATTTCCTCATGCATCACTTCATCCATTGGTAAAAAGTGAAAACCGTACAAAAATCTATGTAGTAATTTTTAAGTTTATCGCGTTCAGATAGACAGACAAACAGACGCGGTTGGGGACTTTGTTTTATGATATTAGATTATGTTAACAATAGTGAATAGACGTCCCGAAACTCGACCCCTGGATGTCCGGAACTGCTGCTGTACATGGTAGTTACTAGACCACCGAAGCAATTATAATTCTTTTATTAATCAGTTGTACTCGTTACTCGTTACGACTCGTTGCGAAATAAAATTGCTCGTTCTAATGAAACTTGGAACAATTCACTCTTGAGCCGCTGGCAGCTTGTTTATTGTTACCCTGCCATCATAATCAAAGTTATAACACAGTTCTAAAATACACTTTTAATTTTATTCATCTTTAAGATCCTTAATCTTATTCCACTTTTAAGAATTAGTCTTGGCCATAACCGAATAAACCATTTAATCAACCGAACATAATTTAAAATATAAGTAAAAGTTTTTAGTGACTAAGTAATAAATGTTCTAAGTATCCAAGATACTAGATTGTAATACACTTTAATATCCATATTATATTATTAAGCAATAAAAACTAATATAAGCAGAAAACGAGGGCAATCTGGTACGGTGGTCGCTTAAGGCTTCAATCATGAAGAGAATAAAGCTTCGACGGCTATAAACCTACGTAGAAAATTTCAGATTCTATAACTATTATAACATGTCTTTGATAATAATAAAATATTTAATCTTAATAAAATTTGACTTCAAGATTGAACAGATTGGATACAGAAGATAAAATAACTGATTTTTCCAAAACTTTTTACAATTTGAACCGTATTTCAGGCGCTGGACTCCAATGGGCTAAGCAGCTATATAAACTTGGCTAATTGAGACTGGCCTGCGCATATGATTTTATCGGCTTGTACTTATCAGCCCGGAATCTCGTCCCCACACATTTGTTTGCAAAACTTAATCCATCGATAAAAGGTCAGAGAAAATATTTATAAGATTTAAAACGTAAAGCGTTTAGCGTTATACATATACGCGAATATATTATATACGCAAAGCTAAATAAAACCGTTTAAATACGGTATTTGACTAGCATATATGTGATGCCTCTTTTTCTCTGTGTTCTTTGTATTTTCAAAAAAAAATATCAAATTTTTTGCCGATGGTGAAAATGTAGAAAAATTATACAATACTATTAAAAATAACACAAGTGGGAATCTGACTCGTGCTTCGAGGGTTCCGTGCCTACTTCATGTGTTACCTTTCATGACTTGTTAGGTTAAAAAGAATATAAAATAAACGCAACCGCAATATTCATTTAGTGGAAGCAAAATAAGTTAATTATTACAAAACTTGTATTTTTCAATGGTTCCAACAAAAACAAAGTAAATTTTGCGGATGCTCAGCTAACAAATATTATCCAAAAATATCCTAACAACTCAACATACATATTTTCATCAATATAATTGATTTCCCCTATTTTTAAAAAAAAAACACCTCATAGTTTAAAAATTGATGCAGGATACAATATTGACCAACCCAACAACCTAACAATTGACTCTATAACTCAGCAACCAGCAATAAAAGCGATTTATAAAACGTAACTTTAAAATATAAAAAAAAACTTCCAAAAACAGCAATCTCATAAAGATCTTTTCTAAATTACTTGATGTTGTAAGTGTGATCCGCCGCGAGCAGAATATTTTAAAAGTAAAGCCTTTATTTTTGAAAGTTTGAATAATTACATATATAATTTTGAATATAAAAGAAATTCATATTGACCCAAATTTTTACACATTGTATGTTCATAGGCAGTGATTACGCTATAATAACAGGCATGTTTACGAACTTTGTAGCATAAAAAAACTTTTTAACAAAAAAATAATAACTTGCTTTTTTTGAAGTCGGTTTTTATTTTTTTGTTAAGAAGCCAAAGAAGAAGATTTTTTCCCTTTTTAGTGTAGACATAGTAGTAGAAAAGTAGGAAGAAAGTATTTTAATAAAATATTCGCTTAAACCGTTTAAGTTACTTTGATGTCAATTTTTATACGAAGACTTACGAACTAAAATTCACTTTTATTAGTAACATAAAAAATTCTGGCTCTAAAATCCGATTTTGACGTGTTAGGCTTGTCAAAGTATCTACTATTAGCTGTTCAAATATAAAAAAACATACAGCCGAATTGAGAACCCCTCCTTTTTGAGGAAGTCGGTTAAAAAATAATAATGAGAATAACTTTAAGAGATTTATTTTCAGATGCTAGTGACGCTACAATAAATAATTAATTGCTAATTCAAATGATGACAATATGAATTATATTTACGATTCGTATAGAATATACAGACTATATATCATTGGTATATATATTATATATTATTATATACAACTAGCGGCTCACCGTCGCTTCGCTCGGGTTCACCTCTAGAAAAGCACAAAAAGATCTATCCCACGGGAACCGTTCATTTTTCCGGGATAAAAATAAAATAAATAAAATAAAATAAGTAACCTGTTGTTTGAGCTGCATTATAAGGTATAGGTATCAGCATGCCAATTAGGAGATAGACATATACTATGTAGAACTTTTCTATAGACCTTTTTAAGACTTACAATTTTCTTGTACAATGTTTTGATCTATCTCTTAAGGTTGAGCCAACGTTAGCCAATAAATTTCTAAGGACAATTCGATAGAACCAGTTATTGTATTTTCCCGTGGGAATGAGTAATTTGCCTGTCGTAAAAAGTATTCTAAATGTTGACCCGAGCACTAAGTCTTATGACTACAAAATTAAGTTAAAATTGGTTGAGTACTTTTTGCGTGAAACGCGCACATCGATTTGACTAAGTTTTATTATAGGTATAGATAAGAATAAATATTGCGAGTGTAACTTAGAAGATAGACATATACTATTCACAACTTTTCTGTAGGACTTTTCAAGACCTACAATTTTTTAGTATATTGTCTTGATGTATGTCTTAAGGCTTAGTCAGAGGAAGGTTTCTAGGGAGGACTCGATAAAACCAGTTATTGTATTTTCCCGTGGGAAAGAAAGATTTTCTTTAAGTAAAAGGTATCTAGGCAGTGGTATCCCAGTGGTAACGCGCTCACTTGGGAAACCGAGTGATATTTTCATATGCGAATCATTTCTAACATTTGTTATTCTGATGTATTACAAACTTTACCTCTTTATAATAATAGTATAGATAAACATACTTGAGAAACGATTGATTCGTCATACAAAATTTTAACCCCCTTTTCACTCTCTTAAGCGATGATTTCCGGGAAAAAAATTATCCTATGTCCTTCCCAGGGTCTCAAACTATCTTCATACCAAAATTGATCTAAATGAGTCCAGCGAATTTTTATGGTTAATAAATTACGAGCAAAAATACATTTTTTTTTTGTCATTATAATATTAGAATAGATTCGTTTTGTGGAACAATTGTGAATTTAATATTGATAATGCAATATTAAACGAAATATTTTGAAATATGTAACGCTAAAGCTATATTATTAATGACCGACCGAAGATTCAGTTTCGGTTCGGTGAAAAAATCAGCCAACACGGTTCATGAATTGTCGCGCTTCGTTCGGAAGAGTTGTATGAGAATCGAAGTCGCCAGCTTGTTCGCCAGTCACCGGCTCGATCGGTTATGTATTTTGAGAGAGTTTACTTTATACGCCGGACTACTTACCACTATTATGAATGCAAAAATGAGTGTGGATAATACTTTCTTAAATTTACGCGAATGTTTGACATCATTAAATAAAACTATCTTTTCGGATTATTTCGCGGATTTATTTTGATTTTTGGTTCCCGACGTTTCGAATGCTTTACAGCATCCATCGTCACGGGAGAGACTGAGGTGTTACATGTCTTGAATGTATAGTTGTTACAGACAGCCTACCCACAATTAACAAAATGAAAATTGCACCAATTACAGTACAATATTTTTTAACTTTAAACATTTTTATAAGTTTAATTATAATTGAATATGGAAAATTATTTATTTAATTTTTGCTATTATTTTTATAATTATTACAAATTTAAAATATTAATTAGTAACCTATATTTAGTGTTGCCATTATTATATTTATAACCATAAAGAAAAATATAAAATATAGTATTAATTATTTAAGCCATATAATTGTTCTATGTGTAATTTAAAAAGTTAAAATTAATTAAGGATAATAATTTTAATTTAGTTTGCTATTATTTAAAAAGTGTATATGTGTGAGAATATGTAAAATATGTTTGTATGTGTTTGTGTAGGTATAACCTAGGTTATTGCTAAGCACTAACTACATAACGTATTATAAAACAAACTGCATTTCAACATAAATAGAAATTTTGACATGTCTAAATAAGTTTCGGTTTCGGCCTAAGCTGAGTCAAAGGCCGCAGATTCGGTTTCGGTCACAGTTTCGGCTGCAAATTCTGTTTCGATCGGGCAATATTTATTAGATATAAATAATCTTTAAAATTTTAGCTTACAGAATGAGTTCAGACGCAGTTAAACCTATCAGTAACTTTTTAGATGTTAAAATGGTTTTTGCTATGTACTCGTATATTGCGAGATTCAATGTTGTACATATCATATGAAGATTATTTTGTATTGTTTTACCACAAAGGCTTGTTTAAAATTAGTGCATAAACCACTCTATGTCAAAGACTTTCTGGAATTAAATGATTTTGTCTAACCGCCTTTAAACATATTTTATTTATAATCAGTTTTGGGCATATAAGCCACATATTTTGACCAAGGTGTAGAGTTTGTTCTTGGCTCTACATGAGATCTGATAACTTTTTGACGGTGCGAGCCAATTATGGTCTCTTCTTGGCAACATTTTACATGAAAATGTTTTTGATGGGATTTCACTTCTTTTTATAAGTTGCTAATGACATTATTTTTTATTTTGTTCATTTTTTAATTTTTTGGGGTGTTGTATTTTATTATTTATAACAAGGAGTACCTATATCAGTTTTAGACCTCTAGCATCCAAATTTGCGGAAGCCTCATACAAACTTCCATCCCCTAGTTTGAGGATTTTGGGGGTATAAGTTCCAAGTTTTAGATTTTTTTACTGTTTATGTACTAATACTAGCTTACATACCGAATTTCAGCTTTCTTGGACTTCAGGAAGTACCCTAAGAATTTTGATGATCAGTAGTGAGTCAGTGACGAAATCGGAGGCTTATAGATATCAATAAAATCAAAAGTATAAGAGCTATGAAACTGAAACTTTATATGTTTAATAAGTCCACATCATATTTCTAGAATTTTGTTTATCTGGTACTATTCAAATCCAAGTTATGAGAGTACAAAAAAACCACGAAGCGCATCGAGAAAGGGTAGGTAGTGACTAGTGCCGTTGCGCTTCGCTTTGCTCGTCTTGGCGGGGGCACTACCGTGTCCCCAGATACATAATTGTTTTAATTTATATCAACTTTTAATCCATGAAAAAAAGTTAAATGTAAAAGAAGCTCTAAAAGTAACCCAATAAATGATTTCTACTTTGTAGTAACCGAACCACCTTATTTTATAAAACAAATTAATTTTTATATAACGTAAAATACTTTATAACAACTATCGTATTTCATTTGTTGTGAAAGTTGTAACATAGTTTTGTTACAATATTAGTCATCTCGTTTCTAAGATAAGCCTGAGGAAGCAAACATAAAGCAAGAAAATCCGTTCAATTTTACTTATTTTCGTCACAAACAGCGATCAAAACTAATTAACATGGATAAGATTCAAATTTTCTTATACAAATTAGCCCAATTCCTTTTTAAGTATTAAAAGCATGTCAATTATCTATATTCTTATCTATATACTTTACTTATAATAAATCTGTAGAGAGGTCAATTCTGTACATGAAATATCTTTCCAAAATAACTATGCAATCAGTAAAATTTTTGTCTGTCTGTCTGTCTGTATAACCGTTATAGAAACAAAAACTACTCGACGGATTTTAACGAAACTTGGTACAATTATTTTTCATACTCCTGACCTGGTTATAGTATACTTTTCATTACGCTACAATCAATAGGAGCAGAGCAGTGAAGGGAAATATTGGAAAAACGGGAGAAGTTACTCCATTTTTTAAGCTTCCGTCGCGTGTGCTACCTTAATGGTTAAAGCTACACAGAAATCATGTATGACGGAAATGTTCTCCTTAAAATTATATAAAAAATATCCAACGACAGCATATATCTATCTTTTATGGTTGACTCACAATAACACGTGTAACTCCCGATAGCTTAGCAGTTCGAAGCTTTCTGATTTATATTTGTCTACTCTTACGTTTATAACACTCTCAGTCATCCCTAATTAAAAAAGTTAACATTATAAACTATTCCATGAAAAAGAATCATAGAAATCGGTATAGAAACACCAAAGTTATACATGAAATACGCTAATAATAAGCCATCGCGAGTCAGGGGGATGTAAGAAGACAAATAGAACAAATCCAGATTTTTTTCAATTTTTTTGTTTCTCTGTCTGTTTGTCTGTTTGTTTGTACGGGCTAATCTCCGAATCTATTGGACCGATTTAAATGAAACTTTGCATGGTGGTACCTTATATCCCCGGACAACGTCTTAGATATTTTTTATCCCGGAAAATTAAATGGTTCCCGTGGGATAGTTAAAAAACTATTATAACTTATACAACTTATGCACCTAATTTAGTAAAATTTAACATTCTGATACCTTATATTGCCGGTCAAACAACAGGTTACTTTTCATCCGGGAAAAATGAACGGTTCCCGTGGGAACTAATAGATTTCTATTAGTGTTTTTCTAGAGGCGAACCCGAGCGAATCGAGGGTGAGCCGCTAGTATTTATATAAATGTTCAACATAAATTAAGAAATAATTAGATTAATCAATTTAATTGATTACGAGGATTGTTAGTAATATTTGGAACTCAATGGTATAAGCAAATTTCAACATTCGTAGTTCGAATTCCTTAGCAATAAACATTATTCAACTTACTATTGTAATTGAAATTGTCTGAAGCTTTAAATTGATAATTAAGCTTAGCAAGTTAATTCTGATTTCATAGAAATTTCCTTTGATAAAATAAATTACAAAATTTTGCGAAACATCAACAGTCTAATGTTGTGCTAATTAGTCTATTTGGTTTGAAACTTGGTAACATAAATTAGCTTAACACTTGAACAGCAAATTCTTAACGATTCACGACAACTTTTAACGTTTTAAGGATAGAAATGATACAAATTATATACTTTCCTACAAATGTTTAAACATTTCTTATTATTACTCAATAAAGTCTTCTGTGCGATAAAATTTAAATTTAAAAACTAGATATAAAAATTTAATTAATTAATATGCTTATTATATAGGTATTGCATTTAGCAATTAAGATTTTCATAAACATTGTTCGCTTTTGTTCTCATATGAGGGCTTTAAATGAGTGCAATGTCATTTATTGGTCTTCAGCCCTTTATAACGTCCCACTGCTGGGCACGGGCTTCCCTTCAATACGAGGGGAATCAAGCCATAGTCCACCACGCTGGCCAAGTGCGGGTTGGCGAACTTCACATGTCTTTCGAAAACTTGCTAAGTTCTCTCAGACATGCAGGTTTTCCGGGGCAGAGGCTGACTGCTACCGGACGCGTCCCCGGGTGGCGGATAGGGGAAAGCCACTCGCGACTGTTCCCCCAGACAGGAGCTTGTGGTACCGGAGCAATCCGGCGCGGACCAACAGCCAGGAGGGGCAGGGGGAGCGGTGTCAGGAGGGCGCCCTCTCCTTCTTGGAGGTAGCGCGGTGTCTCCGGCCGTTTCGCGGTAGGAGGCGCTGCGCGGGCCGTGCTGCCGGGGCTAGCCCGTCGGTGCGGCGGCTGGAGCGGGGCCAGTTCGGTGGTCCTGCGTCTGGCGTGGGTGTCGGCAGCCATCTTGGTCCGGAGGTGGGCCGACGGTAGGGGGGCCGCGGGGGAAGAGGAGTGTCGGTATGGCGATGCGCCGCTCGTCCCTATCTCCCGCGGCCCAGCGGGGTCACCACCGTTGATGGTGGACGCGGTGGGGCTGTAGGGGAAGGGGAGTGTCGGCGTTGTCGCATCCTCTACTCCTGCAGCCGTTTGGGGTGGGCTCGGTTTCGGGCGTATTGGTGGTTTGCCTAATTTGGGTGTGATAGGTCAGGATTAGGCCGCTTATTTTTTGCAGGTTGCCCACTTCGGTGGGTGGTGTTTGGTCGTGTGGGGCTGCTCCGGGTACTTCTCTGTTCAGCAGAGTGGACTTGGGAGCAGTCTCACTTCTCAGGGTTGCAAGTCTTCCCATAATGGGGTCGTCCCGCTTGGGGCGGCCTCATGGTTGGTGGCTTCGGCCAACCGTCGGGGCGTCACGGTTGTATGCGAAAGCGGTCCCGTGGCGTCCCACATGGCGGCTGTGGGGAAAGTTGGGTTTTAGTGGGTATGCCGGTCTCATTAGCCGGAGAGTCTCCACATAACCACCCTGGGGGGGAAGTCGGGTGGTATCCGTAATAGGATTTCCCAACTATAAAAAAAAAAAAAAAAAAAAAGACATGCAGGTTTCCTCAAAATGTTTTCCATTTAATATATATTCAATTTATTATTATTTTTACCATCTAAGCCGTTAATACCTAGGCTTGCCATCTATCTACCTGATGCATTTTGAAGAGACAGTTAAATAAAGGGGGAGGCAAAGTTCAAGAATCAATTAGTGGCGTAGCTTGTCGTCCATAATTCATGCGCCTACACTGACGCACCTGTTGCAAACTGGTTTAAATCGTCCACAAAGTAACGGCGCGGCGCTCTGAGTTTTAGATTGATTATAATAAATTGTAATATTTTTGTTCCCTTCTGAAACCAACTTGAAATTCAAGAAATTCTTATTAGTCGTTATCCTTCTAAGAATATTCATAAATTAATTATACATTCAAATAGTACTTTAGTTATAACATTGTAAACTGTAGACTGCCATTTATAACTTGTTAACCGATTTCAAAAAAGATTTACAAGTTTTCTGCATATATTACGCTATAATTTCGACCACAAGGGTGGAATAATGACTTCAATTTTGATTTTGTCACCAGTACATATTTCAGTTCAATATTTATTTACATTCATACAACAAGGATGTTAAATGAGCAAAAACGTATTATTGATATACTAGCGGCTCACCCTCGCTTCGCTCGGGTTCGCCTCTAGAAAAACACTAATAGAAATCTATTAGTTCCCACGGGAACCGTTCATTTTTCCCGGATGAAAAGTAACCTGTTGTTTGACCGGCAATATAAGGTATCAGAATGTTAAATTTTACTAAATAGGTGCATAAGTTGTATAAGTTATAATAGTTTTTTAACTATCCCACGGGAACCATTTAATTTTCCGGGATAAAAAATATCTAAGACGTTGTCCGGGGATATAAGGTACCACCATGCAAAGTTTCATATAAATCAGTCCAATAGATTCGGAGATTAGCCCGTACAAACAAACAGACAAACAGACAGAGAAACAAAAAAATTGAAAAAAATCTGGATTTGTTCTATTTGTCTTCTTACATCCCCCTGACTCGCGATGGCTTATTATTAGCGTATTTCATGTATAACATTGGTGTTTCTATCCCGATTTCTATGATTCTTTTTCATGGAATAGTTTATAATGTTAACTTTTTTAATTAGGGATGACTGAGAGTGTTATAAACGTAAAAGTAGACAAATATAAATCAGAAAGCTTCGAACTGCTAAGCTATCGGGAGTTACACGTGTTATTGTGAGTCAACCATAAAAGATAGATATATGCTGTCGTGGGATATTTTTTATATAATTTTAAGGAGAACATTTCCGTCAAAAATGATTTCTGTGTAGCTTTAACCATTAAGGTTGCACACGCGACGGAAGCTTAAAAAATGGAGTAACTTCTCCCGTTTTCCCAACATTTCCCTTCACTGCTCTGCTCCTATTGATTGTAGCGGGATGAAAAGTATACCTTAACCAGCTCAGGAGTATGATAAATAATTGTACCAAGTTTCCTTAAAATCCGTCGAGTAGTTTTTGTTTCTATAACGGTTATACAGACAGACAGACAGACAGACAGACAGACAGACAGACAGACAGACAGACAGACAGACAGACAAAAATTTTACTGATTGCATTTTTGGCATCAGTATCGATCCCTAATCACCCCCTGATAGTTATGTATTTTGGAAATATATTTCATGTACAGAATTGACCTCTCTGCAGATTTATTATAAGTATAGATAAGCCAAATCTAATATTTTTGAGCATTTTATACATTAATCATCATTTAGAAAGGAACCCACTAAACAAAAGCTTTGTTTAGTTTTGTACGAGTTATTTAAGGCAATGAATAAGTATGGGATACGAACATTATTTAAGGCAATTAGAGTCCGCCCCTTAGCGGTACAGATCCTCTTGAAAACTGTCATAAAATTAGTAAGGACAAAACCCTTCGCAAACAATATATATTTTAACAATTTACTCCATTTAATTTCAACTCGTTTTGAGGTTCCTTTGTTCAAAGCCTAAATATAAATTAAACTTTCTCAATGTATAGTGTGGTTTATTATGTATATGTAGTGGACTTAAAAAGGTAAGTTGGGAATACGAAATATCAACTTCATTATTTCTCCTTAAAATTTTCAAAAAATATTTTCAATTAACATATAATAAAATTTTACTTAAGATATAATTTATTCTAACAAAGAATAAAAAATTATTATAAAACTAGCAACTCACCCTCGCTTAGCTCGGGTTCGCCTCTAGGAAAGCACAAACAGATCTACATCCCACAGGACCGTTCATTATTTCCGGCATAAAAAGTAACCTGTTGTTTGACCGGCAATATAAGGTAACAGCATGCCTTTTACTAAATTAGGTGCATAAGTTGTTGTGGACTAAACTGTATAAGTTACTATAGTTTTTTAACTATCCCACGGGAACTCTTTAATTTTCATGATGAAAAGTATCGAAAATGTTGACCGGGGATATAAGGTACCACCATGTAAAATTTCATTTAAATCGTTCTAACAGTTTCGGAGATTAGCCCGAACAAACAGACAAACAGACAGAGAAACAAAAAAAATGAAAAAATCTGGATTTGTTCTATTTTTCTTCTTACATCCCCCTGATTTGATTTTAAGCATTTTTTTTCTATGTACAGACATTCGACCTCTACAGTTTTGTTATATGTATAGATAATAATAATAAAAAAAAATGTCATTCCAAGTCACAGTCTGTGTACAAAATTTTAACCAATTCTATCTAGCCGTTTCAAAGAAATAACAACACACACTCATAGAAACTTTCGCATTTATATTAGCAGCCAGATAAAAAGAAGAAAACAATCATGAAAATTATTAAGGGCAATAAAAACACTAATTATACTTTATCGTTAAAGTAAACTTCCTTGAAACACAGTACAACAATCTACGTGCGGCGCATAAAAGTTGAACAATTTATGAACAAGTGACATAATTACGAATTATTCTAATAACTGAAGTGCCGCGTAAAAGCGCACCCGAGTGGAGTAAGTCAAGGAGTCACCCCGTTATTTGCGTACGCCAAAACGAATATGAATAAACAGCGGTAAAGCGCGTGACTAGAATAGATAACGTAGAAGAATAATATTCTTCAAAACTTTTCTTCCTTGAAAAATTATTTACTTTATATACGTATTCAATAAAAAACTAGAAATAAATGCGTTTGGCACGGCGCAGCTGGAATATCTAATTCCTGTTTTAATGATTGATGCGCGTGGAATATTGAACTAAGTTTCAAATAAAAATATTTCAATGTACGACTGTAAGTTCTAAAGTATAGAAATAAATTATTTCGTAAATCATATAGGTATGTTTAAATTATTTCCATCTGCTACTTTCTAAAATAATCTATATTTTTACGATTCCGCTCTTCAATAGGTATAAACCAGGGTTAGTTAAGACCGACACACCCTATTTCTATATATAATCCAGCCCTAACTGAAACATATCTAAAAAATACCTTAATTTAAAAGACCTATGATAATCGTACATAGTAATTAAATAAATTCGAATTATGAGCATGTATAAGGAAAGTAACGTATTTTCAAGAATAACATGTGATAAAAGAAAAGAAGGATGTACCTATTGATGAGGAATATAAATATATTTTACTAGCAACTTACCCTTGCTTCTATCGAGTTCGTCCCTAGGTGTTTAACACTCGTACTTTACAGAAAAATATAATGCCTATTACTATCAACGCCTGTCACTCATTCACAACTATTTCAAGCAAGTGGGATTCGCACTTGACCAATTTTTTGGTATATTTTTTACATGTTGTTAACAACATTAACGTCGAAACCAAACATTTTAATAACAATTATAAAATATTTATTATTTGTTTGTTTAAAAATAAATGTATCATATATGTTGTATATGTTACATATAAATTAATAATTTTACACAGCGCATATAGCATTCATTCGGCCAATTCGCTCTTTAACACTATCCAACAGCTTGCTCCGCAGCCTGAATAAAATAACAGACACATTCCCCATGAGAGATAATTCAATACGCGATAAGGCGCATGGAATGCCAATAAAATAAATTCCTTCGCGAAATATAGAAAAGAAAGGCCAACTCTTTACGTGTTTACAGTACGTTAGAATGATACGACAGATTTTTTTTACATACATATGTATATCTATACTGTTACGTCACACTGTACTTACGAGCTCATAATGTGATATATTGAAACGAGATAGCGTCCCTTTCCGCATTTAGGTCAACAAATGCCAAAGAAAACAGTGAATTTTCTCTACTTTGTGAGTTTAGCAACGTGATACGAATCGAGTCAAGCCTAGAGAAAAGATATAAGAAATATGCCCCTAATTTTCACACAAAATTGAACTAACCGCATTATGGTAAGATTTATTTTACCGACAAGCTTTGGGCCCCGTCTGCAGATAAAACGTTGTCGTACTTATTACTATTTAGCCAAAGCTGGGCAATGGTTACTAAAGAAAATTTCAAGTTCCCTTAGGCGATCCCCTTTTTATTTTCTTAAGTTATAAAAAGTAATGAGATATTTTATCTGTTCAAGTACTCTCTTCCATTGTTTGGATTTTTTATTGCTATCGTAGTAAATCTGCAATAGACCGTATCAACCTAAATCTGTCCAGTACAGGCGAAGAAATATCTCGTGTCATAAACATTTTTAATATTTCAAATAAACATAAATGATAAACACACTGAATTTACAAGTAAGCTTTTTAAAAGCTTTCAAAGTTTAAAACTAATACTACAATTGAAGAATGACTTTTACCATAACAAGTGTATGAGGTCAAAAAAAGTGTATGAGAAATGTGTTAGATTTAAAAAGTTCGAGCCAAAAAGACGGGTCACAGAGAGGCGCGTAATCCCTCAATTCTTGGACTCTCGCCCGAACATCCGCTACCAAACTTAGATATTTCAACAAGACATACGACTTGGTAATAAATTTTCACACAATCTAAAACTACGCTCCGAAAATGAGTGTAGAGTTTTTGTACCATCGGCTTATAGCAGAGAGCAAATTGTGTTTCGGCTTATCACATTCGCTTTTGGATGCCGAAATTGTACAACGGAACTCAAATACAAGTTGTTATTACTTGTTCCGGTCTTATAATTCAATATCCTAAAATATATATAAATATATATAAATTTTACCATTATTTTATAATTTAAAAAACAACGGTCAGCAAATCTAAAATATCATATTTTTTTACATAAATAAATAAGTATTTTGGTCATATTTTCATTAGATAATTACATATAGTCAATAAAACCTGAAATTAAGAAATGTAGAATGACTCCACTTCCCCAGGAGGGTTGACGTCAGGCAGGCGGCCAGTCGTAAAGCTTTTGCCAAATCCTATCAGCAGTACAGAAGATGTACTGCGCCGACCCCAAGTGATTGGGAAATAGGCAGGGAGAAGAAGAAGAATGACTCCACATGACCTCTGGGTAAGAGATCTTTTACTTATATACCTATCCATTATCTAGTCAAAAAACTGATTTGATTTCATCGTCTAATTAATGTTTAATAACGTATTATTGTACTTGGTCGTGCAAGAGTTTATATACATATACATTATACATATATTGATAATATTTTTTATTTTTCCGAATTTCTGAAAAAAATATTTGATTTTCTGTTAATTTTAGTAGTTGCATCAAAACATAGGGATAATTATAAGAGTAAATAATAATAATATATATGTGATAAAATAAATAAATAAATGTTTATAAATTCCTCTCAGTCAGATCACACTACTATAAGATCACACAATATTTGAATGTGTCTGTTATTCTTTAAGTGGGTACTTCTTAATGGATTTCAGTGCATTTTGGAATGTGGACAGCTTTACATAACTGAGAATAAACACACAATTTCATCAGGGTGAGTCCTAAATACAGTTTTAAAAGCTCACCAAAGCAGACAACGAGCAATCTCCTCAAAGTTTATTTGTTTATTTGGCTTATTTAGAAAATCATCAGAAAATAAATATCTCAATATATGTAAGAGATATTTACAAAATTGGAGATGTCATTAAATTGTAACCGTACTTAGGCGTTACATAACACAACTTACCACTAACAATCTTTACAATGTGACCACCACTATCTCTATAATGCAAAATTTGAAGTGTGTAGTCAGTTCGGAGTAGACTCTACATATTTGGACTTTAATAACGGATACTGTTTTTTAAATCAATGAATCTATACATATAATAAAATTCTAACTAAGTCAAATCTGTACATTAAATATTTTTTGGGAAATCTAATTAAAATAGACATTATTATCGATACAGAGTCCGAACCTATAGTTTTTAGAATTTTTGTCTGTCTGTCTTTCTGTCTGTATGTTATCGCATCACGAGAAAACCACTGAACAGATTTTGATATAATTTGGTATGATGATAGCTGGTTATCCGGGTCAACATATAGGCTAATTTTAATTGCGGGAAAATATCTCATTTCTGAGAAAAAATACAAAACACAAAAACTGCATTGTAAGAGTATACTAATATGCAAAACCTAAGAATTAGGTTTTTGGTCATCTGAACGCTGGCGGAGCCGCGGGCAATGCTAGTATTACTATATTATATTTTTAGTTGTGTTAAAAGTAATTTTAAAATATATTAATTTGTATTAAAAAAATAAAACTTTTATCATAGTAATGTGCTTTAGGTAACATGTATACCAAAAAATAAAAAAATAAGAACATAAAAGTAAAAAAAACTATACAATAGAAAATGATATGCGCGGTATGTTTTTTTCTTCATAAATTCCTATATGACTGACTCTAGGTTCTGTTCATCGTCTCAATTTTGGAAAAAAGAAGTGAATGGTGTTTGACATAAAATCATTTAGTTTAGTTCTTTAAAGCTGAAAAAAGTTATAATATAACAAATAATAATAATTTTTGTATTTATTAAATAAATATTAAAATATTGGGCTTGGAAAGCCATGAACTTCTTAAAAACGTAAATTACTTCATAAACTTATTAGCTGCATCATTAGTCTAGTGTCTAAATGACTGCAAATAATTTTAGGCTGTAGTCTCCAGTAATGATTGGTCGGTGATTATCGGTTTTCTTTTTTCGATAAATTCTTAGTTTCAGCCTGGAGTGGGAAAGTTGGCGATTATTACACCCCCATACTTTGAGCATATGTGACGTCTATTCACACCTTGAATTACCCTCGTAATTATTGAGATTCAATTATATTAGCCGCTATAACCAAAATCTGTTAATAATTCAGCCCTTTTTACGTCTCGGTGAACGAATTTACGCCCTAGGCACGGGCATTCTGTTATTTTGAGGAAGATCAGATCATATTTCACCATGCTGGTCAGCTTTAGGTATACGTCTTCCGAAAACTAGCTAAATCTTCTCAAACATTAATGTTTCCTCAAAATCTTTTCAAAATGATAATTTAGGTTAAACTGAATTTTAAAGTCCATTCTACTTTGTCTATAACAACTAAATCTACTGCAGATATTAAGATCTTAAAGTTATACAAACATTAATTAATTTCTTTATGAAATATTTACACAAAATATTTGGTATAAATGAAATAAGTAACTTCTAAAATAATCGAAGTTTTGTGATATATTATGTAGAGAACTATTAATAAAATATAAAAGTGGACTGTTAAATAATATCAAGTTTTAACTAACATTTATAACAAGTATGCAATAGTCGATAAAATATTCAAAACACATACTAGTTTTCATACCAGTCATATGGATATACATCCACAATACAAGAACATAAGAATAAAATAATGTAAGAATACTTTCAACTTAAAAGAAAAGTCAAAAGAAATTATCATAAGATTCAACAAGACGCTATTTAGGTACAACACCCTTTCCGCCGCCCGCCGCGATAACGCACCCGACCCTTATCATTACATGCTTCTTACCGTTCGTCATAAATTTTATCACCGATGAGCAAACGTAGGCGAAAATCACTTTTTTTCAGATTTCCTCTGAATTAACGAGGCGTTAACTCGTGAGCAAGCTTTCTGATGTCTTTTTTTCAGTCACTTACACGATCACTCGAAATTATGTTTGTTTACACTAAACGACATGATTTAAGTCAACACTTCACAATTAAAAGTAGTTTTACACTATTTATCAGTTATGTAAATTCACAAAGACACTATAAAGTCAAAAATTATTTTAAACCGTTCATTAAACGAGTATTCGCATGGCCGTTTCAAAGTTTCAGCAGTAAAGCAATTCCTTGTGAGAAGACAAACGGTTTGAGGTTGTAATATTGTCGCGCGCTGCGTCTGAAATGTCAAACGTTGCGGTGTGATGAGGGCGGACAGTCGCGGAAGCAGTCGCTCGCCTGGCGGCCAGCTGCGGACTGCGCGGGTGACACTGCGAGTAGTCGCGAGGCCCACCGCCGCCCGCACGAGCCGCGGCGCAAGCGCCCCGCGAAGATCGATACACCCCGCCCCAACCACCGACGCGCCCCACGGGGTGCTGCGCCCCACACACGCATCCGTCGCGACGCGCGACACTTAAGACATGCTCGCTTGATAAATCCTTCGCAGCTCCTAGCTTTCCAGTGGACTGAACAAATAAATGCAAAGATTGCCGCGAGCGATAATGAAAGCTAGTCGAGTTCTGTTATCTGTACAGAAACGGTACAAATGTATAAAACAGAAAAGGGGAAATTGGCTTTACAATTATAAACTATCCATTAAGCAATAATCTGATATAATCGTTTCAAATTTTAGAGTTAAAGAAGTTTTCCTTGAAAGTCTAACTAGTTCATTTAATAGAGATTTTCAAAAAATAACCAAAATAATAAGCAAATGGAAATATTTAGTTATTTGTTTGATAGTTAGTTAATTTGGCACGTTATTTATAAATTAACAACTTCAGAATAGACAAGTAATCGCGCACTGAAAATCCGTACCACCATATACCTAAAATATTTTATACATTTTGACTTAAATGAAAAAAATAGTTTTGAAACATCTAGCATTTATGAAGACCCATGTAAAAGATATACCCAGGCTTGTACCTTATAAAAAATTCCACCCAATAGTTCTAAGTTAGGAGTGCCATATTATTTTTTTAAAACTATCTACCAAATTTCAGCTATATAGCGCCTTTAGTCTCCGACTTCCCCGATTAAAATAGCCATAACTATTACATTATATATATATATATATATATATATATATATATATATATTAACTATATATATATAACTATATATATATATATAATTATAAAAGGTGCCTTTTCATTTCGAAACCTAAAAACGCTAGCTAACTAGTACAGGCAAAAAGCTTGTTAAATACATACATTACATACATACAGTATACCAATGTGAATCCTCGTTACTATAGTGCTCGACCAACTTTACTTTATATAAACGTGTTTCTTCAATATCGTATCGAATCATCACAGAAAATAAATACAAAAAACCTAGAACTTGAACACTACTGTCTCAACCCTCTTGACATAATAGATGCACAATGCTGTTAGAAAAAGATTCTAAAAATAATATTCTCTCTTATATCCGACCTACTCCAATACGTCTGAAAACCGTTGAGACAAACTACATTTCTGTTCAGTGTCAGGCTCTGCAGTACTATAAAATGTGATATTTCTTTAAATATTTTTAAAATAATGACTCTTGTAGGGCATTTTGACTTACGTTTGACTGTGCTTCAGATCGTACATTTTATTCCCATTAGTGGCGAAGTTATAGGTAAGACGTACCCAATACAAATAGACCTGAGAATCGGCGGAAAATGGAAAATAGAAGTTGAAGATTCTCACCGATGATTCATAAATAGTAGAAAGATATATGTACATACATAATATATACATATAAGTATAAGTGAGTCGGTAGTAACTAACATGTACGACTAATATGTACGGTCAACATTTACGACTGGAGATCTCTGGAAGCTGGAGGTCCTGGGTTCAAGTCCCGAATCGCGCCAAATTAGTTATTGAGTCTTTCCGTTATGAAAGTCCCAATAATAGCCCGGAGTTGCTAAGTTAGCGGTGTTTCACCACCGTGTCTCGGAAAGTACATAAAGCCCGCACCTGATCTCTTACCAGTCGTTTCGAATTATTGTCCCATCGGAAATAGAGTGCACTTGTGTTTGCGCGCTTACTTGTGTACTTTATATCTCCTACATAGTTGTACCATCACATAGTTGTACCATCACATATAAGTACAAATGAGATATGTGTTGATTTTTTACATACAAAAGCATATTTTAAATGCATTTTTTTATTTAAATTGAATATAATTATTATTTATAGATTTGTATGCATTTTTTCTTATATATTTAATGTATGTAATTTGTCATTTAGGATCAGTAAGGTGCTACTCATTTAGGGCAAGCCCCCCAAGGGACTTACATATACTCGTAGAAAGGCAATCCAAAATTATTATAAGACGTTTAAAGAAGCTCTTATAATATCCTTAATGGCTAGCTGGGAAGTTATAAGACTTTTTATCAATTCTACAGTTTTGTACAAAAAATATTCCGTAATTTGTTTTGTTCGGACTGATTAACTGTTATGATAATATTAATATTATTTGTATTTATTTCTCAACGGTGAATCTTTCTATGAAATATATTCGTGCAAATTATATATAAATATTAATTTTAATTTACACTATTTATTATCTGTGCAATCAAAAAGTCATTCCCTTTGAAATTGCTGATTTACAAACAGATGAACTAACGCACAGTAAAAGTCGGACTCTTATCAATGCGAAAGTTTATATCATGTCTGTTTATATGTGTTACTCCTTCGCACTGAAATGGCTGAATCGATTTTGATTTAAGTTAGATAGGCCTGGAGTAACTCAGGCTACTGTAATGCATCTAGGAATGCACCCGAGCGAAACGACTGTAAATAAGTAGCTAGTAACTGTTGGTATGGCTTTTAAGGTATGAATTTTATATTTGTTAATACAATCTTAAAATGAATTATACAAAAATAAAATATTTACGGATATGAGCTCACAGAACCCTCCCCATGACGTGACATAATTTTATACTAAACCAACAAAAACTTTCATCCATCTACCAAAAAAGTATTTATATAAAGTGCGGCAAAGGGCTTTAGAGGCGCAGCCTTCATTGGATAATCCCTGCCTATGTTTAATATGTTATGTGTGATGCGATGAATATGGGGTTAAGATTTTGTATTTGTTATTATTTTAATATTTTTCAAATAAAAACTCAAAATTTTATAAATTTATAAATTGTATAAATTTTTGCTATAGTGTATTTTAAAACTACAGATGAAGCTTTTAAGTATTTCAAAATTTTATTAATGATCTTGTTTTATCTCGCTCACTCGCGCCGTGCCGCAACTCTGCTGACTGACAGTATATTATAGTCCAGTCAAATAAGGTTTAAAATCGAAATTTGGCACTCAACTTTGCATTTTTGATATAATGTAGTTTTAATGATACAAAAACAATGTGTAAAGGTTTTCGTGTCATCTACCCCCGGCAAAGGTTGAATTTTTTTTGCCAAAAATGTTTTTTCGAAATTACTCGAAAACGGTAAAAATTAGACAAAAAAGTTTTAATAAAAAGGTGTAGAACTTAAACTTTTACATCAAAAAAGTATCATGACTTTTTTTCAGACCGACTTGACTGGACTAAATGAAGTATTTTGAAGAAGACATTGTCACTCGCTATAAAATAATTTACCTTTCTATGATAGTTAAATCAAAATCGATGGAGAAATGTCTAAAATTATACAATATAAATAGAGAGAACAATATTGTTGAATAAATAAATAAATAAATAAATAAATAAATTACATATATAATATATTATATACAAGAAAGGGTTTTTGAAAATTTATCCCCAAAGGTGTATGACACTTCTGAAGTTAAAATAATTATAAATTAAAAATTAAAAAAACCTCCTACGCAAATTAATTGTCATTTTACGATTAATCACGCGCACGCACGCGTGAAGCACTTAATCGAGTGATCATACGCTAAAATGCCTTACATCATTTTGGAAAAGAGCTGACACTGCTGAACCGATATTAACCAAACATAGCTAAGATCCACCGCAAGGAAACTGGCTTTCAAATGAAAAAAAAGCATCGAAATCGGTCCATCCGTTAGAGAGCTACGATGCCACAGACAGACACACACAGACAGGCATCGACGTCAAACTTATAACACCACTCTTTTTGCGACGGGGGTTAAAAAAGGCTCTTTGTGGTCTAAAGAGTCACATACGCTACTTCTTATTCCGACCCATTAAGTGGCTACCGCGTAATATTGGTCTATCGTAAAATGCTACTTAGGGATTTTATTTTTGAAAAGCAATGAAGACGAATACATAGTTCATCTATGCTGTTTTTCCTCTATCTAATTAAACCAAACTTCGTATTGAATACATAAGAGACATTGTGTCGGCATCGGCTGAAAGCTCAAAACGAAATGAGATAGTGTGTTCTCTTTTTCTCCAAATAAATAGCAAGTTCCAAGGGAAAAAAGTAATATAAACAAAACCCATGGTAAGCCCATTCGATGTCTCTATCTAAATATTCTAGTTACTTTATTTATCTTTACCATTTTAGCACTGTATTATGTAAAAAATAATACATAATATATGCTAACGATAAGTATGTACGATAACTAATGATAAGTAAAATTAAATATCAATGTGCTTCCACAATGTGAAATCCACATAAATGGATATTTTATTAAAATGGCGCGGATCCAGGCAACATCTGTTTTACCTGCAGAAAAGGATTTTATTCACGTATCTACATAGCTATTTTTTCTAATAAAACTGTCGGAATCGAATATTTACATAACATTATACTTTATTTAAAAGTAATGTTATTTGCTCAGATGGTTCGGGGTAGTTCGTACAGAGAATGAATGACAAGAAGTGGTGAAAAAGATATATGATCAAAAAGAGTGAATTGAAGTAGGGGAAGGTGTTAAATAACTTTTCGTGTATTTGTTATATAATATGTACATATGTAGTATGCATAAACTCAGTAGAATACAAAGCTCTCAAGCTAAAATTGTATGTAATGAGATTCAATGTCAATCGGAGAGTCAAAGTATCGCCTATACGGCATGTAAACTATCTATGAATAATATTTGTTAATTGTAGGTAAACAACTCTTTTTTTTAATGGAAAATTTAACAAATAAACATTATAAATGACGAATCCATACTAATATTATATATCTTAAAGTATGTTTGTTATTTGTTTGTTTGTATTTCTTTCACGTCGAAATTACGAATATCTACAGATTGGCGTGATTTTTGTGTGGAGATAGTTGGAAGGCTGAAGTGTGACATAGGCTTATTTTTATTTCACGGGAAAACACGTTATAATATAACCCAAAAAATATATAAGATCAGAATTACTTGAAATTTAGTATTAATGCTCTTCAATATAGTTAAATAAATACATGTTTTAGTATTTCTCGAAATGCATTCCATAAGGGGGTAAAATAGGAAATCAAAATTTGTATGAAACCTACTTTTAAGATAAAACCATACGTACAGTACGTTGTCATTTTTTGGGGTTATCATACAACCGAAAAAATATTTATGATCAGAAAAACTTGTAACTTTTCATTCCATAGTTACATAAATAAGTCCGATTTTTTCGAAATTCATCTTTTAAAAGCTTAAAAGGTTGTAATGTTTGGAGGTAAAAATTTATTTTATGATCAGAAAAACTTGTAACTTGGTATTAATGATCTTCAATTCAATTAAATAAACACGTGTATTTACATTATTGTAATTCATCCCGTAAGGGGGTAAAATAGATGGTAAATTTGGTAAGAAAATCTTCCATTTTTATTGTTAAAATTAAGTATTCAAGATAAAAAATAAGCAAAAAGTGTTACCAGTCAGATTATTCGAAATTCGTTCCCTGAGAGCCGAGAGGGTAAAAATATTATCAGAGTCGTGTTAACTTAAAAATCAGCATTAAAGCTATTGACGTTTAATTAATAAAACATAAAAAAGCTTTTGTTTAAAATAAATATTGCTTTTGGCCGAATTATAAAGTAATCGGGAGATTACATTAGCTGTGGCCTCATCTGGAAATCCTGCTGCACTTGTAGAAAGTGGTGAAACAGCTTACGCTACGTTTAAACTCTCGCTCAATCTCACCCTCTGAGTTGAAATCCCCGTACGTAATATATTTAAATAGATATAATATGTAGCTCAAATTCTCCAAAACACACATTACAGTCTTTCTGGGTGAGATATAAAATAGAGAACGGAAATTATTTCGAATCCAAATTAAAATGGACAAATTCTAAGCTGGCCACAGCAGTGACAACTATTACAAACATAGAGCGTACGAGAAAAAAAACCTAATTAGAATGTATTCTGATGTTTCTAATAGATATACAAAAGAAGTCTTAGCTTAGTTTTATGAACGTACACTGAGCCCCATGACCAACAGTGTTTTAAATTGTCAGAAATAGAATATAGGTCTTTTGATTTAGTGACGTAAATGGTTAAAAAGTTTACTAACATATGGAGTTCCTTAACAGTGTTAACCAACCAGGCCTCTTTTCCTCTTTTCTCATTAACTCCTTCTGAAGGTTGGCACGCCTGTAATGAATAAGCCATCTAAGCTATGTAACGGAATTAGACTGCGAGTTATCCATAAAACATTATAGTGGTCACTGTGTTTGCTGGATATGCTCGGAGTCGGTGGGAATCAGTATTCATTCGTCGAATAACCTCTGTCTACGCCTTGGAATTTAATATTTTGTAATTTCTCCTTACAGTTTGTTTTGCAATAAATTTCAGGAACAGTCGTTAAAAGTAGCAGGCGTAGGATTGCTTCTCATATGAACATTTTAGCAGAATCCAGAACCAGACAGAACATCTACCAATGTGGTACACAAAGGAGTTTTAATTTAATTCTAACATCCTGCTCGCGACTTTTTTAGCGTAGACTAAGTTAACTGAAGTCTGAATTAAGATGTATATATAATACTACTAATTCGATATGACAACATATAAATTCAATGGAAATTAAAACTGAGAAATTTTTATCTCCATGCGAGTGTAGCCGCGGGCAGAAAGCTATAAAAAAATGGCATTTTAAATTATATGTAACGGATGATTTAACTTAAAAAAAGAGGGATACTGTAAGTTTTACGTTTATATAACATAGGGCCTATATAACATTGTATGCGATTTGTATCATTGTACTCTCTTCTTCTAACTTTGGAAAGATGGAGTAGAAAAATGTGCCAAAAATAGAGATAGTGGAGTTTGCTAACTATTTTAAACGAAAATGAATGTACAGACTACAAAATATACGTTAAATATCTTTTAAGATACTGGATATTTTGAGTTACTATCACTAAAATTTGTTATCCATAATAAATTTAAGACACACAAGCTTATTTTTGCAAGTAATAAAGTATGTATAAACGTAAAAAAATAATGTGTAAAGAATAAAGATATTAGTAAAAACAACACAATATTCGGTGGTATGGAACACTCGATGCGCGAGTCAAAATTATACTCACGCATTTGAAAATCATTATACAGCCATTAAATTATTATTAGTTCCAACATCTAGCCAAATTGTATGTTTTTATAGTAATTTGAACGCGGACGAAGCCGCGGGTACTGCTAGTAATATATAATTAAATAAAGATGATTCTTAAATATCCTGTGATTCATATAATTTATCCCACAGTTATTATACGAGTATGACGGTCCCTAGAATAACTTAAAAGTTATTGTGTCCCAGGTGTCCTTTTGATGGCCTATGTAATAAATTTTATGGATTTTATCTTTTATTGCTTTTTTTTCTATTGTACGTAACTACTCACACTAATTACAATATGAGTAGGTAGATAAGGTTTTTTTTAATGTTAGTTGTTTTAAAATATGATTGATGTAACTTAGTTAAAAAAGTTTCCATTGTCACTGCAATATTAAAAATTTTAAAAACACACACGTCACACTGGCACGCGTGAAGCACTTAATCGAGTAATCATACGTCAAAATACCTTACATAATTTTGGAAAAGAGCTGATACTCTTACACTGCTAGACCGATATTAATCAAACATAGCTAAGAACCACCGCAAGGAAACTGGCTTTCAAATGAAAAAAACCGCATCAAAATCGGTCCATCCGTTTAAGAGTTACGATGCCAGAGACAGACGCACGCACAGACAGACAAACATCGACGACAAACTTATAACACCCCCTCTTTTTGCGTCGGGGGTTAAAATAAAGGGTTCCAACGTAAATATTTGAAAAGCATTTAAGTATAATAATAATAATGTATCTAGCTGTATTATTTTACGATTCTTCATTTTAGTTAATTCTTTTTGTAATATTAATAATATACAAATATGAATGAAGACGAAAACTAGGTGTCCAAAAACATAACATTTAGACTATAAACTCCTCTTACAGTTAAAACACCAGCATAAAACGAAATTTCGGATCCAACAATAACTTAAAAGTTGAGTAAAGTTGAAGACGATCATTTTCGAATTTATAGACATGAAACTTTATATTTAGATTTTATTTATATACTAGCGACTTACCATCGCTTCACTTGGGTGCATCCCTAGATACGTTTTAAATAGACAAAAGTATTTATTGTGAGCGTACCATAAGAGATAGTCACATGCTATCGCGGAATGCATTTCTACACACCTTTTTACAATTGTCTAATACATTTTTATGTCTGATCTATCTGTTATACCTAGACACAATTTTGTTAATATCCTTTTAGTACTTTTTGCGGGAAATGAACACAGATAAAGACAACTGACAAATGACAATCACCGATTGTTTTGGGGTCTATATTCCGTACACAACATGTAACAGTCATAGTTTTTAATAAATATTTCGTGTACACATTAATTGACTTTGTTACTATTTTATTATATGTATAGATTATCGATTTTTTTTGTTCCACCCCTATAGGGTGTAAAATAGGAAATTATTTTTTGTATGAGAATTAATCATTTTCAAAGTTAATTCTAGTTTATTCAGTATTTTGTTTGTGGAATACACACATATAACTGTTTTTTTATCGAGGCTTACACTAGAGTATACGCAGTTATGTCGCTGCGTATAGCAGAAACGTGAAAGACTATTAGAGTTCGTTCAGTTTTTTAACCGACTTCCAAAAAGGAGGTTATCAATTAGTCGGAATCTTTTTTTTCTTTTTTTTATGTATGTTCACCGATTACTCGAAGACGCCTCAACTGATTTGGATTTTTTTTCTTTCAAAGGGTTAATATATATTTCGATACGTAAAATACATAATTAGCTATTAGATATTCATATCATAAAATATTGTAGACTGGCACCGACTTTGAAAATATCTGATTAGGTATCTATTCTACATGAAAACCTCCGCTTAGTAATTTTTTACATTTTAGTGCCTGGAAGTCCGTTTTTATTTTTTGTTAAAAAGTTTTTATTAAGTATTCCATTAATTTTTATTTTTATTTTTTTATTTGCAACATGCAATACAAATCTCTTAAACTTATAATACGATTACTTTATCAATATTCGTATACATTTATTCACGGTTTACGGTTATGATATTCTAGTTTGTTAGAAATTGGACTTTAAGGAACTTGATTCTAAGCTCTGAGAAAGAGTACAAAGTACATGCAGTAAAGGTAACATTCAAAGTTTTACAATCTACATTGAAAATTAACTTCTTCATAAAACATCACAAAGAAGTACCAAATATGCGATTATAAATATATATATATATATATATATATATATATATATATATATATATATAACAGAAGATACATAGACTTTCAAGCCACATCTTACCTTGTTTATTCAACATAAACTATTTGTAACATGTACCGTCCATTACTAATATTGCCTCAGCGTTTCAAATTATGCGCATAAAAATAGCAAGACCGCATAATATTAGAATCAATAAAAAAACTTTGCCGTCATCTGGGGAGTACCTACTATCCTACCCTTTTTTTTTTTTTTTTTTTTTTTAACGTTGGGAAATGCATTTACGCACGACGTGTGGGACTCACCGACGTAATACAGCCAGTACTACCCACTAAAACCCAACAAAACCTTCCCCCGTCTTAACGGGGCGTCGCAGGATCGCTTACGCATTCAACTACGACGCCCCGACGGCAGGTCTGCCGAAGCAGACCACCACAACCATGGGGTTGCTCCACAGTCCACTCTGCTATCAGAGAAGTACCAGGAGCAACCCGCATGGTACACCGCCCCCCGAAGAGGGCCACCTCCCACCGCCCACCGAAGTGGGCAACCTCCCTGTGCGTTTCTTAGCTTCGCGCCCGGTTGGATTGCCGGGCACTACTGAGCCCCCCCACCACGACAAGGTGAACGCACGTTGGGGGGGACCTACTATCCTACCCTACTGTAAACTTCATTCATTGTCATACCTGAGCAACACACTAAGTATGCCTTTGATTAATACTAATTATTCAAAATATAATAGCAACATAACAAAAATATTTGTACCTATATTTCAAAAATTTAAAGCACGAATAAATATAAACTACACTAACATAAAATGAAACTAACATTAGATTGTGTGAAACGCATAGAACTGCACCGTTTATAATAGCAATATATTTCAAAGTATATCATGATAAAAATATAAACATTTGTCATAGCGATGTAAGCGGCGTTGCTGGACCGGGTTGGATATCGCAGTGCTTGAGCCATATTTGCCGCGTTCTCGAACAGCGCTGTTTGCGCGGTAAACACTCGGATACCTCCACCGGCCTCGGCCCTCGCCACCCGATACCGCCCACGATTACCTGCCCATCACCTGTTAGCGCAGATTTTTATTATTTGATATAGCGTACTTAACTACTGCTATTTTTTTTCCTCTTTATCTATCATTTTCTCCGTACTGAATGGAAAATAATAAAAACATAGTTATCACTTACATTTCAAGAAAAATCTTGTTTAAATTTTTCTTTTTCTATATAGGTATCTATTTAGAAATATGTACAAATAGTTTAGTTAGAATCCAGAGATTGTTTAGAAGAAATTGTAAAATATGTATGTCGTTATTTATCTTTTCGAAGATGCTGAGAGACAATGCAATATGAAATATAACAATTCCAAACAATACGCCGCGAAGAAATGTTAACGTTTTGTTTGTTCCCGTGATGTTTGTAAGCAATATGTAGAAGTATGCAAACGAATTCACAGAGGACGTGACGAGCCGACTTACTCATATCTCGCGGAGCCAAGCAACCGGTCCATTACAAATATTTCGCATGTCTCAGCTATATTTATATTGTTTATTATATAATACACTAAACTGCTATAATATTTCAAAAAGACTTCATAATGTAAATTTAAAATAGAATGAATTCCAAACCGTTAGTTATAGCTAACTCTTGAAAGACTTTTATAATATCTATACATATAATAAAACTGTAGAGGTCGAATGTCTGTACATAGAAAAAAAATGCTAAAAACCGAGTCAGGCGGATGGAAGAAGAGAAATAAAACATTCCAGATTTTTCCAAAATTTTTTTCTCTGTCTGTTTGTCTGTTTATCTATTCGTCTGTTTGTACGGGCTAATCTCCGAAACTTTTGGACCGATTTAAATGATTTTTTGCTTGGTGGTACCTTATATCCCTGGTCAATGTTTTAGATACCTACTTTTCATCCCGGAAAATTAAAGTGTTCCTGTGGGATAGTTAAACAACTATAGTAACTTATACAGCTTAGAACACAAAA